>CM028669.1:112244376-112649376 GCA_016760335.1 Gastrodia elata
TTAAGGAAAATCGCTACCGCGCACCACAGCGGGTTTAAACCCGAGAGCTCGGCGCTACCGCGCACTGCAGCGGGTCCAAACTCGAGAGCTGGGTGCTACCACGCACCGCAGTGGGTTCAAACTCGAGAGCTCGGTGCTACCGCATGCTTTTGCAGTTGAAAGACAATTAACATCCATTATTAAGCAAAAATGCCGCAATGTACCCAAGCGCGCTGTAGCGCGCCACAGCGCAGCTGGAATTCCAGCCATGAGAGCAATTAATTCACCATAGAGAAGGCCACAAATTCAAATATTTTACCTTCCCATAACTGCCTTAACTCCTAATCAAATTAATATTTTCATTCTTAAGAAGAATAATAGAATAATCAAGAACAAACCATTAAAGAGAGGGAGTTGGAGGTTTGAACAAAATTAATTTCAAAAGGGCTGAATACTGTATTTGTGGCGGCCTATCCCCACTGTGGTCCTGTTAACTCTTAAGTTAACATGATTACGGTGGAGGAGTCACCAAAGGATAAGATCCTTACTTATAAATAGATTAGGCACACATCTGAACCCATTATAATTAAGAAGTTTTCCATTTAAGAATTATATCACTAAATGAAAAGCATATGAAAGCAGAGTGCGGAAGCAAAATATTAATATCTATTTCATCACAATACAGTAGTAAGAAACTAAATATTCAACTTAGATTAAGTAAAGCAGTAAGAAGTAAAATTTAACCTATATTATTACAACATGATTTAATAGATTAAGCAGAAATGGAATAATAAGCCACTCATCCTCACAATGCAGAAAAGAAAAGCTAAGAGTTTTCAACAGCTCGATCCTCCTCCTGAATTCGATCTTCAGAAAGCTCCACAACCTCAAATAGCTCAGAGTCTACCATTATCAGTTTCATAATGATAGGGCCCCAGCCAATAGAAGAAAAATCTAATTAGACAAAATGTCAAAGTATATTTTAGGCTACAATTTTATTAAGTTATTTAGATATTACCATAAACTTTACATTTAAAATAAGTAGTAAAAAAACAAAATGCATATGAAAGAGAAAGATAGTTATAAACAATAAGTTTATAACATAATCAAGATAGAAAGTAAGCACATACCTCCAATTATAGCTGCACAAGGTTAAGTATAAAATGAAGAATAAATACTAAAAAGTGAAATGAAACTCATCCTAAACATGCTTATGATCAATATATGTTTATGCTAATCAACATAAAGTAAATGAGCATGTGAATCAACTAACTAATTGAAAGCAAAACTAACATCCTATATATTTATAATCAAGCGAGCAAGACTAGCATCATATAAGTAAATGAAGCTAGTAAACGCAGTAAAACTGTAAATAAGAAAGTGCTGAAATACAAAAAAGTAAATTGAAAACTTGCTCAGACTCTAGCCTTCACTATGCTATGCCGGACCCAATGAACTGAATAGACATAGCACAACAGAGGCTAGTGTCTGGTAAGTCTATGCATGCCTAGTTGAGCGTTAGTTTCCTAGGATTGCGAGAAATATATTTTGCACCCATATAACTTTATTAGTCAGGATCTGATATGGTAGTACTAGTTGGGGGTGCACTTTTACTCAGTGATATTCAGTTCAATACTTTTTGCCTTAGCTCATTAGGCTAAGTGATTTCAGTGATATTCAGTTCAATATTTCCGCCTTAGCTCATCAAACTAAGTAATTTTGTGCATATTAAGTTCAGAGCTTTTGACTTAGCCCATCAGGCTAAGTGAGATTGATGTATTGTTTTTAGTTTGAATGGCTTGAGTAGCGATGACACTTTTCAATTTTGGATTTACAATTTTCAGTTTACTTTTCTATATTTCAGCACTTTCTTATTTAGAGTTTTACTACATTTACTAGCTTCATTTACTTATAGGATGCTAGTCTTGCTCGCTTGAATTTAAATATATGGAATATTAGTTTTGCTTTCAGTTATTTAATTGATTCACATGCTCATTTATTTTATGTTGGTTAGCATAAACATATATTGATCATAAGCATGTTTAGGATGAGTTTCATTTCACTTTTTAGTATTTATTCTTCATTTTATACCTAACCTTGTGCAGCTATAGCTGGAGGTATGTGCTTACTTCCTATCTTGTTTATGTTATAAACTTATTTTTTATAACTTCCTTTCTCTTTCACATGCGTTCTGCTCCTTTACTGCTTGTTTAAAATGTAAAGTTTATGGTGAAATCTAAATAACTTAATAAAATTGTAGCCTAAAATATTCTTAGACATATCATTATGAAATCGACACTGGTAGACTCTAAGCTATTTGAGGTTGTGGAGCCTTCTAAAGACCGGATTCAGGAGGAGGATCAAGCTATTGAAGGCTCTTAGCTTTTCTTTTATGCATTGTAAGGATGAGTGGCTTATTATTCCATTTCTGCTTAATCTATTAAATCATATTGTAATAATACAAGTTAAACATTACTTATTACTACTACACTTATTCTGAGTTGAATGTTTAGTTTCTTACTATTGTATTGTGATAACACGAATGTTACTATTTTGCTTCCGCACTTTACTTTCATGTACTTTTCATTTAGTAAAATAATTCTTAAATGGCAAACTCCTTAATTATAATGGGTTAGGATGTGTGCCTAATCTATTTATAAGTAAGGATCTTGTCATTTGGTGACCCCTCCACCATAATCATATTAACTTAAGTGTTAACGGGACCACAGCAGGGATGGGCTGCCACAGTTAGTATCAGAGAATTCTATAAGGTGTCAGATTAGAATTTGTAGTCCTCTCTATCTAATGGATTGTTTTTATACCATATAGTCATTAAATGAATACTTGAAATAACATTTATATTATCATAATTAAACACTCAGAATGAAAGGCATGAGATGGAAAATACTACCATAAATAGTGAAACTTAAGCAATATCTAATTAGAAAGTGAAAAATAGTTTAATAACTTAGAGGAATATTCATAAGGCCTTTAATATTAAGGAAACTGAATTGCTAAACCTTAACCTTTAAATTAAGGAATTTGAGTTAATATTAGGGATCTGATATCAATAGATCAAAGATATAGAAAATTTAAAATTTGTGTGTTAAACAAACTTCTTCAGTACACCATCTTATTTTCAGAAGACTAGATCTTTCTCATTTGACTAAATAAGTGACTTAAATTACGTAGAATCCATCTTAGAGGAAATTGAGTATCCTGATCACATCTTGGTTACACTTGCAGTTTCTCTTCTACAAGATGAAGTGAGAACCTGATTAAATGCCACTTCTTAAAAAATCTCCTAGAATGGTAAAGGAAATCTTTTAAGATCTGTCTAACTACTAGATACATATGATAAAATCTCTATTAATTTAAGCTACCTTGTTATATTTAATATTCTTTCTATTATAATAAAATTATCCTTGTCACAAAGAGCATCCAAGAAGTATTGTAGCTCTTCCTCTAAGACTGAAATTAATTATATTAATTTCAGAATGAATCCTTCAACTTCTCCCCTCAACACCGCTGATTCTTCAAATAATAATACTAACGAAGTCACTTCACTCAGGAATATGGTAATGGCCATGTTAGAAAACCAAATCCAATAAGCGGCGACAATTCAGAAACTAGTATCTGCTCTTATGACTGCAAATGCTGGTACCTCTTGTATATCCTTTATTCCTCATATTCTTCATTCCTCTTATCTATCTACTAATGAGTTATTTAGTAACTTCTTAAGATTGAGACTTCTAATCTTAATGGAAACTTATCCCCCATAGAAACTGAGACTCAGCGTAAGACAATCAAAAAGGATTGAAAGTGCAAGTCTTATCAAATGGAAACTAGCACATTAATAAAACCAAACCAAGGGTGTAAGAAACCACACCCTTATAGAGAGTGCTATCATGATGATCACTGTTGTTTTACATGTGGTCATCATGGCGACCAGTATGCTCATTGCATTGCTAAAGATATAGTGAATGGAATATTAATAAATCATTCTCGTTGGAACAAAGCGTTCCATGACACCTCACTTAAAGGTTTGGAATCAAGGATGACTCTAACATCACCACTGCTTGTGGAAGAGTATCCATCTGACAAGGATCAAGTAGTAGCTCCTAAATCTCAAGTACAAGATTTTCTAGAAACAAAAGAAATTAATAACAATATTGTCTTAGATTCATATATTCAATTCCATCATTTCTTTCAGCCTTATAATTTTATTATTTCATACAAATTAAATTTGTAATGATTTAATTATGATCATTATTTAATTTGAATCTTGCATATAAGCCTAATCTTGTGTTCAAGGCATCTTATCCTTGATTAGATGATTGCCTTTTTCCTTAGCTTAATTAAATTAAACCTTAGATTCTTTTGGCAAAAGTCATACTTTTGTGACTTATAGAAATAGTTCTTCTTCTGAGAAGTGACTTACCCAATTTGGGAGAATAACTTCTCATCCCTTAGGTTGGATTGACTCAGAACCTTGAATATATGGTTGAATAATTCACAATTGTGACTTGAAATGTTAGCCTACCTTATCTTTAAACTCCAAGCATCTCATTCCCCGGAGATAAGTATCCCCACATATTTTGAAAGGAATAGCTATAACCATAAGACTTTATTTAATCAAGTTATAATTATGAATCTTTGTAGTAACCTTATAAGTGTATATCATCCTAATTTATGAACAACCCATTTCCTTGATCTATTTGGGTGACTCTTCTAATTTCTAGTGAATCAAGTCGCCTTATGTAGTTAAGTATCCAAGTGGAATAATCATCCCCTTTATCTAAGTATCATTCCTTGATAAGGATGATCACTTGGTTAATAATAGAAGCCTAAAGAATGCTATCTTCATTTGATTATAATTATCATGAAAAAAAGTTTCATTAAAAGTTGAATTAAATAAATTACTTACACCAGTCCCAATACAAATTGGATGATTGAAACCCAACTCTCCCTTCTTTTCAAATAGTATATTCAATTTGATATCTTTGAATTGGAGCCACACAAAACCAAAAATAATTTAGTCTAAACATTATTAAAAGTAGATAAACCTTAGTAATAAAATACACAATTCCCTAAGAACGATAAATCTCAAAACTTACCTTCCAAATATTACTTAAAATCATGTACATTTGTGTGCGAGCAGAGACATGTATTTACAGTCTTTCAATATGCAATCACTCTTTCTTTCTGCATTAATGCACATCCTAATCCTGTCTTGGAAGCATCCGTATATACTTAGAAACTTTTTCCATCTTGGGTAAAACCAAAACTGGGGCAATAGTTAACTTCTGCTTTAGTGAATTGAAAGCTTCTTCGCATTCCTGACCTCAAATAAATGATATATCCTTACGAGTTAATTTGGTTAGTGGTGATACAAGCTAAAAAATTCCTTCTACAAATTTTTAATAGTATCCAGCCAAGCCTAGGAAACTCATGATTTCTATCACCATCATAGGTTGTGATAATTTATGAATTGCACTAATTGTCTTCTAATTCACTCTTAGTCCTTCTGCATCAATAACGTGACCTAAGAATGCTACATATTTTAACCATAACTCACACTTGGAGTATTTTGCATATATTTTTTTCTCTTAATAGTTCTAGAACTATCTTGAGATGTTTCTCATGGTCTTTTTCACTTAACAGTTCTACTTGGACTTTCTCAAGATATTTTCAAAAAATATTGATAAATCTAAATTTTATAGAAAAATAAGATAATAAAAACAAACATTTTTTGGTTAAAAATGTATTCTTTGAGGTGCTTTCGTTGGTTTTCAGGAAAAAAGTGGAGCTAAACTAAATCTGGGCTAATACAAGGAATTCTGAAAGAAAATCGTTGCAGCGTGCCGCAGCATGCTCAAGCGAACCAAAACTGAGATATTAGCACTACAGCATGCTGGAGCAGGCACAAACCCAAGAGCTCAGTGCTACAGTGCGCAGCAGCAGGCAAAACCGCTACATCAAGCGCTCTGCAGCGAGCCATAGTGTCGCCGTAAATTTGCTCAGGAATAGGCATTTAATCTGCATTGGAAAAATGAGGAGTCTTAATTTTTCCCCTTCCCATAGTTGAAATTTATAGAAATACATTTAAACTTCTTTAGCTCTCAAGAGATCGAAAGAATAATTTATAAAGAGACAAATTAAATTCTGAGGAAAATGGAAGGGGAGGCTGCACTAAATGCTGAGGAAACTTCCAAAGATTATAACAGCACAGATTTAAGATAATATGGGGGAGAGCAAAGGGTTGATTTAGTTCTCTTGCACAGCAAAATATAAATGTAATAGCCTAAAACCCTTCATTACCAAGGGAATAAAGGAATAGTCATTTAATAAAGACATAATTTTCTAAATGGGATTTATTGGCTGAATTAAATCTAAAACAACTGAAAAAAAGTCTATAAAAGGGAGAATTAAAGATTAAAATAGTTGTTCCCCTCTTTGACATTCCAAAATCTAAAATTAGAACCTGTTGTGAGAAAAGAAAGGAGACCTCCACCAAGGAAGGAAAAGAGAACCATTCATGGAGAGAAAAGATGAACATCTCAAGGAGCTGGAAGGGAAGAAGTTGGAGAGCAAGGAAAGATCCAGAGAATGTTAAGGGCTGTCCTAGCATTCTTCTCAAAACTCTTCTCTTAATTTTCCTTCAGTAGAACCATGCAAAGTTTCATATTCTTGTATGTTATTTCTTGTACTTCTTTTGTAATGGAAGGTTAGACCCTCCTTGGGGAGGGCTGGGCCAACATCATGTAATGAATAAAAGGGACATGGTATTTGTATGAATCTTCTTCAATGAATAAAATCTGTTTCATTTTGATTTAGATATATTACTTATGTTTGCATGCCTGTAGAATAAATGCTTATCTCTTTTCTTAATTATTTATAACAAAAATAATATCAAACCAACTCTACATTTCAAGCTCAAGGGAATGCACATAAAGGTCCTCACCATGAACACATGTTCGCTATGCAAGGATTCTCGGTGTAAACACCTTGAGATTAAAATAAAAGGTTGATCCGGTAACTTTAATCTCTTTGAGCTCCATAGCTCACCAATTGGCATAAAGCTAGGAATATGTGTGTTAGTGCTTAAAGCCCACTGACAAGCTCTTGAGCCTAACAACATTATTCTTTGAGCTCAGTCGAGAGGTCGATGCATGTGAGCGAAGAGCCACAAATCAAGCTCCGTAGCTCAGCATATGTTAAAGGAGGAAGAGGAATCATTGAGCGCTTATGTATGATCGTGACATAGTCCATGTAGCTCGATAATTCACTTCCTTAGCTAAATTGTGCATGTAGCATGTGACGCTTATTGTGTGGAAATAAAGCTTATGTGATCGCTGATTTAAAATGATTATTTTGATAACTTAGACATAAGGAATCTTAATTAACTCAAATCAATCATATGAGAGTCTATGTATCTTGATCGAACCCTTGTGTGTTCGTATTGTGCACTAGATATTAAATAGTTGGAATTAGAGGACCAATCTAAGGAATACTTTCTTCACTTGATTAAATTAGCATGAAAACAAGTTTCATTAAAAGTTGAATGAATATGAGTACTGACACTAGTCCCATAACAATTTGCATGATAAAAACCCAACTCTCCCTTTTACTCAAATAGTAAATTCATACTAAGATTTTTGAATTGTTAATTAGGAACATACCAAAAACCTCAAAATATCAATAATCTAAACATTATTGAAAATAAATACACCTTAGTAACAAAACATTCCATCCCTGTGGATGATAAATCTCAGATCTCACATTCCAATAATTACTTCGAACCGCACACACTTGCGTGCAAGCGCAGACGTGTATTTACTGTCTGTTAAATACTATGCCAAATTTGTCTCTATAAGGTTTAAGGACCCTTTGCATCAGATCCATAAATATGGATGAAGCATTGGTTAGTCCAAAAGACATAACCAAGAACTCATAATATTCATGCCTAGTTCGTAATGCAATTTTAGGTATGTCTTCATCCTTAACTTTGATTTCATAGTATCTCGATCTTAAATCGATCTTTTATAATACCTTGGCTTGTGCCTATAGATTGAAAAATTCATCTATCCTTGGCAGTGGATACTTATTCTTAATCGTCACATTGTTCAGTTCTCTCTAGTCTGTACACATTCGCGTAGACTCATCATTTTTTTTACAAATAGAACTGGGGCTCCCCACAGTGACATGCTTTGTTTGATGAAGCCCTTATCATAACTCATATTGATATGCCTTTAATTCTTGTAGTTCTTTTGGCACCATTCTATAAGGTGCCTTTGATTGTGGTTGAGTTCAAAGAATTAATTTAATTGAGAATTCAACTTCTCTTTTTGGAGTTATACCTAGTAATTCGTCAGGAAACACATCTCTAAATTCTTTTACAATCCTAATTTCTTATATTAGCTTCCCTTCCTTACTGTCTTCGATCATAATTACTAAATAGGCATCTCAACCTCTTTTAAGCAATCTACCAGCCTAAATGGCACTAATCATGGATGGAGTTACGCCTAGTCTTCCAACGAATGATTCAGACTTCTTCCCTACTTTGATTGTGACCCACTTAAGTAGTAATAATTGAAATTCTTAAATATTGAGATGCCTTTTCAAATAATGGTGGAGTTCTTAATAAGAACTCCACAGTTAAGCATGCTCATATGGGAGCACTCCTAAGATGGGTGACCTACTGGGAAGTTATCTTCTAAGGGCAAAATTGTGAGGCCTTTCAAGCCAAAGTCAACAATACCTTGGTGCTTAAAAGTTTGGGCTGTTACAAATAATATCAGAACAAGCCATAGGGTGTCAAACAGAAGCTAAGTTCCATACAATACAAATAATTGCTTTATGTTAGCAGCCTCTTGAACCCATGATGGTTAAGGTGCTACATGGTTGTGGGTACCTCTTGAGCCTATAGGGGTCATCTCTAGTCCTATCTACCCAAGGGATGGTTCTTGGATCTATGTGTGGTTACTGATGATAATATCAGTTACTTAAGTTGGGGATATTGAAAGACCCATTTAAGTAACAATAAGTGAAACTCTTAAATATCGAGATGCCTTTTTAAATAACGGGGGAGTTCTTGATAAGAACTCCAAAGTTAAGTATGCTCATATGGGAGCACTCCCAAGATGGGTGACCTGCTGAGAAGTTATTTTTTGAGGGCAAAACTATGAGACTTTTCAAGCCAAAGCGGACAATACCTTGGTGCTTTTGGGCTGTTACTACACTTATGTATATTTTACTTCTTTAAAGTTCATTCAAATCTTAAGATGTCCTTTCTAGATGTTTATAATTTCTTGCTTGAGATTCAACTTGATGAATTATGAATGATACTTTTTTACACTTAGTGATTGTGATCATATATGCTTTAGAGAATGGGTCATAAATTAGATAAGAGCACTCTCCTTATATGACACTTTATGATACTTTTCTGATACCAATTATAATGCCCCGCCCCTTCACCGTGCGCAATCGAGGTAGTTTAAGGAACATAGACAATTGGTAGTAGAACGGTGTGTCACTTGGGAACGACTGCTGAACCTCTATGAATATAAACTTCTGGGAATAATCTACTCAAGGTAGAACTGAGGACTAATCCTTAATATAAGTGCAATATACTTATCTTAAGTATTAGGTATAGTACTTACATACATTGGATTATGAAAGATAATTTTAGTAGGGATCCAATATATATGAGTATTAGCATCACTTACATGCTGATCACATCATAATATTAAGTAGAAGTAGTATTAGTAATAGAGTGCAGGAGCTATAATGTTCATCCATACCATTCATTACAGAAGCAAAGTAAGAAAGCATTCATCTCGATAAAAAAAGAGAAAATACATTCAAAGTTAAGTTATTACAAACATTTGCTTGAAATAAAAAGACAGCAAGTGTCTCTCACTCACAACAGAAAGTAAGCTAAGCAATAAGTAAGAACTGAGCTAGCTAGTACTCCACAAACTCCTCCCAGATCTCCTGGGAAGCCTCCTGAGCCTGCTCTGCAAACTGTTCTTGATCTAACAAATTGTCTAATCCAGAATGTCGATTCCCGGACAGAAGAAAAGAAGAAAAGTACCTTGTGTTGGACAGTAGTCTAACACATCAAAATTTACTACATACCTTACTATAAGTTAAGTAAATAAAGCAACACTACAGAAAATACTAAAATAATTAAAAGGCATAAAACTAAAAGACTAACTTGGTGGAAAGTATTTGCGTGCAAAATTTCTCAATGTGCTACTAACTAAAGTTTTAGTGGAATGTTCAAGAAAGAAGTCTAGAGTGTCCAATGAATGTTATGTTGGTATATGTTAAGATATTATATTAGATTATATTATACAAGTTATATTATGTTGGTGTATCATTGTCATTTTGTTTATCTTAACTAATTGAAAAATTATATTGTACAACTAATATTTATATATATAATTTTATATTTAGGGATAGAATAGTTGAACTAAAAGAAAAGTAAAATGTATTCATCTTAAAGCATATATATATATATATATATATATATATATATTGTCAAATATGCAATTCTCATTCATAATCAAAGTAAATTATAAAGACTTGCTTTTTTAAGGACTTTATTACAACACACCCACACAAAAAAAAAAAAAAAAATAAGAAATACAAAAAGCCCAACAAATTTCTAACTTGATCCCAGGAGGGGAAGCAAAAAGACCTAAAAGGAGATGCTTTAATATGATGCCTTTCAAAACCCATCTCTAGAACTAAACTTGCTAGCCCAAGCCATAAGTCTCAATGAGCACACTAGACTCTTCCCAAGTGGGCCAACACATTGGTTCAACCCTTAAGTTCAAATTTGGAAAATCTAAATTTGGAAATCCAAAATTGAAAATTCCTAAAGGAAAATATTTCAAAAGAATGTGTGAAGGGACAAAATAAGAAGGGCCCAAAACCCATTAGGTTGGGCCGGTTTTTTTGAACCAAAGGAAGGTTCCCATCTTGGGACAAGCAATTTGGCCCAACAATATGGGCCGCTTGGTGGGCCTAGGAAGGCCCACACCTTGGGGGGAGAAGGCCTAGGTTTCTGTTCAAGGAGGAGCTGCCAAGAGAGCCACCGTACTTGTTCGGTTCAAGATGAAACGCCCAATCGGGAAGGGCCGTTACCATTCCCAAAGCCAATTAAGGAAGGCTTGACACATCAGAAAAGCCCGCCAAAAACTACTTGAGAAAAAAACTATTCATCAATGGGCCAAATTTGAACCCAACATAGCCCAAAAATAAAAAACAAAGGTGCCCATCATTGGGACAAGCAATTTAGCCCAACATAAACATGATTGGCGCTTGGTGGGCCTAAATAGACCCACTCCTTTAAGGGGGATGCCCTAGGCTTGTTGGTTCAAAGAATAGCTGCCAAAACAACCCATCGAATTGGTTTAAGAACCGGTTCGAATTTGAAATTCAAAATTAGAGCCGTTGCTCGCCCTGCTCGCTGACCGCGCTGCTGCCCGCTCTGCCCACGCTACCTGAGTCAGCCGAACAGCCGGCCCTGCTGCCCGAGACGCAACCCAAGCTGCCCAAGGGCTTGGCCCGATTTTTGGCCCAAGAAAGCCAAGAATTAGGGTTTCCCTAAGACGCCGCCGCCCTGCATGCAAAAAGCTCCGGTAAATGTACTTCTTCATCATCAAGGGGGCCGATCCACAAGGGTTCGCAGCTTCGGCAAAGCTTGCTTCTCCCATCCATGAAGGCCGAAAAATCGCAGCTTCCATCATACCTTTGTTCTTGCGTGGAAGGTGGTCGTCGGAAAAACGATCATAGAGGATAGTGCCCCCATCGAATTCACCAATAGGGTCATTTTGAGGAGAACCCGAGGGTCCAAATAAAGAAAAAAACAAAGAAAAAGGGAGAATGGAGGAAGATAACAAAAGACACAAATACTGAACAAACAAGAAATAAAGAAATGATATCTTGAAAGGTGGCATCGCATCCCTTCGAATATTCTTCCAACCGACCACCAAAGGATCCAAGAGCGGGATGATGTTCTAGGCCACCGCTCGGACCGAGACATGGAAGAGGTGTTCGCCACCAAGGAACGTACCTACATATCAACAACCATGAACTCAAACATATTTGACTTCGCTTGTGTTGCATCCCGGTCTTTAATCCGTGGAAAACCACAGGGCGCCGCACTATAGGAGTTGAATAGTGGTTCTTGGATGCCGGCAAACCTTTGGCAACTATCCCAAAGGAGGGAAGGTTTAATCTTGGACCCAAGAAGGAGAAGGGGAGTCTCGGCCGCCGCTTAGGCCGAGGAGGAGAAGGAGATCCGCCGTTTTAGGTGGTGGGGCGTCCCTCGGGAGGATACTGAGCGGTGCCCAAGAGGGGTTACAAAGAGAGAGAGAGAGAGATATATATATATGTATATATATATATATATATATAATGCTTTTGCAAAAGAAAATATATATGTAGATATTATGTATTTGTAATTAATTATATTTTCCTTAATTCTTAATATTCATGAGAAATGGTCACTCCCTTAAATCGAGAAATTTAAAAGAAGCCTATGGTCCATATTTGAGATTCTTTGGATCAAAGAATCTCACAAAATAAATTTTAGAAGATTTGTGCTTAAATTTAAGAATTTTTTTTTTTGGCAAAAGCCAATTGTATTGGCTTTATTAAATTCCCACATCTAAAGATATAATTGGTAAAAGTTTTAAAAATTTTGGACTTAGAATTAGTGAAAGTTTTATAAAATATATTCTATTTTAAATCAATTTAGTTTTTGTTAAAATAAAAAGTTATTTAAATTTAAAATTCTTATTAAAAAGGTGTGTTAGATTTTAACGGTCAAATCATTAGAAATTTGCTAGATAGAACTAAGCCATTCAATCAAGCTCAATGGCAGAGATTTAATCTATAAGAATTATAAATGTGGGATAAATTGTGATCATTTTCTTAGAAAATTAAATGAAAAGCGAATCAAGACTACTTCAATTATGTTACACATTAGATCATCGACGGAATTATTAGCGGATCTACGACCATGATTTATCTAACAATAGACCTAACCCAACATATCGACCCTATGCTACAACATCATTTTCCCTAGCGAACTGGCTTTGATGCCCAAGGGAGTAGCAAATTAGGGAATCTCGATTTAGGGCTCAAAATGTGTAAAATCTGATTTGTTTCCCTCCGCCGAGACATAAGGTGATGGTTTTTACAAAATTGATTGTTTGATACATCGGATATTCATTGATTTTCACATCTCTTTGAAAGGTTAAATTGCTGAATTTCTTGCTAACAATGCAACCTATTTGTGACCACTCAATTCCTACCCCTTTACCTGATAAAGAATCTTATCAAATGGTACTAGTTTGCTTCCGAAGCCCATAAGTGATTTTCTTTACATATGGAAGCTACACTCTCTTGACTTTATGTGGTCATAATGTTACTTGTACCTTTCACCATAAAGCTTGGAAACTTACCTATGATTATATAGGAATGTTTGTATAGAGCCGGCTATGGTTGGATTGCTTGTCAAATTTTGTGTATCCCTCCCATGATCTAAAATTTATTTTAGTAGGGTTCAACAATTTCAATCCATCACATAAGATCAAATAACTTCCATTTAAACCCCCAATGATCTCTATATGTGAATCATCCTGTCTCTCACTCTTTAAGCCCTTAAATATTAAGTGATTCCTCTTTTTTCCCTTTTGTTCTCCCCATTGCTGCTACCACATGTTGAAGGATTCTAACTAATTGAGTCCAAATAAGTTTTTCAAATTTGTTTCAAAGACTCCTCACACCCTCAGCTTCACATCTTTTAAAGTCTTTCAATGTTTAAAGTGTATCTATCTCTCTTTAAAGTAGAAAAATAGATAGCCAACTAGAAGAGGTTATTGCTATTCAAAACCCCATTATAGTGGACCTTGTGACCTATCATATTAGCATCAAGCTCTACAATTTAAGTTGGAGATTTTTTGTCTCCATAAATTCCACTAATTTAAGGACACCAAGGGCTAATGTTGCTTTTGAACTTAGCTGGATGGTCAAGCTCAACTCACATCTAGTTGATGCATATACTAGCTGAGATCTCATTGTAAGAGATCTCCTATCTCTCTAAGCTAACATCATAACCTCAAACATAGTTTGAAGGTCCTCCATCAAGCATTGTAGAACTTTCTAGAAGAAAGCTAATTCCAATAAGGTCACTTTTGCTCTATAGAAGACTAATTTTAGGAAAGTGTTTCACTGGATAGGATTGCTGACAGACTGTAAATACACGTCTGCACTCACACGCAAGTGCACGTGGTCAGAAGTAATAAGAGATTGAAGTCCCGAGATTTATCGTCCATTGAGAACAGAGTGTTTCGTTATTAAAGTTTATTTGTTTTCACTAATGTTTGAACAATTGTCTAGTTTGTGTTTTTGGTTCCAATTTAGTAATTAAATTTTTTTTGATAAGAAACTACAATTTGAGAAAGTAAGGAGAGCTGGGTTTAACATGCAATTCATTTAAAGGTTTCATGTAAGTACTCTTCTTTGTCAACTTTAAATGTCAAATTACTTAAATGCTTTAATTATAATCAAGCAAGATTATTCTTGCTTAGATTGTCCCCTAATTCAGACTAATTTGTTTCTAGTGCTCAAAGATGAACACAAGAAGGTTCAATCTCGGCACTTAGACCTTCACGTGATCAATATTAGTTAAATTTGTTACTTACGTCTAAGTTTCAAATCTACAATTTTAGTTGTGCGATCACGTGAGCTTGATTCCACCAAAATATCATCACATGCATCTGCTGTAGTTTAGCTAAGGGAGAGAGACATTGAGCTAATCGGGTTATGTCACATCACTCATAAGCACTCAACATTTCATCTTCCTCCTTTAACTAGAATGAGCCATGGAGCACCTTTGGTGGCTCTTCGCTCACACACATCAACTTCTTAGCTTAGGTAGAGGAATCATGCTACAATGCTCAAGAGCTTGTCACTGGCTCTCAGTGATTATGCATATGTTCCTAGATTAAGTTAATGGTGAGCGGTAGTGTAACAACCTAAGGTTGTTACCCAGTTTAAGTTAAGCCTAATCATATATTAATTATCATTCTGTTAATTTCATCTAGCTATTGGAATCAATTCTTAAAGATTTAGCGTGATTCGAAGCTAAATCCAATATTTTGGATTATTTTAATATTTAATTAATTAGGAAATTGAGGTATTTAGATTGACCTTGAAATCAAAATCCGACTTCGCCATTGCGATCGTCACCCCCAAATTAGCTAGGAGTGATGTTTTGGACGCGTCTGGAAGTCGTCGGATTTTCGCGAATATTTTAATATAATTAAATGCACCAGAAAATGGAATAATTAAATAATCATCGTAATCGAAATTCGACTTAGTCGTTGAATTCGTCACCCTCAAATTAACTAAGGGTGAACTTTTGGGATTTTTCGGAGCATGTTTCTAAAATATGAATTTTTAGATAATTAGAGAAAATAAATAAGTACTTATTTAGTACTTGATTTGCAATTTCTCCCCCTCTCTCCTAGCTGGCACCTGAATTTCAACTGGCCATCCTTGTAAATTTGGTTGGCCATCCCTTCCATTTCCTTCCTCCCATGCCTCTCCCCTCACCTAGCCTCTCAAGCTATGATGGAGCCTCCCGTCCTCTTCTCCTTTAAGAAGAGACACATCCCCTCCTCCTTCTTTTTGCTGCAAGAGCTAAAGCTCTCCTCCCTCCTCCCCTCTATTGCCAAGTTGTGCTGAAGAAGAAGGAGTTTGGTTCCTCTTTAAGTTCTTGGAGAAAGCAGAGTGCCCTCTTCCTCCTTCTCTCGCAAGGCTAAAGGTACCCCTTTGCTCTTTTCCTTAGCTTCCTTATGTTGTTACAAAGCTTGAATGAATATTTAGAAGTTCATAAGCATGTACGAAAGCCATTAAGGCTCTTAAAAGCATCTCATTTATTAAAGGAAAACTGCTCTATTTTTCGTTTATTCTGCACCCCTATTCTTTATCCACATTTTTTGTATAGCTAAGATGCTCCGTTTGTGCTGATTTTGGTGTTGATGGAAAGGTATCAGAAAGACCTTTCCATTGATATATAACACCACTCATGGAATGCTTTGAATTGGGAGTATTTGAGTTTGAAAGTAGGCTTTCCAGATTTCGTCCAAGCAAAAAATGTCGTCTGGCGCTGCAGCGCGCTGCAGCGTCCGAAGTTGCAGAGCTAGGCCGCTGCAACGACATTTCGGCAAAAATCTTATAAATCAGTTATTCAGTTAATGGAACAGTAAAATTGTAAAATGGACCGCTACAGCGGTATTTCATAAAAAACTTAGGAAATCGGTTAAAATGACTATTTGAACAGTATTTTGCAAAATGGACTGCTGCAGTGCATCGTAGCGCGCTGTAGCGGGCTGCAGCGGAAATATTTTTTGGGAAACTTTAGGAAATATCAAAATGAAGTAATGGAACAGTATTTTTGCAAGTTGGACCGCTGCAGCGCTCCATAGCACGCCGCAGCGGGCCGCAGCGCACTCCAGCGCTAAAAATGCCACAGCGCGCAGCCATGCGAAAAGCGCCACAGCGCGCTGCAGCGCTAGCACCGCCACAGTGCGGTCCAGTGCGCTGCAGCACGCCTTAGCGCCCAAAATTGTAAAATTGCCCAGAATTCTTGAAAATTTGCCCAGTTTTGGCTGAAATTGCCAAAACTTCACTGTTTTTGTATTTTAAGGTCCCTAGGACCCTAGTGGGACTAAATAATATCAAATATGGAACACTGTTCACTTTTCCAAGATGATATTGGATGTTTAGATCATAATCGTTTATTAGTTCGAGCCATCTTCGCTGTCGGCAGTTTAGCTCATGCTGGGTGAAGATGTACTTCAAGCTTTGATGATTGGTGAATATGAAATACTGGATGCCATACAGATAATGATGCCAAATTTTTAGGGCAAAAACCACAACTGCTAATTTGAGGTCGTGGACAGGATAGTTCTTTTCATGTGGTCTTAACTGACGAGATGCATAGGCTATAACTCTTCCTTCATGCATCAAAACGCATCCCAATCCTATTCCAGATGCGTCGGTATAGACTTGGTAATTCAGGCCTTCTTTAGGTAAGGCAAGAACTGGTGCAGAGGATAAAGCATCTTTCAGAGTTTGGAATGCTTTCTCACATTCTGGGCTCCAGGCGAACGGTACTGCTTTCTGAGTCAACTTATTGAGAGGGGATGCAATTTGCGAAAAACCTTTAACAAACTTCTTATAATAGCCTTCCAAACCTAAGAAACTTCTAATGTCGATCATAGACTTTGATTGTGGCCAATCTTGGACTACGCTTACTTTACTTTAATCGACCCTGATTCCCTGAGAATCGACGACGTGACCCAGAAAAGCGACTGAGTCAAGCCAAAATTCGCACTTATAATATTTAGCATATAGCTTATGGCTCCTGAGCTCTTCAAGTACTAAATGCAGGTGATTCTCGTGATCCATTTTATCTTTTGAATAAATCAATATATCATCGCTGAAGACAATGACGAATTTATCCAGATATGTTTTCAGCACGCACTGCATTAAGTTGACGGACGACGCATTTGTTAAGCCAAAGGACATCACCAAGAATTCATAATGCCCATAGCGGGTTCTAAATGCTGTCTTCTCAATAACTGAATCCTTAACTCGTAATTGATGATATCCTGATTGCAAGTCTATCTTAGAGAAGACCTTAGCTCCGGATAATTGATCGAACATGTCATCAATACGCGGCAGAGGGTACTTGTTATTAATGGTTACTTTATTTAATTCTCTGTAATCGATGCACATTCTCATCGATCCATCTTTCTTCTTTATGAACAGCACTGGCGCTCCCCAAGGAGATGAACTTGGATGAATAAGACCTTTCTCCAATCGTTCCTGGAGTTGATTGTTCAACTCTTGGAGCTCTTTTGGCGCCATACGATATGGAACCTTTGACAGTGGTTGCGTTCCAGGAATTAGTGCTATGGCAAATTCTACTTCTCTCACTGGAGGAAGACCGGGTAGGTCTTCAGGGAACACATCAGGAAATTCGCAAACTATGTGGTTTTCGGAAATAGGTACGAATTCTCTCTTCTCTCCCAACAATGTCACAAGATACGCGCTGCATCCCTTCCTGACTAGCCTTTCTGCTGTCATTGCATTGATCAACGATGATTGAGTGTTGAATCTCCCCACAAATGATTTTGTGTTACTCCCACAGCCCAATGTTATTTTCTTCTTTAGGCAATTTATGGAAGCATCATGCTGGCTTAGGCAATTCATGCCTAAGATTATATCAAAGTTGGTGATTGGCAATATAATTAACTTGGCTCCGTAGTTTGTTCCCCAATAGGAATATCTAGTTTGCAGAATTTTTGAGACTGCATATGGGCTCCTGAGGGTAACCCAATACTCAATGAACTGGCTAATGGATAGGTTGGTAGTTTGAGACTTTTAGCCCAACTTTTTGATACGAAGGAATTACTTGCTCCAGTATCGAAAAGGACGTTACAAGATTTGTCGTTTATCAATAAGGTGCCTATAATTTCTGCAGTTTAATAAGGATGGCTATTCAATAGTTAAGGTACTACAATAATGTGGAATGATTACTGAAATAATGAAAAATTATGTTAAGGCGTACCTGACACCACGTCATTGTTCTCAGGAGCAGAGGCAGGAGTTAACATATATACCCTAGCAGGTGCCGAGGGTTGTTTATTCTGGTGCCTTTGACCCTGATGATCATAGCTTGGCCTTTGTGCCGGTACAATGGCTTTAGAGTTGGTAGCAGTGGCTGGCATGATTACAGGAGCAGGCTCCCGACTATTTATTGGTTGAGCTCGAAATGCTTGTTTGTGGCGGGAGTGGTTGATGAGCACACCGTCGATTGTGTTCTTCTCCCTACACTCGAGATAGCGGTGGCCCTTACGACCACATGTGAACACACACACACCACCGAAGTGGTAGCATTTTCCATATAGATGCAGTCATTTGTATTCAGAGTTCTGAGGCTGGGGTTGTGCTGGCTCCATGTTGTAGACCTTTGCCATGTTGTGATGGCCAAACCATTCTCCTCTTGGCTGCATGACTGTCGCTTTTCGCTTCCAGCCCAGTTGATCCTAGAATCCTTCCTGTATATGGGCTACCTCAATTAATTCAGTCAGCATCTTGATCTGACGGAATACTAGATGCGCTTTGATGGAGTCTCTCAGGCCTTTTAGGAAATGGTAGCATTTGGACGCCTCCGTTCTCACTAGGTCTGGAACGACTCATGATAGTCTTCTAAACTCCTGTTCGTAGTCGAACACGGAATTATTGCCTTGTGTGAGATGGAGGAATTCATCCTCCAGAATTGCTTGGGCTGATGCTGGGATGAATGCTTCACGGAACGCTTCAATGAACATGTCCTATGGAATGTCCTCTACTTCATAATCCACAAATTTGTTATTTCGCTCATTTTCCCACCAATATTCCGCCTATTCTTGAAATAAGTAAGTTACTAGGCGGATGGCCTCAGAGTTAGGGCATTTGATAGTGGCAAGGTTCTTCTCTACTAACTTAATCCATGTTACAGTGTCCATGGGATTCAGTGCCCCGTTGAATGTAGGAGTTCGAAGGCGAAGGAAACTATGTAGGATTCCATCCCCAGCATAGTGTGATGATGAGGATCCTACTAAAGGAGCAGATTGCTATTTAACTGAGAGGATAAGAGCATGGGTCTCTTGTGCCTATTGTGCATTGCTATCAATTAAGGCCTTTAACAAGCTAGCCATAATGTTGGAGTCTTCTGGTCTGCTTGACAACACCATGGTGTTCTTAATTGGGGTAGGAGCAGACGGAGAACCAGGATTCATGGCTGTAAATATGAATATGAATTCAGAATATAGAGGTTTTACTAAAATTTCATTCTTTCTTTCTCATAGGAGAAGATACATAGAAATATATACTAAAATAAGAAAGATGACATGATGAGACTTTCTAACATCCTAGTTACAATATTCTACCCAAAAGGCAGCACAGAAAGTCATCATAGGTGACTATGTGGCTCCTCCGAGCTAATCTCCTATAAACCCAATACCACCAATGACTCGCTGATCACATTAGTAGGATCTCCACAATCTTTAGATGGTGCTCCTCAGGACAGGCCGTCTCTCGCAGTGCAATGGTAACATGGTTCAGCCATTCTCTAGCGAGTACTGAAAGACTGGTGCCTCCAAATGATGAATGGGCAAGAATCTTGTATAGCACATCAAATCCGCGAGGTGACACTCCATCGATGGTCCTTCCATAGATCTGACCATCTCGAAGATCGTCTATCCAATAGTCGTCAAACCTCCTAAGATAGAATGGAAATGATGACTGCGAGTAGTCCATTCCTAGAATACTTCAACCCATAAGTATTTTGTTCATAGTTGATTATTATTTTCAAAAGTTTATTCAAGTCCTAAGATGTCCATTTTATGAGTTGCAGTTTCAATCAACCTATTATGTGCGTTAAATTCCTACGGTGTTAATCTTCTAGACATAGTTTCTCCCTTTTTATTTTTGAGACAATTTAATGAACTATTTTGGATGATTGCTTTACACTATACTTAGTAGCCTGTGATCTTGATCTGAGACAGAGAATAGAGCATAAAGTAGATAAGAATAACTCCTCATCTGAAACTTTATGGTATTTCTCTGATACCAACTGTAGCGCCCCGCCCTGTCGCCGCGCATAAAAGACAAGAGATATGTGTACATCCTGCGGCGGAGCGGTGTGCTACTCAGGAGGACGGGTATACAAGCAAAACCCATCTTCCCAAATAGGCGGGTCTAAGACTGAGCCATACTGAAGGCTGCTGACTCGATCCTAAGAGTAGGATCGAGAGCCAATACTTAAGATAAGAGTAGAATACTTACCTTAAGTATTAACCTAACATGTATATTGGATTTAAAGAACGAGTAAGGATCCAATATACGTCATCAATATATCCGCATTTCTAGTATGCCAGCCACATCATAATACTAAGTATAGTACCATAACAGAGTACAGAAGCTAAAAGTAATACATCCAGAATACATTCATCACAAGCAGTAGTAAACATTCGTCTTAGAAAAAGAAAGTAAAAGATACATCCATAATTTATTACAGACTGATTTAAATGCAGAAGTAAATAAGGTCTACCATAGTACTGAAATAGAGCTGAAAGTAAAGGTAGATGTCTGATCCACTAAGGCTCCACGTACTCCTCCTGGATCTTCTGTGTGTCCTCCTGCCCCGTCTCTATAAGCTGCTCAGGATCTAGCAAATTACCGGATCCCAAAAGTACCCCGTGTTAGACAAGAAGTCTAACACATCGCAACTAACTTTACAGTAATAAAGCTAAATACAAGTAACAAGTAAAGTAAAGTACAACTGCATGAAAACTGGGGAAAAGAAACTAAGTAAGGAAAAACTGAAACAGCTAAGTAAGACAATAAAGGCTAAATAAGTAAAACTGTCACACAAAAGAGAACTGAAAGTAAAGGAAATATCGAATATTCATAAATCAAGATGAAAGAAAGGTCAAATGCTGTACTTTATGTCACTGAAAATATGCACCCAAATATGCCACACCACATATGTCACGGATATGTCACTGAACTATCACTGAAAGACTATGAGTAGTACGATCCAATATAAACATACACCTGGTTGGGAATACAGTATGGTGACGCAGATACACCCCAATATTCTCCAGTATATGTATGTAATATTCCGTAACCCATACTTCATCACTAATGATCATACGTTACTGCTGAAATAATACTTCAAGTCCATGCTCATGCTTCTATTCTATATGAGTAAAAATCCAGAAATTCGTGAAAGATTGGAATGCTGATAATAAATTCTAAGTCTCCACTGTGCAGAATCCTGCTAAGAGGATTCTGGCTCCTAACTTCTGGATCAATAATTGGTTAAGATTGCAGATTTAATTAAGGACTATTAGGTAGAAGGCTGGTATACACATACTTAGTGTCTTTGCAAGGAAGGTAATTCTCATCACTTAATTTGACTAAGCCACCTTAACGAAGCGATCTTTGATAAGAGGCATCACCCGTTAGCAATTTGTATCTCAAGCTAAGTTATTAAGATGCCCCACTCACAGTTACACCTAGTGTTTCAAAGGAGGTAACTTCAGTTACTTAGTTTGGTTGAGCCAGACCTATTGAAGCGATCTTCTCTAGGAGGCATTGCCCGTTGGCAAATTGTATTTCAATCAAACTAAGGAATGAATACCCATTTAATACACTCTTAGGTTTGAATGATTTATTATAACGGGACTGTATTCGTCTAATCCCTCAGGTTAGCACCCGCTCATAAGTCCCTATTAGAGTGAATCAACCAATCCTGAATACTACTGGGAACCAGTCGTACGGGTATACTATATTGCACCACCCAATAATCAAGGTTCAATCAAGTCTTCTTAATAAAGCAAGGAATTATCCAAATTACTAAGGCCAAAGCTAATGGGTAAGTCCTATATAAGGTTTCACAAAATGGTGATCAAAGATCACTTAATATGGATTCCACCACAAGGAGAAGTATCTTTCTAATGTCTTAAGTGATTTCTACCATGAGGGGATAAGATCAATCTCTAAGGTTATGGGATCTTCTAAGCTTCTACCCCAAAGAGTCATACAAGGTCTCCTACCTCAAAATATATGAATTTAGGTCTTTTAATGTTTCAGGACAATCTTATGAAGAGATGCTTAAGACTCCTCATTATAACTTTTGATATTAATATATTGGGTTCCATTTCATAATTCGGTTTAGAATGATCAGATCAGATGATCAAGTCACCTGATCACAACTTAATGTAAGATTATGGGATTTAAATCAGAAGATGTTATTAAGATTTTAGATCAATTATTTAATCAAGATAATTTTATTAACCTCTTATGCTAATCCTCTGACTTAAGAGAAAATTAAGGATCTTAAGGTCTTGATTTAGATTAGGAAATCACATAGAGTTATTATCAACTTTATCATGTCTAAGTTGAATGTTTAGAGTCAATATCAAATCAGATGCATTATTGGAAAATGTCAAATTCATTGTCTTATAATCAAATCAATCAAGTAAAGTTTTAAGGATTTGGATCTTTCTTAAGTAGATTAGGGTTTGATCCCTTCTCATGCTTTAAGTAAAATCAAGTGTGTGTTTAAAGATCAATGTCAAATTACTGGATTATTCATGCATTATCGGTGGCAACCTCAGATCTAGATCAAGTCTTAAAAGCTTGATCCAAATCTTAAGATTTCTTAAGTTAATTAAGGAGGTTAAGATCTCAAATTTTGCTTTGTCCAAATTATACATTATGGATTAATATCTAAAATTTCCAATACATTTATCCTACTATTATGAAGCATAAAAATAGAAAAGTTTATAAAAACAAAAAGTAATTAGTGCTAATCAAATCTTAAATCCATTCAAATCGATTAGCAGTTAATTACAAATCCAGCTATTAAAACTAGTTGCAATTTGGCACACAAGTTCTACTTAATAGGTTAATTAATCAGAGCCTAAGTTTGCTAAAATCTAGTTAGTATAAACCCTAATTTTCACTAATCATGCTTTAACAAAATTAGGGTATAACTAAAATTACAGAACTCAGAAAAATAATTCACCAAGTACATGTATTCTACTCATGATAACTGAACTAATGGCACCATAATCATGCAATTTGGTTAAGTAAAACTACTAAAATACCCTAATTAAAGCTCACTATAATTAAGCAATAATTACAGATTGAACCATCAGATGTTAATTTTTATTTTATATTCTGGTCCCTGATGATTTACTGATCATTTTCATATATAATATCATAGGGTTTGATGTGGCGGCCGCCCCTTAATCAAATAAGTGTTAAGAGGTGGTCGTCACTAGTACCACGGATATTACACTAATAACATATCCGTGATACTAATCAAGAGCTGAACAAGACTTAATAGAAACATACATATAGTATAGCAGTGCAAAATAGGTAGAAAGGAAGCATCCAGACATAGTCCACATTAATTCATTCACATATAATATATTAAATGCAGAACAGTAAGAATAAGAAAACATAGTTATTACACTTTTAGTAAATACAGGTCAAGAAGGTGGAAGCATATCCCCTTCAAGTAGTTGCACTTTACTTTAACCTGCTAGCAGCTAAATCCTCAAGCGCTGGATCTGACTTATACTCCTGATCTGCCACATGTACATATATGACAGGGCACAACCAAAAAAAAAAATCTGGTTAGACTTTAATAAGTCTAAGTACAATTTAAGCTTATAAAATTGCATGAATTTAAAGATATCACATTTTAATTTAACTAAACATGCAAGCAGTAAAGGGTGCAACAAGCTATGAAGGAAAATGGTAACCATAAACTATCCATTTATAGCCAGCAACTAGTATGAAGAATGACATACAACACAAAATAAACAAGGTGAGGCTAAAAGCTAAAAGAAACAACAACTACAATACAATTCTGAACCTAACATGCTTATGATCATATTAACACATGCTGGGTACTAGCTCTCAACCCTCCTTGAGGTTGAGTCAGCGGCCCTTCAGATGGGATTGGTTTTCAGCTATTCGGGGAGACGGGTTATTCCTCCCCGAGTGGCGCGCCGCTCCACCGCTGAATTGTGATTTTTACCTCTTTGCGCATGATGACGGGGCGGGGCGCTACAGGTGGAGCTCTAAGATCAATTCAATTTCCATCACTCTGCTCATCATTTGTAACCCTATGGAATTGCATGAATCATCCTAAAACGATGAATATTGTCACATATATATGCGACGTGGATGCCCTTTTGTGGATCCTTAGTTCTAAATTGGCGGGCTAGTTGATAGTTTTCCTAGTTGAGAACATTATTTAAGAAGATACATTCATTACACATCATTCATCCAAAAAATTTCTTACATCATTAATCAAGATATGACTAATAACTTATTCATTAATAAAGTTGAGTACAAACATTTTTAATTCCATCAAATCATTATATGTTTATGCCCAACCCTCCCCAAGGAGGGTTTAGGCTCCCATTACAAAAGAAATACAAGAAAAGAATTTCAGGACATTGAACCCTTACATGGTTCTTTGTATAAAGGAAATCAAGTAAAGAGATAGAGGTACAATACTAGGAACTGCAGTTGCGTTCTCCTGGATCTTCTCTCAATCACCATTCTCTTACTCCTTTCTGTTTCTTAAACTCAATTCCTCTTTCCCTTGGTGGTTTCTTGATCCTTCCTTGGGCAGGGCTTCTCCTATTCCTTCAGTTGTTTATATTCTCAAATATTTAGAAAGCTTTTTTATTAAAATGGGGAACCCCTCTTTAGCCTTTCTCCTAGGCTTTTATAATCCTTGAAATACTTCTCAGAAATGTGCAGCCAGCCTTTTCCTATTCTTTAGAATTGTATTGCAATTAAGATTTGGTTAATTATTCCATTAAAAATGAAGAGGTTTAATGAAATTTTCATTAATTTCTACTATGGGAAGACGAAATATTAAGTATATTCCTCTCCCCAATGCTGGTTTGGACCCCTATTCCAGAGTAGTTTTACTACGGGCACTACGGCACGCTGCAACAATTTTGCTTTAGAATATTTGCCAAGTAAATGCTTGTTGTGGTGCGCGGTAGCACCAAGCTCTCTTTATTGTGCCCAAAGCATAAACATCTTCTTAAAAAGAACTAAAAACATTCAAATAAAGAGCTAAGGGTACCTTGGGTTAGCTAATATATATTGAGCTATACAATCTCACTATAAACACAGGATAAGTTGAATAGTCCACCACAAAATGATTTTCTTAAACACAATTAGCTTTCCTTAATATGAATCCATGTGATTAGAATTAGTGGGTGCAAAAAACCCTAACTTATCTTCTATTATCACCTTAAGTGCCTTAGTTATTCATATTATTGGGCTAACTCTAGTCAAACAAAAAGTAGTAGTGAGATATAAGTGATCCCAAAAAAAATACTTAACCCCGCTCACACTTTTACTAAGAAAATAATATGGTAAGAAGTAACCATGAGTAGCCCTTAACTCATAGTAAAATTAAGCATAATATTAATAATGCAAACTTAACTAAGGTCACAAATGGGGCTAACCTATTAAACCCAAATTATAGTGGACCCCATGTGAAAATCCTGAGGATGGCTTAGCTCCACGCTACACCCCTAGGGCTCATTTGGTGAAGGATAAATAAATAATATCGCAAATGATTTAGTAAACCCCTTAAAGCCATTTTCAGGTCAAGTAAATTAACATTTGTTGGGAAAGCCCATTGTACAAAACCAAACCAAGTGCTGATCTTCACTCTATATAAACAAAGTTAAACCACACTTATCTGCCTTGTTTGGCCTTGATGGAAAGAATCTTGGAGATCACTTACTTGTGGCTAGTGAATTTAATTCAAGTGCACTTGGTTCAACACATAAATGAGGATGAACAAATAAGAGAAACTAAGGAAAACCAAAGTCTAGAATAATTTTAGAAAAGCTTACTCATTTAGGTTGTCTCATGGATTGAGTTTGAGGAATTAAGAAAAGGATCATTGAGTATGATTTCCTTTTGTCTAACAAAAGTTGACATAAGGTGTGAGCCTTAATAGATTGACCATGACTTGAGATCTAAGCTAAGAAACTGAGATTCCATATTAAAGCCTACTCAATACTCGTAGAAGCTATGTAAATAACATATGGGCCCTTAGAGATAGTGTAGGTTAACTTGTGCATAAGAAACCTTGGTTTGCTTAAAGCTTATTTCAAGCCAAACATTAAATTAAGGCTTACTTCAGGCTAACCCTTAATTGAACATGATTAAGATTTGATTAAATAATGTGATAAGCTCAATATTTTTATAGCCTCATTCATTCAAAGTTGGGTCAACTTGGGTGAGCCTAAAATTGACCTAGCCTTCCCTCATTCCCATAATATTTGTAACATGTGGCCAAAGAAGCATCTTAGACACATTCTCAATTTTAGGGGAGGCTTAAACTAACTAATGACAGATGGTGGCAACCTTAAGTAATTATTTTGGTAAAGCCTATGAATTGTGATATCTTCCATACCAAATTGATAAAAAAGTTGTACAAAATATCAAACAATATAGAGAATCCAAGTTGCATGATCCTTGAACCTAACCAAACATTGGAACATAAGTAACCCTTGAATATATCCTAAAGAAGCTAGGTATCATAATGTAGGATCAATAAATACATGGAAAGGAATTATTGACAAAATAAAAAGAGCTAACAATAATTAAAGCATCTATGGATAAGATATACAAGTAGAAATATCTCCAAAACCTTGACTAATTTATAAACTTGAGAAGTAGATAAAGCTGCTAATGCTATTTTGTTTTGCAAATGAACAAGTGTGCAAATATTCTACATTTATAATTAATTCTTAAATTCTTACTTGATGTAACATAGGTTGTGCATTATTTTTCCTTGACACTTAATTCAATATTTTCTAAATCACAAACTAGTACATTTTATATGAATTTCTCTTATTTGCCCTTTATTTAATGTTACAATACTATCTAGTTATTATTTCTTGTTTTGCATGAATCCAAGCATATATTGGTTGAACAAATAAGAATGGTTTAGTATTGGTGTTTTATTAAAATATATGCTGACTATTGTGTCCTCTGATCAAAGTATTTTATAACTAATATAATATGATAACTTACTATTATTGTTGCATGTTCTTGACGTTCTTTGATAAGTTATTGAGCATGAACCATACTACTCCCCATGTTAATGCATATTCTTTAATATTCATTTAGAATTTCTTAAAATTAAAGTTCTTATGACCCATTATGCAAAATGTAACATGACTATAAAATCAATGTTAAAATAGCTACTCGCTTTTGATCTTCATTATTATGTTCCTGATTCAAGTTGATGCATGATTGCTCAAACATGATAGAATTAGCTATTGATTTTATTCTTTGAATGTTGTAGTCCTTTGCTCAAGTTTTTGCTTAACTATTCATATATGATTAAAAGAAAATGACTACTTGAATGCATCCTTGATGATTTGATCTTTGTTTATAGCATATTAACTCTCACAATCCTTCTTTAAGAAGAAATTGTTTCTTATATTACTTTTGCATTCATACTTTCATTCCTACCATGATTAATAGTTAATTGTAAGTCATTTCAATATCCAAGTACTTAGATCTCTTTAATATGATTCAGTTCCTTGGCACCTTTCATGTGTCAGGCTTAGAAACACTCCAAGCAACTCAGACTAATGTTGGAGAGAAATTGGAGAAGCTATCAAGAAATGAGTATTTAAAATTTGTTACTACTTCAATTTTTTGAAGTTCCTCTCTATTTCGATAGTGTTCAACTCTCCCCAATCTTCCAAAATTGTTTCAAACCCAAATTAATTTAGGAATCATAATTTAGGAACTCAAAACAACCATATTGAGTTCTTAAACATTAATGAGTTTAGGTACACTCTAGTAACAAATCTAAACACCATTCACAGAAGACAATAAATCTCAGAATCTTACCATCGCGTATTACTTTGGACCATGTGCACTTACGTACAAATGCAGACTTACATAGTTTAGGTCTACCATTACTCTGAATCCTAAGATGAAAGATAGATTGCTTAGTTTATTATGACTATGAAACCCAATAGTACAAACCTTGAGAAGTAAGATTGGGCTTAGAAACATCTTTTATTCCTTAGATGCATCATTAACTTTAACCATCCTAGCATTAATTAGTAGTTATAAAACATAATAGTGACTTATCTACTTAGTTAACCTTAAGATTCCTAGTGTAATAATTAATACTTAGAAGCTTGTGGTGAGGAAACCCTCACTTTAGAATCCTTCTTATTAGAATTATTAATGAGACTTTTTCAAATTGGTTTAGTTAATGGGTTAGGATTATCTAAACCCTTGATATCACAATGAGCTTAAGGCTAGTGAACCTTCAAGATAATCTTCTAGTCGAGAACCCTAGTATTAGTCTAAGTTTAGTATCTTAGAAAAATAGAAAGTATAATTGTAAGATAGAATTTTAATTTAACTTGTATCTATATTAATAAACTATATTATCATCTAATAACTCATAATTAAAATACTATTTTCCAAAACCACAATTACATATAGTATTATTCTTCAATTAACTTAAAGAATGGTAATGTCTAATTCAATAGGAGAGTTGATTAGCTCCAATCATTAAGGTAGAAAAATATATTATATAACAATAAATATCACATGGATTATAATTAACTTAAACTCCTTAAATGCTACAATGCATTGAGATTCCAACCTTGGACATTCATTAAGATATTATGTATAAATAAAGCCTTAAAATATTAAACATAGGGATTTCATATGGTGGACTATTAAGCCATGGTAGGCTATGAAGTGATCTAGAGACTACACATATCCTCGAGGGAGAGTGTGAGTGTTATGGGAGACCCTGCTTTGCTTGGTTAAGCAGGCGTGCTTAACTCCTCTTTTATTTTGTAATTTTGCATGTATAACAAAACCTTAAATAAAAGAAACAACTTAAACATTGCATTTCTCATACTCTTATTGATTGTGAATGGCTTATCATAGTTGTAAGACTATGCTAACTCAGTCTTTAAGACTGAATTCTAATTTACATTATTGTATAGTACTTCTGATAATTTTTGTATTACATTACTTATAGTTTTACATGTAGGGTAAATTGCTTATTTACTTTCATTTATGCTTTCACTACTCATTCTAAGGTTACTTAGCATAACACCAAATGAACATATTCATGTTTTCCTACATGCTTCATGTGCACACTAGTATTTTTAGCCATTTGATGTTATTTTTATTCCTTACATATTTTGTGCAGGCTAAAGCAGACTACTTGTGAGTACTCTACTTCTCTTACTTACTCTAGTGCCTTTACATACTTTTGTACTTATTTATTTTGCTGCTTAGTACTCCGCTTACTCAAATAATTGTAAATGACTAATACAATGTCCACTTAACTTAAAATAAAACTTAGTGTAACTTTAAAATATACTTAGATATTTTAGGTCTAATCACTTAATTTTCTTTTATTAGTTGTCATACTATTTTAAATACCAAATGCAGTAGATCAGGAGCACCTTGTGGAGCTAGTTCTGGTCTGTAGTAGTACCTTGAAGACATGCCTTTTTTATATTCTTGAAGAAGAGTGAATTTTTAACATTCTATAAGTTGTTTTTAATTACTTGAATTCTAAAATTTTTAACATTCTATGATGGATGTATTTTCATTCTCTTTATAATGCTTGGTTTGGTTGATGGATATAAATATACTTATATACTTTTCTCTTTTAATTATTGAATTTCCTTTTCTCATAAATATTTTTGGTCATGGAGTGCTTAATAGTGAGTTAGATTCTTACTAATTTAGTGTTAAATACTATGTTAACACCTAATGTTAGGTTAGAAGTCACTAACTTAGCACCAGGGCATTGTAGTTAGTATCAAAGCACTAGGTTGAGAGAAGGAAATCAAGTGAATATCCATCTATCCAAATTAAACAACATTAAAAAGTAAAATAAGAACACTAGTAATCATGCCTTAGGTTAGTAAACATTATATCAATAATAAATAACCTAACTCAATCTAATTAATGATAAATCTTCAAATGGTAAAATATGAATCAGACTTAGATTATTACACTAAGATATTCTTTCAATACTAGGATGAAGGCTACCAAAATGGATTCAAGTTCAAAAAACTTTACATTGGAATATCATATGTTTTAGGAGACGTACTCAATAAGATTATCAAGTTGCCAGTATTTTGGGGAGATAGTCTTCCTCAGTTGGCAAAGGAGTGGCTCTATCATGTAATTGAAGCCTTCCATGCCATACACTTTCCGTATCCAATAATTTCAAAGTCTTAGATCAACTCTTCGACAATTATGCTAAAGAGTGATGGAGATGTGCTTATTATAAGATAGTTTGTGAGAGTCGGAAGTTTTATCACCCACCTATCTATCAATAATTTGAAATTCTTTTCCTTGCAAAATTTTGTATATAAATGTACTAGCTCAATAATAGTGTAATAGTTCTCCCTTATCATCTGCTTTCATCATTTTTAAGCCTTATTTCAAACTTAGTATTAATGAAAACTTCTTATTTCCTATTCTTGAATTTTTTTTTCTCCTTAGAATGAATCTCAAACCAAATACTCCCCTTGCATCTGCCGAAAAGATAGCTGCGTCTAGTTCATCGATTACTGAGGAAATCAAAACCTAAGTGGAAATGATAAAAATCTTAATAGAAACCCATACCAGAGCTGTAAAAAGGGTTCTTGAACCTCCTGCTCAAATCATTCATGTGAAACCTCAACCAGCACATGGACCATGTAGTTGATGGATTCCTTCATGCTTTCCTTAGACTCAGTCTCCCTACCTTCAATGGATCTGCATCACCAATTGAAGTTGTAAACTGGCTTAATGTTATTGAAAAGTACTTTGCCAGTATAAAGTTTCCAGAGAGTGAAGCTATCGACCTTACCACTCATATGCTTGCAGAACAAGCAAAGTACTAGTGGGTTAATAATTTAAAGACTTATTTTGCTAAAGTCAATGTTGAAGAGATCTCATGGGAAGAGTTTGAAGAAGTCTTCATGGAAGAGTTTATTCCACCTTCTACCCAAATCATAAATGATGATGAGTTGATATAGTTGACCCAGGGTAGTAGAATTATTTTTGCCTATGAGATGGAGTTTAGGAAGTTATCAAGGTTTTTTCTTTACCTTGTGTGTACTGAAGTGACTAGAAGTAGTTGATTCTTGAAAAGACTTAATGACTCTATAAAGGATCATCTTGTAGCAGCACCATAATAGTTTTGCTAGATTATTAGATAGAGAAAGGTTGATCAAGTATCTTCAGATACTAAAAAAGTAAAAGAATATGGTATAATGACCCAAGTTGTTACTAGGATAGTTAGGACTAAACCCAACTCAAAAATTATGATCTCGAGTGACTTCAAAATTAGGATCTTGAGTGATTTCAAAAATCAAGAATTAATTATGAATTATTTAAATTAAGTAAATTAGAAAAATTAAATACAAGTTCAAATTCAGCGATTTTAGTATCGTTGGATTAAGAATATTATAAAAAGGCTACAAAAAAGTTTCATCGAATTTAGAACTCCGGATTAATCATAATTAATTTTTAAAGTTCTTATCTTCAGAAATTAATAAAAAATAAAATATTTCTCTAAATTGAAAATTTTTTGCGCGAGTGTGTTTTTCTCATCAAGATACACCCTCAGTGTCAAGTTTTGTTATTTTCTGGAAAAGAAATGGAAGAGAGAGTAAGTAAAGAGAGAAAGAGGGGAGAGAAAGAAGGGATAAGAAGGAGAAAGAGAAGATCAAATTGAACAATCCAACAATTATGACAAATTTTCTCTCATCAATCTCATCCAAATAATGGATGGGAGAGAAAATATTTAATTAATTAAAAAAAAGTTTATAAATAAAACCCCCACCTCCCCACCATTTTCCTCTTTCCCCCACCCCCACTTCCTTCTCCTCCCCCACTCTCCTCCCCCACTCCTCTTCTCCCCTCTACTTCCTCCCTCTCTTGCTCGGTCACTATTGATTCCGCCCACCGACTTATAGTAAAGCCATATCAATGCCAATATAGAGTAAGAAATGAGAAAAAAATGAAATATTTTTTATTCTTTTCATTTCATATTCTTCTTTTAATAACAATAATAATTTTATTATTATTATTATTAATGTTAATATTATTACTATTACTATATTTTCATTTCAGTCATTTTTTTTCTATATATGTATATATTTTTAATTTCTGTAACTTTGATTTTTGTTATTTTTTTATATATGTATATATTTTCTAATTTCTGTAACTTTCATTTTTGTCATTTTCTTTTTTCTATATATGTATATATTTACTAATTTCTATAACTTTCATTTCTGATATTTTCTTTTTTCTATATATGTATATATTCCTACTTCTGTAATTTTTTTTTCTATATATATATATATATATATATATATATTCTAATTTCTGTAACTTTCATTTCTATCATTTTTTTTTCTATATATGTATATATTTCTTAATTTTTACAACTTTCATTTTTGTCATTTTCTTTTTTTCTATATATGTATATATTTCCTAATTTCTACAACTTTAAATTCAGTTATTTTCTTTCATTTAATATATATATATATATATATATATATATATATATTACGTATAATAATAAAAATTATTATTTTTAATGTATAAAGATAAATGACAAATATAATATTAATATTGATATTTTTACTAACATAAAATAAAAGATATTATTCTTTCAATTGTAGCTTTTGTATCGCTTTTAAACTTTGACCCACTTTGATATATTTATATAAGATTTTTTGCTTAGAACTTGAAATAAATAATCAGAAATCAGTATTATGGGTTTATTCTGGTTGATCCCAGGTATGTATAGACAATACGTTAAACCAAGATATACTGATAACTGAAGAAATAAGGAGACTGCATATAGTGATTGAGAGAGAATTTGTAGTTAGTTAAGAACCCACATCTCAAATAGTTAGACATATTTAATTCCTCAATTATTTTGTAACTTTGTCCAATAAAATAAATATTATATATTGCTGTATTTTTTTTAGAATAATCACATATCTTAGATATGTATATTTCATTCATAATTGTAAGCATATCATACTTAAATATCACATTTTATTTGTATATGCTTCTCATGCAGAATCATGCTGCTTAAATACAAATTTTAATATCCTACAAATCTTACTTAGACCTTTGTGTCCAATAAAATATATTTTTTGTTCGCCTTGTCATATACATACACATACACACACACACACACACACACACACACACATACACACACACAGATATATATATATGGCAGTTCAGAAATATTCTCTAGATCAAGCCCTTGAGGAGGAGCTGATACATATTGGAGTAACTTAGATGCTAATTTTCTTAAAGTTTTAAATTTTTGCTTAGTATGTAATAGATCTTATAAAATAATTATTATCTTTATAATGAATATATCTCCTTTATTATTTTAGTATTTCTGAATATTGCAATGAATATGAAATTGTGTATTTTATATGCCTCTAAATATACTATTATACTAAACTCCGATATGATGCTGGGAAGTGAGCACCTAATACTGGATTATCTATGCTGACCCAGCGGTAGGTCACCACAAATGTCCCTTTCATTCTTTTCTAAATTAGAACCATTCAATTGAAATTGTTCCCAGGAACTGAAGGTCTACTAGATGACTCTGAATCAATAAGGTAAATAAGGAGGCTGATTTCAGAATCCTCATCCATATGGGAAGTGTTATCACTATGATAATAGGTGTTATACTTGTGAATAACTAGGACACATGTACTGGGACTGCAAAGCTATATGGATGATTGACAGAATGATAATCAACCATCCACTTATCATTCATAACCCAATACCTATGAATGTTCAAGCTTCAATATTATTAATAATTCCACCCCAAGCAAGTGGGTAGGTGTAGAACTAGAAAAGAGCGTCTCAACCTTTTTCAAAGCCTCCTCAAGCAAGAAATAATGCTAAGGGAAAAGCAGTTGCTCAACTCTCTGTTCTACCCTAAGTATTTGCTCTAATACCTACTGTCGCCCAAGACGACAATGAAGTTCTGCCTGAAAGTTGTTACTTAGTGTTAGACATCCAAATTAAGTTAACACCATCGCCAACAGACTCCTAATGTCATTAAGAGCTTGCACCTAAAATTTGGTGTGTTTTGGATATCGTTCATTTTTTACACACATTTCGTGGTAATTTGAATATCTTAGAATGACCTAACTTAATTTGACTGCATAATTAAAATTGGAGTTTGTAGTTGAACTCATCACTCCCAAATTAACTAGGGGTAATATTCTGAGAATTTATGGAAGTCATTGAAAATTCCCAAGTATTTTAATGTATTTTAAGTGCTCAGAAAATTACGTCAAAATCAGGATCTTAATTCAAATCAAATAAAAATTAAATGAAAAAATCCTCAAATAAAGCGTATTGAGGGGATTGTACTGCGAGAGTTTTTACGCGTATGCGATCCCGGATTGTCATAAATTAATTCGTGAAATTTAAATTTCAGAAAATGATATTAAATTAAATATATATTGGAATTTAAAAGTTTTTGTATTTTTAGGTCAAGCATCAAATTAGGGTTAAAAGTGATTAGTGAGTGATTAGTAAAATTGATTACCAAATCACAAAACCAACCACACTTCTAGGTTCTAATTTACTCTAGGAGCTATTAGAAAGTCAAATCACTCAATTTGGATCACTAATTATGTTAATATTTACTAATCAAGTTTTGGAGTAATTAGGGTTGATTAATAAACCTAACCATCAAATCCTAATTATTTTTGTAGTTTACTATTTATTAAGTCTTCATGTTCTAAATAGTATATTGGAATACCTAATTTGAAACTCAATTGACCAAGTTATGGTCAATTGAAGTTCTATGATTAATTAGACTAATTAGGGTTAAGTCCTAAAAGTGATTAAGTAAACCCTAATCCAAATAAAGAAATAAATACTATCAGAGCAATCTAGAGATTCTCTTGATCACTTTAAGACCTATTGAGGAATAATGGCATTTTTGTAAATATTTAAGTGTCCTAAAATATTACTATGTTAAATACTCATCCTATAGGAAAATAAACATTACTATAGTCATAGTTGATTTTTACAGATCAAAATGACATATAATATCACTATGTTTGGAGATTAGAATTTTAAGTTAGGGAGTATTAAAATTTGAATTTAATTATTTAAATTAAATTACATTAATACTAAACTCTTAATTTAATAATTGTTATTGATTTATCATTGTTGGTGTGTCACGCAGAAAGGAAATGGTAGATGGGAAGTGGGCTCCACGGGTACATGTAGCGATCAACAGCGCTACAGGGAATCAGAGTCACGGTGCGAAGCACAGGACTGGCTCATCGGCTCGTGGCTGACCATACTGGGGTGATGCGCGACTGCTCTGTGAAGTGGACCCGCAAGCCACATCTTCACCCGTAGCGCACGGGTCAAACCCGGGCCTACCCGACCCGGCCCTGAGCTTTAGCATCCTCGACTCGCACCGAACGTCAGCAGCTAGGGCAGGAGTTTAGGTGACCAATCTGGCGGGGTTAATCTCCAGCCCGCATAGCAATGGATAGGCATTGATGAGACCTTTCCATTGGTGGCCGGACCAGCACCCAGGGTGAACTATGGTAGCTCAAAACCTCAACCCTATGGGACAACTCTCGAGATGAAGGCTACGAACTCTGGATGCCAAGTCTACTGTTTGCACATCACTAAATTTGACTAATCCAACATAATATATCTCGATCAAGAATGATCAGAACTTAATTGAATGCACAAAATGACCATACAAATTAAGACTATCGAAACTGAATGGAGAAAAGGGAGGATTTGGTACCTTAATTTAAACGGCTGGAGACTGAAGAGACTTCGAGAAGATGATGTTGGGGAAATTGCAAAGCTTGCTCAGGTTTAAAAAGGGTGAAAAACAGGGTTTGGAGTCCATTGTGACTCTTAATGAGTGGCTGGAAGCGGTGGAGGATCACATGCGGCAAGCAGTTTGCTGCGTGCACTGAAGCTTGCCACACGCACGGCACATGGATTCGCTTAACAAGGACGACCCCGCGGCCGTCTGATCAGATCTAATTGGATGCCCCAGATGGCATCACGCCGAACTGGACGACGTTAGGGAAAGTAAACAACACAGCGTAGACTTAACAGAAGATGTTAAGTTAAATTTTAATTAAATTAAAGATTAAATATTACTATTAATTTTATTAATTATAATTAATCGCTTAAATGAGTTCCAAAAATTTCTAATAAATCGCCCTTAGCTAATTGAGAGGTGAGGAACGCAACGGCGCAATTGGATTTATGGTTCAACGAGTCTTTATTTGTTCAAATTTTTTGGGTATTTAAAATAAATTAAAATATTCGTTGAATATCCAATGACTTCTAAATGCCTCCAAAACATCACCCCTAATTAATTTGAGGGTGATGAGCACGATGGCGTAGTCGAATTTTTGATTTAGGTCAAATTAATTCAATCAAATTCCAGGGTTTTTGAATTTCCCAAAATTAAGATTTGATCCATTTTACTCCTGATTTGGACTAGGTCTTTGTGCTAAACTCTTAATGACTTAATTTAAGCATTAGAATCATAATCAAGACTTAGTTTAGTCCTAATTGACCCAAGTAACAAACTGGGTTGTTACAGACTCCCCAACTTAAGAACAATATTGTCCTCAACATCACTCAAGTCGAAAGAATACAACAGATGTAGAATAATGAATTGAAATAAGCTAGAGTTAAGGAAGTACCTTGATTAAAGAGGTTTGGGTATTTTTGGCATATGTCCACCTCTTTTTGCCAAGTGGCATCATTTCGAGTTTTGTTCTTCCACTGAATCTTGACCATTGGAATAGAATGGTTTCTTAATCGCTTCTGATCACAATCTAAAATTTTAACTTGTTCTTCAGCATAAGTAAGGTCAGGTTGAATTTCTACTAATGGGAGCTGAACAAAATGGGAAGGACTCGAAGACATATTCTTAATGATAACACATGGAAGACATTATGGACAACGACAAAGTCATCAGCAAGATTCAATTTGTAAGCTGATGATCCCATCTTAGCCAAGATCTCAAAGGGGTTGACATAGCGGGGGCTAAGTTTCCAAGCTATGCCGATCCGGTAAACACCCTTCATAGGACTTATCTTCAAATAAGCAATATCTCCAACATTAAATTCTAAAAGGTGATGATGAGCATCATGGTATTTGCTCTGATGATCTAGAGCGGAGCAAATTCTTTGCTTAATTAGATAAATCTTTTTATTGGTCTCCTCAACTAATTTAGATCTGTAAAGCTGAACACTACCTGTTCTTGACCATGCTAGAGGAGTTTTGCACCTTTTGCCATATAAAGCCTCATAAGGAGCCATTTTAATACTGGCCTGATAACTATTATTATATGTAAACTCGACTAATGGAATGTGATCTTTCCATGAATCGGCAAAGTCAAAAATACAGAGCCTAAGAAAATCGTCAAGTAATTGATTTACTCTATCAGTTTGGCCATTTTTTTGAGGATGAAACACTGTACTCATGGCTATATTAGTTCCTAGATCTTGGTGCACATCTTGCCAAAACTTTGAGGTAAATATGCTATCTCTATCTGATACTATCAACTTCGGAATACCATGAAGTTTGACAAATACATTATTGTAGATCTTTGCAAGCTTCTCAACAGAATTAGTTTGTCAGATGGGAATGAAGTGCAAAAATTTAGTTAGTCGATCTACTAGTACACAAATTGCATCAGTACCAGGCCTGACTATAAGCAATCCCATAATAAAATCCATTGATACATCAAACCATTTCCACTCATGGATTTCTAGAGGATGAAGAAAACCACCTAGTTTTTGATGTTCGGCCTTTATTAGGTTGCAGACATGACGCCACAAACTCAGCAATGCTCTTTTCCATACTGGGCCACTAAAATGACTGCTTTAGGTCTTAATACATTTTGGAGCTTCCTGGGTGAACTTGATACCCAGAGCCATGGCCTTCTACTAGTACTTCTTACTGCATGGATTTTGGAATCCTTAAATGATCCTTTTGATAAATAGCTCCTTTATGAAAATAAAGATCTGCACGGCGGCCACTTTCTATTACTTGCTTGAAATTTAAATACTCTTCATCTTTAGTCTGAGAAATGGATACATCTCTGTGAAAAATGGGTTCCACATTACTCATTGAGATCATCTCACATAACATAACTCCACAAACTGGTTTAATATATAATTTGCAAAATTCTTCCCCTAAAGAGCTGGTGGCGATCATGGCTGAAAGCGTAGCACGACGGCTAAGGGCATCTGCTACCACATTGGCTTTACCAGGATGATACTGGATATTCAAATCATAATCATGGATTAATTCTAGCCATCTTCTTTGCCTACAATTTAATTCTCTCTAGAGAAATATGTATTTTAGACTCTAATTATCTATAAAGATAGAGCACTGAATTCCATATAGATAATGGCACCAAATTTTTAGGGCAAAAACTACTGCCGCTAATTCCAGATCGTGAACTACATGATTCCTTTCATGTGACTTTAGCTGGCGAGATGCATATGTTATAACCTTTCCTTCTTGCATAAGAACACATCCCAAGCCAATACATGAAGTATATGTATATACTTGGTAGTTTATTCCTTCATTGGGAAGGACTAGCACAGGAGCAGAAGATAGGGCATCCTTTTGGATTTGAAAGGCTTTCTTACATTTTAGCGACCAAACAAATGGTACTGCTTTTTGAGTTAGCTTTGTGAGGGGAGAAGTGATATTGGAGAAACCTTTAACAAACTTTTGATAATATTCGGCCAATCCCAAAAAGCTACGGATTTCTGTAACTAATTTTGGCTAAGCCCAATCTTGAATGGCACTGATCTTATGGTGGTCTACTCGAATTCCTTCGGCATCCACCACATGCTCAAGAAAGATACTGAGCTTAACCAAAACTCGCATTTTGAGAATTTTGCATATAGTTCATGCTCTCAAAGTGTTTCTAGTACTACTCTTAAATGATTCTCATGATTTTTTGGGGTTTTAGAATAAATGAGGACATCATCAGTAAAAATAATAACAAATTTATCTAAGTAGGGCTTTAGAAATCACTGCATTAAGTCCATAAATATGGATGGTGCATTAGTAAGGCCAAAGGACATCACGAGGAATTCATAATGCCCATATTGTGTACGAAATACTGTCTTTTCCACATATGAGTCCTTCACCCTCAACTGGAGGTATCCTGATCTTAAGTCAATTTTTGAAAATACAGTTGTGCCAGATAATTGATCAAACAAATCATCAATTCGTGGAAGGGGATACTTATTCGTAATGGTTACCTTATTCAGTTTCCGATAGTCTATGCACATCCTCATAGACCCATCTTTCTTTTTAATAAATAAGACAAGGGCTCCCCATGGGGACATACTAGGTTTTATAAAACCTTTATCCAAAAGTTCTTGCAACTATTCATTCAATTCTTGAAGTTCTTTTGGAGCCATTCTATAGGGTGATTTTGACAATGGTTGAGTATCGGGGATTAAGTTGATTGCAAATTTTATCTTTCTTACTAGTGGTAATCCAGGCAGCTCCTCTGGAAATACATCTGTAAATTCTTTAGCTACCTTGATATCAAAAATAAGAACTTCTTGTTTAACATCACCCATCATAATTACCAAAAAGTCTTCACATCCTTTGTTTACTAACTTATCCGCCTGGAGTGCATTTATTAGGGAACCTTGAGTACTAAGCCTTCCTATGAAGGTTTCTAAGGCATCGGGTGTCTATAAGATAATCTTTTTATTTTAACAATTTATAGTAACATTATTCATACTAAGCCAGTTCATGCCTAGTATGATGTCAAACTTTGCAATGGGTAAAATTATTAATTGTGCTTAAAAGGTTCTTTTATTAATCGGCACTTGCAGATCACAAAACTTGGCCGCACTAAGTTGGGCTCTGGATGGAAGTCCAACTCTTAATATTTTGGCTAATTTATAAAAGGGTAAGTTCAAACCTTTGGCAAAATCTTCAGAGATGAACGAATGACTAGCCTCAGTATCGAACAATACATAATAGGGCTTTTGTTTTATGCATAATGTGCATAATTAACCATATTTAACAAAAAAATCTTCTAATAAATATTGTGGTGCTAAAAATAAGGAAATATGTAATGGTATGTACCTGAAATGACGTTATTGTCTTCAATTGCTTCTATATGAGTGAGGTTGTATACTCGAGCTGTCCCTGCAGACTGCTTATTTATTATCTTGACCCTTATCTAATTTTGTACTGGGGGTCGGGAAGCAAATACTTGCACTTTAGGAGGAATCTGACTTCCTTTGGTTGGAGGTGGCATAAGAGCCATCCTTGGTTCTCTCCAGCTTGGAACACATGGTTCTGATGGGCTCGATCAATCAAAACTCCATCAATTGTCTTCTCGGCCTTGCACAATTGATATCCATGACCCCGACGGCCACATGTGAAGCAGACTCGACCAAAATGGTAACACTTACCATAAGGGTGATGCCTAGTACATTCTGATCGTTGTTCAGTATTCTAAGTGGCCTCAATTTGATAGGCTCTTCCTTGGTTGGGCATATAACATTTGAAAGCTTCATTACGATTAGGCATCGCATATGCCTTTCGCTTAAAATCTTTAGCTGATTGATGATGCTCGACCACTAGTGATGTTTCAACCAACTCCTCAAAGTTGGTTAAGCGAAATGGAATTACGTGATCTTTGATAGACTCGTGACGGCCGCTTTAGAAATGGTAACACTTATCCGCTTCTGTGGGTACCAAGTTTGGAGTAAAGCAAACTAGCTTTCTGAATTCTGCTACATAATATGTGATGGAGTGACTCCCTTGAGTTAGTTGCAGAAGAGAATCACCAATTATATTCTTTGCGGATGCCAGTACAAAACTTCTTGAAATGCTTCTACAAACCAATCCCACGATATATCTTCTAGCTCATATTCTTCAAAATAAGTTTCACAAATATTTTCCACCAGTATTCTATTTCGTCCTGAAGCAGATGCGTAGTGAGGCGAACTGTTTGATAGTTGGGACAACTAAGGCTTGTTAGATTCTTCTCAATCGTTCTTAGCCAAGCCATTGTATCGACTGGATATAGACTTCTGTCAAAAGTAGGTGGTTAGTCTTAGGAAACTATGCAGTAACCCATCTGCAGAATGATGGGTGGTGTTGGGCGTATTGATAGCAGGAGATGCTGATGATGTACTGGGATTTCCAGATGGTAGAACCGATACCAACCTTTAAATAGCTCAGGCTTGTTGGTTTTGGTTTTCCAACATTGCATTAACCATACTTCTAAGGGAAGTAACTTCATCTATATTATTATCATTTGATGCCGCAATAGTATTGATCAGGATGTTGTTAGAAGAAGGAGTGGTGTTGATAGGAGAAGTGGTGGGATTCAATCTAAAATTAAAACAACTATCTTTAGTTTTAGAAATAGGCATAAAACATTTGTTGAGTTCTTATTATTTAAAAGATAGCATTATTACATTTAGGGAAATACAACACAGCATCATAACATAAAACTTTGACTACAATAATTATCCTATCCTATATACTCTGAAATGAAGGCTTGTTGAAATTCTTTAAATGTAACTTCACGACGCCCTCTTCGAGACTTTCTACCCAAGTGAAGATAAGTGGTAGTCCACCATTTTCCAGCCTCGTCTAAAAGAAAATATTCCATTAGAGTAACCTTAACATCATCCGGTCACCTTGTTGCGTCAAGAATAGAATCCACTCTTTTTAGCCACTCCCTGTTTAAATGGGAAAATGAAGGCCGCTATATATATGCCATCTCGCAGCATCTGATCTAGCGCTAGAATTCCTTGATCCGAGATGTTTTCTATAGTCAAACTTAGTAGGATGATTCTCATATCCTGGATCTAATATTAATAGATAAAATAATCAAAATAAGTTATAAAAGTCTAGAAACTAATAAAACTAAGGTTCCATTCATTGAATAATCACTTATTCAATGAATGAAATCTAACCTAGTGTCTATTCCTAATCTTAAGGAAAAGATCCTAAGGTAAAGTGAGGATCATAAGGAAGTGTTTTAGTTTTGACTCTAGGTTGTAATTTATGTCCGCATAATTTACAATTTTCAACCAAGGTAATGATTACTACTTAGTTAGCAAGAGTTCCTATACCCTAATATCATGGTTTTCAAATAACAATCAAATCCCTAATGATGCTAAGATCTATGCAAATGGTGTACGTACTATATATAGAGCTCAAGAAAATAACATAATTAAATGAATACATAACTCAATAAAGTTCTAAGTACATAACGTACCTTTAAGGTGATTCAAATTTGAAGCTCGTCAATTGGTTGGAGTGAGACGACAATCACAACACCTGAAATAATTTGGCGAGGAACATCTATATCAGACTCTTTGATACTTTTGTTTACTCCTAAGCAAACATGGATTTCATTTAATTCTTCCTCCAGTACATATGATAGAAGATTAAGCTACCATAGCCTAGAGATAGAATCTACAAGATGGAATGTAATAATTAATAACAATTAGTTTTTTGAGGAAGGTGGAATTACAAGGATGTGATTCCTAAGAATGAACTCAAGAGAATTATTGGTTCACAACAAGGAGTATTACTTCATGAATAATAAAACATTAATATTAGATCTCAATCCAATTAATATGAGAGTTGATCCATACTAATGAGCAAACAACATAACCTAAGTGGAATAAAAATCTCAGAAAAATGTCTTTGTTCAAAATAATTTTGTTTTAATATAATTGAATATAAAAATTTGAAAACAAATTATCAAGATAAAATCTGAGATATAAAATGATGATTTAATGAAAGCAATATGTAGATGGTTCATTACCATTGTTATAACAAAAAAAAGGGAATGTATACTATAAATATACTTTTGGTACTTATCATCCATAATTTTTTTTTAATGTACTTTTACTGCTTATCATTTATCAAAGTGAAATTAATTAGTTGACGGTGAAGTTATAATGGCATATAGATGCAAAGATTTATATGGAATAATCTCAAAGGTTGAAATTTAACACATTAACGTATGATATTACATTGACATTATCAAGTAAATTGGAATCTGCTATCATTAAACCAAATGACCTTAATAAAACTGAAGTATACTCATGGATCCGAGTGTATTAGATCAAATATATATTAACATCCTACAATGCTCAAAATACTAAAAAAAAGGGCCAAAGACTCTAATGATATTAAGACTTCGCAGAAGACTACCCACAAAACAACGCCTCATATTTAGTATTTTAGTGTGACAATTAAAAGAGACAAAGCATAAATAAACTGCGAGATTAAAGACAATCGGAAAAATATAGATAAACCTTATCATGTAATACTTGCTTGAGTTTTAGGATGATTATTATCTAAAAGACTATGAATTCAGCATTAATAGAGATTCCTAAATATGAGCTTGCCTTAAACGATTCACCTAGGATAGTCTATAAGTGCATCTTTGGATACCCGTAAGCAAAAAAATATAGTTCTATATCGCACATGAGCGATTTCATAAGAACGAGAGAATCGGGAAGTACTTTTCTTTCATTCGTGTCGTATTTTAGGATTTAAATGCTTAGATCAAATCAGAACACATAATCTAGTATTCAGTATTAGGATTAACTGAATATTGAAAATATTATGCAAAGAAAGATATGTACATAGGGTATGAATCGAAACGAGAGTACCTTGCTGTGTTGACTAAGGATGATCAGGAAGCATAGGATGGATCAATCATTAAGTGCTGAGATGCTCGCAACTCAGTCCAAGGTTGGGGGTGAAGCTCGGCCAAGAGAAGGTGGGTGGCTCGACCGTGAAGAACGTCGAACAATTTGATGGCTCTTGAACTCAAGCCGAGGAGGAGAAGGCAGCAGGCGCCCCTTAGCCTCCTGCCGAGAGGGAAAAGGCAGTAGCCGCTCGGCCTCCTGCCGAGTGGGAATGGAGGAGCCGAGCGCCTCTCGGCCTCCTGCCGAGAGGGAGGGAGAGGATCGCTTGAGGGGAGGGGGGTTTGGTCGCAAAAAGGGAAAGTGAAGAAGGAGAAGTCGGCTTGCTTGCATAAGGAAGAAAGAACTTATGACTAGGCTGCTTTGAAGAGAGTGAATGGAAAAAAATTTGGTTTTAGGAAGATTTATAGAGTCCTAAAAAACAATCTAATGGCTGAAATTTAGATTTAACAGTTGAGATTTTCCGAGCAAAAATCTGAAGCCATTCGAAGCCCAAAAATTACAAACTTGGTATCGAAACGACCGTCTCGATGGGACGAACGCAAGCATCAAAAAATTATTGAATTTGAAAAGGTATTTTATTTTATATTAATTTTTATGTGAAAAATTTTAAAAATTCGCTACGATTAATCCATAGCTCGAAAAATCCCGAAACTTAAAACATAGTGTCCTCTTATAATGCTTAATTCAAATCTACATAAAATTTTGAAATCTGACTCTTATTTTATCTTTTATCAACTCCGGAAATTTAAACTTTCTGAATTTATTTAGAATGATTCGGGACCCCAATTGCGCTCAAATTTTTGCAAGTGGATCCCCTCAATATGCTTTATTTGAGAATATTTTTATTAATTTTTTTTTTGACTAATATCAAAATTCTAATTTTAACTTAATCCTCCTGAATTTGGGATTAATTACTTAAGTAACAACCTCATGTTGTTACACTTACTGTCTAACATGAAGATAGACAGTGAGTACACTAAATTTGGATAATTATTAGGCCTTATGAGCTCAATTTAAGAAAATTGACTTATAAGGGAATAATGTTAATTTGTCCTAATAAAATCTAAATTTTTTATCAGTTTATTAATGCTTACTATCTAAGGGTTCCATAGAACCCAAGAATACTAAATTCTGAGCTTTAATGGTCAAGTTATGGGCAATCACATTTAGAGTTTGAATATGTAAATTATGGATTCATAAATAGGGTCAAAAACCTAACTTTTTCATTTGAAGTCCAAATTTAGTAAACTCAGTGGCTATATCTTCCCTATAATACATATATCTTCCCTATAACACACTAAGTACTTTAACTTGGAGTAGACCCAATTTAGACCTTATTTGGTCAAATTATGACCTCGTTAGGGTTAAGAGTGATTAGTGAGTGATTAATAAAATTAATCACCAAATCCCAAAATCAACCAAACTACTAAATTCTAATTTACTCTAGGAGCTATTAGTAAGTTGAATCACTCAATTTTGATTACTAATTATGCTAATATTTACTAATCAAGTTTTGAGGTAATTAGGCTTGTTAAAGGAACCTAATAATTAAATTCTAATTATTTTTTTAGTTTACTATTTATTAGGTCTTACTGATCAAAATAGTATATTGGAAGACCTGATTTGGAGCTCAACCGACCAAGTTATGGTCAATTAAAGTTCTTGGGTTAATTAGGGTAATTAGGGTTAAGTCCTAAAAGTAATTAAGCAAACCTTAATCCAAACAAAAAATGAATACTATCAGACCAATCTAGAGGTTCTTCTGATCACTTTAAGACTATATTAGCTATATTTGGGTAAGTGTGTGCAAAGTTATGATCAATTGAATAATAGTGGCATTTTTGTAAATATTTAAGTGTCCTAAAATGTCACTATGCTAAATACTCATCCTACAGGAAAATAAACACTACCATAGTGATCCTTAATTTTTGCTGATCAAAATGACATATAATATCACTATGTTTGGAGATTAGGATCTTAAGTTATGGAGTATTAAAATTTTGAATTTTATTATTTAAATTAAATAACATTAATACTAAACTTTTATATTCGTAAATCTGTTATTGATTTATCATTGCAGGAGGTTCCGCAGAAAGGAAACGGCAGATGGGAAGCGGGCTCCACGGGTACATGTGGTGATCAACAGCGCTACGGCGAGTCAGAGTCGGGCCCACGACGCGAAGCACGGGATTGGCTCATGGGCCCCGCGGCTGACCACCCAGGGGTGACATGCGACTGCTCTGTGAAGTGGGCCCCATAAGCCACATATTTGCCCGCAGCGCATGGGTCAAACCCGGGCCGACCCAACTCTGCTCAGAGCTTTAGCCTCCTCGACTCGCACCGAATGTCAGCAGCTAGGGCAGGAGTTTAGGTGGCCAATCCGATGGTGTTAGCTCCCAGCCCGCACAGCAATGGACAGGCATCAATGTGGCCTTCTCATCGGTGGCTAGACCAACAGCCAAGGTGAATTGTGGTGGCTCAAAACCTCAACCCTAGGGGATAACTCTCGGGATGAAGGCTACGAACTCTAGATGCGGAAGACTACTATTTGCACATCACTAAATTTGACTAATCCAACCAAATATATCTTGATCGGGAATGATCACAACTTAATTGAACATGCAAAATGACCATACAAATTAAGACTATTGAAATTGAATGGAGAAAAGGGAGGATCTAGTACCTTAATTTGAACGGTTGGAGACTGAAGAGACTTCGGGAAGATGACGTAGGGGAAATTGCAAAGTTTGCTCAGGTTCAAAAATGGTGAAAACCAGGGTTTGGAGTCCATTGAGACTCTTAATGAGTGGCTGGAAGTAGTGAAGGATCACACGTGACTAGCAGTCTGCCGCATGCGTCGAAGCTCGACATGCCCACGGCGCCTGGATTTGCTCGCCAGGGACGACCTAGCAGCCGTTCGAACATATCTAACCGGACACCCCGGATGGCATCACGCCGAACTAGATGACATTAGTGAAAGGAAACGGTGCAAGCGTAGACTTAACGGAAGACGTTAAGTTAAATTATATTTAAATTAAAGATTAAATATTATTATTGATTAATTATAATTAATCGCTTAAATGTGTTCCAAAAATTTCCAATAAATCACCCCTAGCTAATTGAGAGGTGAGGAACGCAACGGCACAATCAAATTTTTAATTCGACGAGAATTTAATTATTCAAATTTTTGGGGTATTTAAAATATATTAAAATATTCGTCGAAAATCCAACAACTTCCAAATACCTCCAAAACATTATCCCTATTTAATTTGGGGGTAATGGGAACGATGGCAAAGTCGAATTTTTGATTTAAGGTCAAATTAATTAGATCAAGTTCTAGGTTTTCTGGATTTCTCAAAATTAGGATTTGATCCATTTTACTCTTGATTTGGACTAGGTCTTCGTGGTAAACTCCTAATGACTTAATTAGAGTAGTAGAATCACAATCATGACTTGGTTTAGTCCTAATTGACCTAAGTAACAACCTGGGTTATTACACTAACAAAAAGGTGGAACTGATCTAGCAGATTATGTTGGCAATGCAAGATAGATTGAAGAAATATCGCAAATGCTCTCCATCATCCTCTCTAGAATTTCAGGTTGGAGAAAGCGGTTACCTAAGAGTTATTCCCAAGCGCAAAATGCAAAGGTTGGGCGTGTCAGGAAGTCTGAGTTCAAAATACTTAGAACCCTTTGAAGTAATTACAAAAGTGGGAACATCGGCGAACAAGCTAGATCTGCCTGAAGATTTTTTTGTCGTGTCTAAGTCACGTCACTAAGAAGGTGTCTGCTAGATCCAAATCAGAGAATTCAGATTCCTATTGTCGAGCTGCAACCCAACTTAACTTTCATCTTCAAGCCTACAGGAATCTTGGGTCACACCTCAAGTAAATGAGGAACCATAGTATCCCGATGGTTAAGTTCAGTTGCCGAATCACTGAGTTGAAGAAGCATGTGACAAAATGTGGAGAATATGTAGAAAATATTTTCAGATTTCTTTCTTTAATCACAAAATTTGTATTCTCTTATTTTCAAAATTTCTGCTTATTCTAAATAAATTTGTTAGGGCATTGAGGATGATGAAAACTACAATATTTATAATAAAAATAACGAATAAATATAAACAATTTCATGAATAGAATGGTCTACTTTTGGGAGTTTTTCTACATTTTCTGGTAAAAGATCAAGTTGAGCAAATTAGGGAAGAAATCTGAATTCCTGGAGGAAAACCACAGCAGCGCACCCCAACGCACTATAGCGCGCCATAACGGATGCGATACGTAAGTTTGGCCACTATAGCATGCCATAGCAGTATTTATAGAAATAGAATTTCCACATTAAGACTTGACAGAACCACTACAGCGCACCGCAACAGACCCGATTCGAAAGTCCAACAGCTACCGCGCGCCACAGCGGAGTGAAAAGGAATTGATGAATTGTTACTCCGCGACCGCGCACTGCAGCAGATTAGATACAAAGGTTCAACCGCTATAGCGTGCCATGACCCACTACGGTGCGCCACAGAGTGCACCGTAAATCTTGCCAAGAAATAGCATTAATCACAACATAGGGAAGGCCAGAAACTCAAACCTTTGCCTTCCCAAGCTGTTGGAAACTCCAAATCAATTAACTACTTGAATTTTCTCAAGGGAATCTCAGCATATTTATCATTGCAAGTAGTTAAAACTTGGAAATTGTAAGGGATGATTGAATTCATTGCAAATGGGCTGAAGGATTGCCTATTTAAACAGCCATTCTTGACTAAGAAAGGGTTCCCAAATTTGACTCTCTTAGATCTAAACTAAAGGATGGTTGTAAGAAAGAGAAGCATAACTCTTCAAGGAAGGAAGTAGAGTATTATTGCTTGAGAAAGAACAAGGACATTGCCAAGGAGCTGGAAGGGAAGAATAGATAAAAATAGAGAGAAAAATCCAGAGAACCTCAAACAAGGGGTTGTTCCTAGTATTCTCCTTAACTTTATTCCTGATTTCTTTCTAGAAGAACCATGAAGCAGCACTTATCTTTGTATGTTTCTCTTTGTATTTATACTGTAATGGAAAGCTAAACCCTCCTTGGGGAGTGTTGGGTTGTATTAATGTGAATGTATGGACAAATAGCATTGTATGTACTTTCTTACAATAAAATAAAAATATGTTTAAATGTTTATTTAGATTGTTCTTATTAATGCATGCTGTGGAATAAATGGAGATCTGTGTTTGATTTAAATGTTTACAAGGGAAATAATGCTAAGTCAAATAACCAATTCAAGCCTAGAGGGAATGCACATAAATGTCCTCGCCACAATGAATTGTTCACTGAGAGAGGATTCTCAGTGTAAAAACACCTTATGGCTGAAGTGGTAGGACAACTTAGTAACAAAAAATCATCTTGCGCTACATGGCTCACCAATTAGCATAAGGCTAGGTATGTGTGCTTTAGAGCTTAGAGCTATGTGACAACCTCTTGAGCCTAACTGCACCATTCCTTGAGCTTAGTCGAGAGGATTGACGCAAGTGAGCCAAGAGCCACTAATAGAGCTCCGCGGCTCAGTTGATGTGAAAGGAGGAAGAGGACTCATCGAGAGCTCATGGATGATGTCACATAATCCATGTAGCCTGATGAATCCTTTCTCTTATCTGAACTATGCGTGAAGCGCGTGATGCTAGTTAGTGGAAATTAATGCTTGTGAGATCTCCTAATTATAATACTATTTTGATAACCTAGACATAGTGATTCTTAATAATGTAAATACGATCTCATGAGAGTCTATGTGCTGGGATAGAACGCTAGTGTGTTCATCTCATGCAGTATATTTGAACTTGTCAGAATTAGAGGACCAATCTAAGGAACACAATGTTCACTTGATTATTAGGCATGAAAATAAGTACATTATAAGTTGCAAGAATTGAATACGATATTAGGCCCTAACAACTCACATGATGAAAACCAAACTCTTCCTTTTTAATCAAACATTATCTTAAGTCAAGCTCTTTGCATGGTTGAATTAGGAACCACCACACTAAAAAATATATTCTCTAAACATTATTAAAATTAGATATAACTTAGTATTAAAACCATCCGTTCCCTGAGGAAGATAAAATCCAGAACTTACCTTCCATTATTACTTCGGACCGTGTACACTTAGTGTCGTTGCCGGGCAACGGTATTAGTTTTGTTATAAGTAAATCTACAAGTAAATAGTGATTTAGAACTTTCTTATTTTGCATATACATTTTACTCTATTGTAATTATATCATTGTTAATTGTAGTGCTAATCTAGACTGTAATTTAGTTATTCTCATTATCACTGCTGAAAATTTAATTGCTGAAATTGCAACTGTTGTACTGTAATTGTTTGATATAGCTGAATCTCTAGAATTTGTATTAGCAAGAGAAATTGTCATGGTATATTGTTTGACCCAAAAATTGAATGAACATATTTATGTGCTAAGAGAGAACAATTGATTTTAACCCAACAACAAGTAGAAATGAACAATGAACTAAGGAATCCTGGGGAAGTGCTAGGAAATAATAGGGGTAGAGCCCTTAGAGATTATGCCCTACCAATTGTATGTGGTGTCCCAAATGCTATTGTTAGGCCTACAATTCAAGCTAATAACTTTGAAATAAAGTCTTCAACTTCGAACATAGTTCAGAATAATCAGTTTAGTGGTCTAGCTACAGATGATCCTAACTCACTTATTTTAAACTTTTTGGAAATATGCGACACATTTAGATATAACGGGGTGTCCGATGATGCTATTAGGTTGAGATTATTCCCTTTTTCGTTGAGAGATATAGCAAAAACTAGCTCAATTCACTACCCGATGAGCCAATTAGAACATGGGATGACTTAGCTAGGAAATTCCTAACTAAGTACTTACCACCAGCTAAGACTACAAGGTTGAGAAATGAGATCTCCAATTTCTTTCAACAAAATGGGAAAAACTATATGATGGCTGGGAGAGTTTTAAGGACTGCTTAAGGCGTTGCCCCCATCATTGGTTTCCACTATGGATGTAAGTGCAAACTTTTTACAATGGATTAAATGTCGGCAGATCTTTAAGTAGCAAGACCCAAGAAGAAGCCGTTAACCTTCTTGAGGAAATGGCAACAAATGCTTACTAATGGCCTACTGAGAGGCCTATACCAAACAAGATAGAGGCTAATAAAATCAATGAAACAAATCAAATATTAGCCTTGCAAAATTAAATTAATGCTCTGAACAATAAATAGAAAACATGAATGTAAGTAGTGTTTAAGAAATTTATTGTGAATTGTGCAGGGGAAATCACTTGAGCAAAAATAACAACTTAAACAATCCTTTTGCACCTTCTAACACTGAACAAATAAATTTCTTACGGAATAACAATTCTATCCAAAATAACACGATGAACAACCCTTACTCCAACACATAACCTGGATGGAAAAATCACCCAAATTTTTCTTGGTGTAATAATAACAACAACAGAAATTTTAACAGGGGGAATTCATCGAATAAATAAGGTTATAACAACGGGAATAACTTTCAACCGCAATCTTCAAACTTGGAGGGATCCTTTAATGCTTTCAAAGCTGAAACAATCCAATTTGTGCATAGGATAGAAACACTGATCACCCAACATGATGCTTCAATCCAAGGGATAGTAGCATCCCTTCGGAACATATAAGTTCAACTCAGGAAAATCTCTAAACAGTTAGCTATGCATCAGCAAGGAGCTCTGCCAAGTTCTACAAAAGTGAACCCTAGGGAAACAGTGAGCGTTATCCATTTCGAAGGGATTGAGGGTGGCCACCAAGATAAAATGAGTGGGACATATAAAATTGATTTAGAGGTTGAAAGAGGGAGTAGTAAATTTGGAAGTGAGAGGCTTGTTGCTACTAAATGTGAGGATCCCGGCAGGTTGTGCATCTCTTGTATGATAAAGAGTGAGATTCTTTTAGATCCCTTGTGTGATCTTGGAGCCTCAGTCAATGTCATGCCCTACTTTATATATGAGCATCCTAAGATAGGAGGGATGGAGAGCACAGCTATGGTTTTAGAGTTTGCCAATTTAGAGTCATTAACCCTATTAAGCGTTGTAAGAAATGTGCCCGTGGGGCTAGGAAATTTTGATGTCCCAACTTATTTTGTTGTTTGTGAATGGTATAGATGGAATGAAAATTCTACTATCATCTTTGGATGACCCTTCCTAGCCAGCACCAAGGCTAATATAGATGCAGGTAGGGGTTTAATGAGTATTAAGGTTCATGGGGGAGCAGAAGTGATAGATCTAAAACCAACCCTATCTAAACAAAAGGCTATGGAGTTAGAGCTGAGAAAGAGAGTTAGGAAGGATATAAGGGCTAAATGGAAAAAGAAAAATCTGACAAAAACCCTTAATCTGAAACTCAAAAGTGATGGGGAGAAGTTATGTGAAGCTGAATTGGTTAATCACTTGGATACCTCATCTGGAGGAAGTAATAAGGAAGGTTTAAAAAAGAAAATGAAAACTAGGAGAGAGAGGAGGAAGAAGAAAGGAACTTCTAAACTAAATTGTGAAATAAAAGTAAAAGATAAGAGGAAGGAAAAAGTTTAGGGTTTGAGCCCAATCCATGCTGGTGCTCACTCTTTGACTTCCAAATATGGAAGGAGAGACCCCCTAACAGCCCAATTTATTAAAAATCTCAAATGTGTCGGGTTGACGACTTAAAACCAAGCATTTCTTGGGAGGCAACCCAAGTAATTTCTGGTTACTTTTGAACTTAGGAGCAGTTAGTTAATATATCTATATATGTAAATAGTGTTGTAGCCCATTAGTTGAGGCTCAGGATTTGTTATCCCAGGTCATGGGTTCAAATTCCACCTGCCACACATAAGCAAGAAAAAAAAAAAAAAAAAAGATATATATATGCAAGCTTAAAGGCACTACAGTGCACCGCAGCGTGTGACATACAGCTAGAGCAGATATTGTCTGCTTGGGATTCCTCAAGTAGTCTAAGTCGCTACAGCTCGCGTAGAGACTAAAAATCTGAAAAAGTGTGCTAAAAGGCTATTATTTCCATCCAAATTAAGGCTAATTTTATTTCACATTAAAGGCATGGCATGAGAACAACTTTGACCAGCTTAACTATGCCTTTGATGAATAATTTATGTGCTAATCTTTCAGTTGAAGAAATCACGTGGGAGAAAGAAGAGGATATGTGAAAAAATTTTCTCAAATTCTTTTCTTAATCAAGTATTTTTGTGATATTTTATCTTAAATCATTGCTTGCTTTTTTAATAAACCTATTAGGGCATTGAGGACAACACCTCCTTAAAGAGGGGAGCCTATGAAAGCTCAAGTATTGTTACCCAAATTTGAGTAGTTCAAATAACTTTAATAACCCCACCATTAAATTCTAAAATTTTGAGCTAATTTGGAGACTGTTTGAAGCAGTTGATTATTTTAATGCATTTAATTAATTAAACAAATAAGAAAATTAAATTGACATCCCATCAAAAATCTGATTATATTTTTTTGAGTTCCTCACCTCCAAAATAGCTAGGGATGAGTTTTTAGAATTTTTTGGAGCCCATTGGGTAAGCTTAATATTAATTAATTAAAATGTTAAAATTTTTTAATTAAATAAATAAATTAAATTAATGACCATTTGATTAAAAGATGGGTGATCTGCGTTGTTTGATCATATGCATTCTTTTGATCGGACAGATGTGGGCGTCTTCTATGGATCTAAGGTGATCCGGTCGTTGGATCGAGCTACGATCCAACTGTCAGAATATGACAAGGTACTATTCCTTACAGTGTACCTCCATGCTAGCCACGACTGCTACTACGGTGCAACTACCATGCTATGGCTTTCTGTCCATGGTAATTTTATTCCCCATTTGCCCAGCTAAGCCTTCTAATCTCCTCATCTCATCGAATCAAAGCAAAACCAAACCTCACTTGACGCTTTTGAGCTCTTGGTGCAACATTGGAGCTGGGAGAAGCAGCAAGCAGAGGTAGCTTAGGTATGCTTCCCCAATACTTATCTCTATGTATTTATTTCCATATGAGTTCATTATTGCATTTATGGACCCATCATATCATTACCTGAACTCAAATGAGCTCGGCGAATCGAGGTTGATGGGGAGGCTCGGGCATGTACAGTGCCATATAGTGCCTAAGTCCCCAAATGGCTTATTTAGCATTTCCAACCAACCCAGACTCTTATAATAGGTCATTGGGTTGTCCTTGACCAAAAGAGTTTAATGGCAGGTTGCACAGTTAGTGAGGGCCATGTCAATGGTGCATTTCACCTCCAAGGTATACCCTAGGTCATTTGAATAAATCCTCCATGTCAAATGCTAGAGATCAAATTAGAAGAGGCTTCCATGGGCATTATCTTGGTCTTGTTAATAGGTTCATTTTTGTTGGTGTTAAAACAGAACCTTCCGTCACACTTTCCACAGTGGAAACGGCGATTTAGTGCGCTCTCAAATTGAGGACTAGGGATGTGCTGACGGTTACCAAGCAAATCTGAAATCACAAAACCACAAGTAGAAAATTGCACATCACATGCATGCAAGATAAGCACATTAACACAAATATCCAAACACAAAAGATTACGTGGAAAACATAAGAATGGGAAAAACTTCAGAGCCACACTACATAAAATATCACATTGAAAAATGTGAAGATTATAGAGTTACAAAGACCTTATCCTTGAATGAAAATACACAAGATCTTACTCTAATATGGATAGGAGAGAAAGAAGCTACCACTTGAAGTGTCTTCTCTAACAAGCGAGAGGTTTCTTGCACTGCTACTTCCTCAGGGCTTCACCTTGGGATATCCTCCTCACAGCAGCAATCAGCCTCCAATCTAAATTGCCAGCATAGTAAACTCCTCCAAACTTATTTGCTTATGTACCTAGCTCAATTTTGGACCCGAAAAGGTCCAAAATTCCCTCAATTTTACTAAGGGCGTAAACTGAATCAGAGTAGAAATCTGTCCGACGCTATAGTGCACCGTAGTGCCCGTATTTCAAATTGAAACTTATTGCGGCACACGGTAACACCCGTGTCTCAAGTTGGGACCCGCTATGGCACGTGGTACCTCCCACGTCTAGAGTTGGGACCCATTGCGATGATAGGTAGTGCTTGTTTCTCGAGTTAGAACTCGTTGCGGCATGCGACAGTGGCCGCTTCTCAAGTGGGAACCCACTGCAGTGAGTGGCATGCCAATTTCTGATACGGTGGGAGATTATTGTTACTGGATTTCACCCCTTGTTCCAACTTGCCTCAAAACCTCCTAGAAGTTCACTGGAGCACCATTAACTTCTTTATGATGGACTAAATGGTCTCCATAATACAATAATCTTCTACTTGGAGACCTTTAGGAAATTACCCCCTCTTTTGTCTCTAATTCTTCATTATCTTATTCCATCAATTAAAAATGTGGTGTGGCTCACCCCTGATCTCTCTTCACGTATCGAGGCCAACTGAAGCTACACATAGCTTCAATTTCTCCATTGTTACTACTTTTGTAAGCATATCAGCTAAATTCTTAGAAGTGTGGATCTTCTCTAGTCCGAGCTGTCCTTCTTCCAATAGTGTCTGGATGAAATGGCAACGGAGTTAAATGTGCTTTGTCCTATTATGAAATGTTGTATTCTTTGCTAGCCAAATAGCACTCATACTATCACTATAAAGCTTTACATCCTCCTACTCCTTGCCCAATTCTGCTAGAAAACTCTTCAACCAGATCATCTCCTTACTTGCCTCTGTGGTGGCAATGTACTCCACCTTCATGGTAAATAGCGACATGATATTTTGTAGCATGGAGATCCAGCTCACTGCTGCACTTCCTAATGTATACAAATAACTTCTAGTGCTTTTACTGCAATTAACATATTTTGCAGGATCTAACTCTATATAGCCCTGTAAGAAAATGTCAAATCTTCCAAAGCATAAGGCTTTTCCCACTGTACCTTTCATATACCTTAGGATCCACTTGATTGTATCCCAATGGTGCTTCCATAGGTATTCCATGAATTTGCTAACCACTCCCACTGCATGGGCAATATTCGGTATCGTGCAGATCATTGAGTACACCAAGCTCCCAACTGCTGAAGCATAAGAAACCTTTAGCGTATGCTCCTTCTCTTCTTCAAACTTTGGGATTTGTTGCTTTGATAAGCTGAAGTGACTTACTAAGGGAGTGCCAACTAGCTTTTCTTTACTCATGTTGAATCTTTCTAGCACCTTTTCAATATATTCTTTCTACAATAGCTTCAGGGTTCCTGCACTTCTTTCCCTATTAATTCTTATTCCATGAATCTACTTGGTGGCTCCAAGTCCTTCATGCCAAACTACTTTGACATAAGCTCTTTTAGCATCCTTATCTTCTCCATGTCCATTCTTACGATCAACATATCATCCACATACAACAGCAATACGATATAAGTGGACTTGCACAGTTTTATATAATAATAGTAATCCGCTCGAAATCTCTTGTACCCTAATTTTAACATGAACCTATCAAATCTTTTGTACTATTAGCTCGGTGTTCACTTCAAGCCATAAGGGCTCTTCTCGAGTTTGTATACTTTCTCAACTTTTCCTTTCTATTGAGACTTGTCCCCTTCAAGTTATTGCATGTATAGATCCTCCTCTAGCTCTCTATGAAAGAATGTAGTTTTGACATCCATTTGCTCTAGATACAAATTCTCAATTGCAACAATGTTCAACACAGCCCTGATAGTTATCATCTTTGCAACTGGGGTAAGAATCTCACTATAGTTGACCCCATGCCTTTGCTAGAATCCCTTTACTATAAGCCTCACATTGTAGTGCTTGCTCCCATTTGTTTCTTTCTTTACTCAGTAAACCCACTAATTTAGAAGAGCCTTCTTCCCAGATGGTTGAAGTTCCAACTCCCATTTCTAATTTGATATGAGTGATGCCATTTCATCATTCATGATAGCTTCCCACTTGATTGAATCTTCAACCTAAAGTGCATCTTTTAGACTTTCTGGTTCACCACCATTTGTTAGTAACAGGTAAAATAAAGAAGATGTGTACCTCTGTGGTGGTCTTGTGACACTTGTGGATCTTCTTAACATAGGTGTTTGTAATTCAACATTGACACCCTCCTGAGCTTCTTCATGTACTCCAACATCTAGCTCAACACCGTCATCAATTTCTATATGTCGGGGTTCTCCATCAAAATATTTTTTAGAATCATTCTTAACTCTAATACAATCCATGTACCTTTCACTTTCATTAAAAGTGACATCTCTGCTTCTGACGACCTTCTAATTCTAATTGCCCCAAAATCTGTAACCAAACTCGCTCGCACCATATCCAATGAATGTGCACTTTTTCGCCTTTGCATCAAGCTTGCTCCTAGATCTTACATCAATGTGCACATAAGATGAGCAACTAAATACCTTGATGTGGTTTAGTTTCACCTCCTTTTCGCTCCAAGCTTCCTCAAGAATTCTTTCTTTCAAGGGTACAGAAGGTCCCCAATTTATCAAGTAAAGAACTATGTTAACAGCTTCAGCCTAGACTTGATTTGGGAGACCTGCATGCAATCTCATGCTCCTGGTTCATTCTGTGATTGTCCTATTCATCCATTCTACAACATTATTTTGCTGTAGTGTTCTTAAGATTGTAAACTCCCTCTTGATGCCTCTCAAGGCACAGAACTCCTTAAACTATTTATCATAGTACTCATCGCCATTATCAAACCTTAAGCACTTAATCTTTAATCCTATCTCATTCTCCACCAAAGCTAACTACTTTCCAAACACATCAAATACGTCAGATTTATGTATTCGTAAGTAACCCCATACTTTCTTCATATGTTCATCAATGAATGTGACAAAATATGTGGCTCTACTTGTGGAAGAACTAGGAGCTAGTTCCCGTACGTCTGTATGCACTAGCTCAAGTTTCTTATTTTTCAGCACTCTTCCAACTTTGGAGAATGAAACCTTCTTTAGTTTGCCCAACACACAGTCTTCACAAAAATCCAAGTCTACTGACTTCAATCCTTGGAGCTTCCCTTTTGACTATAGGGATTTCAACTCTTTCTCACTCATATGGCCAAGCCTTCGATGCCATAGATATGCATCTATCTCTTCTATAGCTGCAATAGAGTCAGATACTTTATTGATCTGGTAAAGTGCATATTCCATATTGTTCTATGCAATTATAAGTGCGCCCTTGGTGACCTTCCACAAGTCTCCTGTAAAATAAGTGTTGCAGCCTCCACTGGCTAACTAACTCACATAAATCAACTTTTTCCTTAGACATGTACATGTCTAACATCTCTAAGCTTATAAATTACATCAGTTGGTAGATAAACATCCATATCACCTCTGCCAATGATGTCGCATGCCTTATCATCTCTAAGATATACTTCCTCAAGTCACCATTGGTAAAATTCTTAAAGGCACTCCTCGACGAAGTCACATGAAAGGATGCACCTAAATCCACTACCTAGAACTCTGTGTTAACAAGTGAGGGGATCAACGCATCCTGATCCTCCTCAGGTGAAATGTTCAAAGTGGGGTTCTTCATTTTACTTCCACCACTTGGTTTATTTTGAATAGGCCAGCACTTCTAGAAGTGACGTGCTTTCCCACTATTCTAGCAATCTGGCTCTGCTTTTATGGGTCTTGATTTTTCTCGTTAAGACATTGACCTATTTCTATTTTGTCTCCTTTCAGTGTGTCTTCCCCTACGTTCAGCATTCAGTGCTAAGGTGGATGCCTCCCCTTGAGATTTCTTCCACACTTCCTCTTTCATCACAAGCCCAACAATGTCATAAAATCTCAACGATGCATTTCCTGATATATTGCTGATTGTTGTAACCAGCCCATCCCAAGTGTCTAACAATGAAGAGAGGAACAACAAAGCTCGGACCTCATCAACAAAATTGATGCCCACTGAACTTAACTAGCTCCTCACCGTGTTGAACCCATTGAGGTGTTCAGTCACTACATATCCTTCCATTATCTTCATGATAAACAATTTCTTCATCAAGAAAGTTTTATTTGAAGCCAAGGGCTTCACATACATTCTCGTTAAAGCATCAATGAGATCTACAATGGTTTTCTCATCAACAATGTTAAAAGCAACAGAAAAGACAATGATAAATGAATCAAACCCAGTGCAGTTCCATCGAGAACTTCCCACTCTTCATTAATCATAGTTGCAGATTTTCTGTCAACTCCTTTCAGTGGAAGACATAACTTCTTCTAGTAAAGGAGATCTTCCATCTGCCTTTTCCAAAATACAAAGTTCATTTCGCTGAATTTTTCTATCTTGTGTCTCATCTCGTCGTCCATTGTTCTTACTCAAAAAGCAAAACCTAGGACAACAATCCTTGCTTAGATACCACTTGTTGGTGTTAAAACTGAACCTTTCATCACACTTTCCACAGCAGAAGCATTGGCTTAGTGCGCTCTTGGATTGAGGGTTGGGATTGTGTTGTCGGTTACTAAGTAAATTTGAAATTACAAAACCACAAGTAGAAATTTACACAGCACATGCATGCAAGATAAGCATAAGAACACAAATATCCAAACACAAAAGGTTACATAGAAAACTCAAGAATAGGAAAAATCACGAAGCCACGCCACAAAAAATATCACTATGAAAAACTTGAATATTACAAAGTTACAAAGAGCTTGTCTTTAACTGGAAATACACAAACTCTTACTCTAATATGAAGAGGAGAGGAAGCAGCCATCACTTAGAGTATCTTCTCTAACATGTAAGAGGTTTCTTGCACTACAGCTTCCTTAGGGATTCATCTTAGGATCTCCTCCTCACAACAGCAATCAGCTTCCAATCTGAAATACTAATATAGTAAACTCCTCCTAACTTATTTGCTTAAGTACTCAGCTCAATTTTGATCCCTAAAAAGTCCAAAATGCCCTCTAATTTACTTAGAACGTAACCTGAACCAAAGCAAAAATCTGCTAGGTGTTATGACATGCGATAGCAACCGCATCTTGAGTTGGGACCCGCTGCAGGGCGCGGTAGCGCCCGCATCTCTTGTTGGAACCCGCTGCTGCGCGGGGTAATGCCCGCGTGACGAGCTGGAACCCGTTGCGATGTGCTGTAGCGCCGATTTTTGATGCGGTACACTGTAGCGTCAGCGCTATTGCTGAATTTCACTCTTTATTCTGAATCACCTCGAAATGTCCTAGAAGTTCACTGCAGCACTATTAGCATCTCCATGATGGACTAAATAGTCTCCACAACACAGCAATTTTGATATATTGAATGTTGGCTGAGTCAAACTGTGTAGGGAGAATTTGAAAGCCCTGGTTTCCTCCTCTCGTTTCTCCCGTCGAAAAGAGGAAGAATGTCGGGTTGGTCGACATCGACACTTGTGGTACTATTAATGGGCTGAACCCTGCGACTCATTTTACTGGCTGACTATTGAGTTTCGTTGGACATTCAAATATTACAAGGAATATTTGAATTTTTAATAACTTAAACCATAGGATAAATTAATGCATATTTAATTATTAAAATATTTTGATAAATATAAGTTTAAATATAATAAAATTATATATAAATTAATCAAAAAAATATATAGAATCTAATTGTGACATTAAATTTCCATTATAAAAGATATTTAAACTAATGATATTTTAATCCAAATAAAATTGATTAGTGCCAGATTATGTTAAATTTGCTCCAAAGTGACCCTACTCACTGTCATTCTACTCTTTATACTATAGATAAAGGTAAGTCCACTAAAATTATGCAAATTGAAGGCTAATTAGAGATTTTTAATTTAAGGGCTCATTTATATCATTATTTTAGTCCAATGACATTATATTATGCACAAGTATCTTAATGTCATATTCACATAATTTATTCTCTAACCATTGCAGCAATAAGGAATTTCAATAATTAAATATAAAATGCGTGATATTCTTTATTATTTTATTTGTTATTTAACCTTAATAGTTGGGGCTTGATAAATCAAAAATACGTAGTCTACGCTTGCACATAGGTGTACATGATCTGAAGTAATATGGGATGGTAAGATCCTAAGATTTATCATCCTTTGGGAATGATGTTTAGTTTCATTACTAAAGTATACCTAATTTCAATAACGTTTAATTTATCTACTAAGTTTTTGATTTGGTCCAAAATTATGATTTCAGAGTTTCTTGGAAGTGAAATTATTTTTTGGAAAATTAGGGAGAGTTGTGATTAAATATGCAAATGATATCGTGTGAAGACCCACATAAGTAGTAATAAGTGAAATTCTTAAGCATCAAGATGTCTTTTCAGATAACGGTAGAGTTCCTGATAAGAACTCCAAAGTTAAGCATGCTCAGGTGGGAGCACTCCCAGGATGAGTGACCTACTGGGAAGTTATCTTCTGTGAGCAAAATCGTGTGGTCTTTCAAGCCAAAGCGGACAATGTCTTGGTGCTTAAGAGTTTGGGATGTTACACAATGGTTCATACAAGTACTCTTTTTCTCAACTTCATAATAAGTTAATTGGATTGATTTCTTATTTCATAATCAAGAGATCTAGTTTTCTTTAGTGAACTTTACTAAATATACTAAATCTTATTTAGTGCTCTGAAATGAATACTATAAGGTTCAATTTCTGCACATAGACATTCATGTGAAAATTAGCTTATGAGTTCATCTCTTACTTCTAAATGATAAAATCTATATATTAGGTTGAATATCACATGAACTTGATTCTACCAATGGCTCACACACATCAACTCTTAACTTTGCTAAGGAAATGAGCTACGGAAGTTATCTTCTGTGGGCAAAACCGTGAGGCCTTTCAAGCCAAAGCGGACAATGCCTTGGTGCTTAAGAGTTTGGGATGTTACACATCGGTTCATACACGTACTCTTCTTCTCAACTTCATATTAAGTTAATTGGATTAATTTCTTATTTCATAATCAAGAGATTTAGTTTTCTTAAGTGAACTTTACTAAATATACTAAATCTTATTTAGTGCTCTGAAATGAATACTATAAGGTTCAATTCTGCACATAAACATTCATGTAATAATTAGCTTATGAGTTCATCTCTTACTTCTAAATGATAAAATCTATATATTAGGTTGAATATCACATGAACTTGATTCCACCAATGGCTCACACACATCAACTCTTAACTTTGCTAAGGAAATGAGCTACGGAAGTTATCTTCTATGGGCAAAACTGTGAGGCCTTTCAAGCTAAAGCGGACAATGCCTTGGTGCTTAAGAGTTTGGGATGTTACACATCGGTTCATACACATACTCTTCTTCTCAACTTCATATTAAGTTAATTGGATTAATTTCTTATTTCATAATCAAGAGATTTAGTTTTCTTTAGTGAACTTTACTAAATATACTAAATCTTATTTAGTGCTCTAAAATGAATACTATTAGGTTCAATTTCTGCACATAGACATTCATGTGATAATTAGCTTATGAGTTCATCTCTTACTTCTAAATGATAAAATCTATATATTAGGTTGAATATCACATGAACTTGATTCCACCAATGGCTCACACATCAACTCTTAACTTTGCTAAGGAAATGAGCTACTAGGCTAAATTGGTTTATATCACATCACCTATATTACTTAGCACTCCAAAACCTCGCATAAACCTAGGGTGAACTATGGAGCTCAATTAGTGGTTCTTGGGTCAAAAACATCTAGTCTTGATTTAGCCAAGGTAATGTGCTACGAAGCTAAAAGAGATAATCACATAGCTCATAGCTTAACGCGCATCAATTACCTCACATAAATTAAGAGTGAGCTATGGAGCTCAGAGAATGTTAACATTTCTCATGGCTCAAGTGATCAAGCACTTGTCCAAGGTTTGTGCATGGGCTGTTTTTGCACGGCAAATGTTGTCACAAATATTTGTGGTATTAACTCTCATGCTTGCACAATCTTAGGATAAGGCAATCATTGAGCTCTATAAGATTTATATAATGAAAATATATATGTAAGAATTTATATAAGAAATTCACATTTTCCAATCATTCATATATAATTAATTTAATTAGTAAAAATTATTTAATTAATTAAATTAAAATCCTAATATTTTTAAATCCAATTTAGGACCAAATGAGCTCTAAAAATTCTCAAAAAATTACACAGCTAATTAGGGTATGAGAAATTTAAAAATTGTGAATTGATAAGGAGGGAGCTCGAGCTCTCTTATCAAGTGAGGTCTCTACGACGTCATTGGATGAGCCTGATCCCTCCTAGACAGCAATATCAAAGGTTTGTACCGATCTAGAGGGCTCAACGCATGCCAAACCTTCTCGGGATGAAGTATAGTCTTATAACATTGCACAGAACTACTCTTAGAGAGCTCAATTAAAGCCAAGTCCACTAGACACAAAGGAGAAGAAGGAAATACTCGGATGAGTTGAAATGCAGACACAGTGGAGAGGAATTTAGGAGAGATAGAGATGCAGGGCCATTAGCAGCTTCGTAGAGGGGTTGAACACTAGACCGTACCCTCTATCAAATTTCGGATATGTTTCACAGCCTTGGGAAAGGCTAGTAGACAGGAAAGCTACTGGGATGCAGATTTAGTTTGCTAATGGTGCTCTGGTGAGCTTCTGGGAGGTTCCGAGTCATTTCAGAACAAGGCGTGAAATCCAAGAACAGCATACGCGCTGCTGCGCGCCGTGGCGCGCCTTGTCGATCCATCCTCTGAGACGACGGCGTTATCGCACGCCTTAGCGGTAAACAAATATAGAAGCGGGCGCTACAACGTGCCGCAGCGAAATTCGGTGCTACACAACGCGCCGTAGCGGTAGGCAACCCGAGAGGCAGGCGCTTCAGTGGGACGCAGTGCCTGGCTACTCGAGACTCAGGCGCTACAGTGTGCGCCTTAGCACTTGGCGGAATTCTACCCCGGTTTAGGTTACACCCTAAGTAATTTGGAAGGCATTTTGGACCATTTGGGGTATGAAAATGAGCTCAGTAATTAATTGAACAAGTTGGCATGAGTTTCCTGCGTTGGCATTTCAAATTAAGAGGCTTTTGCTGATGTGAGGAGGAGATCACAGGGTGAAGCCCTAAGGAAGTTGCAGTGCAAGAGAGCTCTTGCAAGTTGGAGATGATACTCCCGATGGCGGTTGCTTCCTCTACTCTTCATCTTAGAGTAAGAACTGTGTTTCCTATCAAAGGTTAAGCTTTTAGTAACTTTGTACTCTTTAAGACTCTTAGTGGATATTTTCTGTAATGTGGCTCCGCAATTTTTCCTATTTTTAGATTTTCCACGTAATTTTCTATGTTTGAATGTTTGTGTGCTTGAATTTGCTTTGCATGCATGTGCTGTGATTTCCTTTTTGTAGATTTGTGATTTCGGATTTGTTTGGTAACCGTCAACTCAACTCCGGTCCTCAATTGAGTGCGCTAATCAAACTGCTTCCGCTGCGGAGTGTTCTCGGTGGTGCTGGAAGGTTTAATATTTAATATTTGACCAACAGGAGGAGCATAGCTAAGATTGAATGAATTTTCTTCCCGCCAAACTTCTGAAAAATGGATTTTTCAAGAGATACTAGATGCGAGGCCAAAGCCTTGCTCAAAAGAAGAGGAACAAGGAAGACCAAGAATACGAGCATGAGAAAGAGTCGCTTCTTTCAACGACCCCTCTAGGGCGCCGGAGTGTTTTGATTCATTGGGTGCTGAATATTATTTTAATGCAGTATGCATTCTTTACATTAAACCATAAAGTCGAGAGTGCATATTTTGCTTGTAATTGTAGGAATTTTGTACTCTTTGTTGCCTGATTGAATAGATAGGCTAAACCGTCACATATTTAAAATAAATTAATGAAAATCTAAGCTTTTGACGTTTAGCATATTGTCGTATTGAAATAACACCTGAAAGAATATTCAAGCATCCTCATTCAATGTATCAAATTTACATTTTCATCACGAGGCGCCATCGTTACTAATAATGGGTCAATGAGTCTCTAATGGTAGAAAACGAGACTGGGAAGGCTAAACCCGGAATCCCAAAGGAAGGGAATGGCCTTGGGCCTTTGAAGTAGATCCCTATAGAACTCGTACTCGGCCTCGTAGTCATGCACGCCCAGCTCACTCGATTGATTTGTGTGGTAGTGATGCTTGGCATTGCCCGATTTCCCGAAGCCGAAGATGGCGACCCTATTGCAGATCCCAAGAGCCATCATCACGGCCTGCATTCCGGAGGAGTAATGGAAGTGCACCGGGTGGCGGAACTTGGCCCACTCCCCGCAGCGACCTCCCCGTGGTCTCCACAAATCTCTTGACGGAATAGTGCTTGGCGATTCTGGCGCAGAGCATGTCGAACCTGATGTCAGTGATCTGCAGGGAGGCGGAAGAATTACAGGCTTCGTAGTCAAGGAAGTGGGCGGCCTGGCATATGTACATGACGATGGGGACGCTTGGGCCGTAGGGGTGGCAGTTGCAAACCGCTCCCCCGCCGGGGGCACTCGTGGAGGATGTTGCTGTTGATGAAGGAGAGGCTGGTTCTGGACCCCACGTCGTGCTCGTGGCCGCTGACAGGTGCTTTGTTGAGCTGGATCACCACGTCGTGGTCGTCGATGCGATGGCCGTGCCCCGACCCGATGAGGATCCCGCTGTTGCCCCGCCACGGCGCAGGACGGGTTCTGCCGAACGAAGCCAGGGAAAGCGGACATGATCTCGGGCGGGAATTGGCGGTTGCGCCACCATTGGAGGAGGGATTGGCGAAGCGCCGGGGAGGACCGATTGAGGAGCTGTTTGACGTCGTTGCTCAGCTTGGTTCGGGTGTAGGGGGCCGTCGGAGGCTAGGAGGAGGTAGGCGGAGTTGGGAAGGAAAACAGGAGCAGACTTGCGAAGGGCATCGTGGTAGGCGAGGAGGGAGATGGTGCCGGCGAGAGGGAGGAGGTTGAAGGTGAGCAGCAGCAACGGGTTGGAGAGCTTCATCGTGTCTGTTCGGGTGGATTGGGCATTTCGTCGAACACATGGGGCCTTTTATATTGGATCAATTCGTTTGCCCCTTGGTCTCAAGTATTCAAATACTACTTAACTCATATTACACTTGTGGCCACTTTGCTGTGGCTGAGAATTATAAGTTATAAGAAATTTTTTTCTTTGTTTGTTTGTGTTTATTTGGTTTATTAGGTGCGGGGTATCTTCTTCAATTTATACTTTTTATTGAAATTTAACTAATGTTACGTTAGACTGTACCACTTAAAAATTTCATTCAATAGGATTTAGATATTATTTTATTAATATTTATTTATTTATATTAAAATAATATAAAAATTATTTTTAAAGTTTATATTAAAATGATGTTCAAATCTCATTGAATGAGTTTTTTTGGATGTCATGTTAACGAGTCTAAATAGTATTTCTTTTAAAAAAAACAAAAATTGAATACTATAATAACCTTTTATTTTCTTAAAAAAACAAAAAAAAGGCAAATCTTCTAAAGATTTTAACTCTCTTTGATGCAAAATAATCATTCAAGATTTAACTATCTTTCAACATTTTATTATTATTATTGGTGAGAAGAGCCGTGATTCATAGTTTATCAATTTTTTTGTAGAGTATTGTTACATGACTCTCAATTATTTTCAAAATATATTGATGACTAAGATTTATGGAATTAAGTGAAATAAAAAAATTTTATTAAATTCACTTTGATTATGAGGCCTATAAAAATATATTTTTTAAATCTTAAATCCTAATCATCCATATTTTTTGGGAGATATTTGGGAGCTAAGTAATATTTTTTCCTTTTGTATAATCACGGCAGGAGAAAAATCAGAGATAAAAAATTTCAAGTCTTTTCGCCTTCCTACCAGTAGTTTTTCGCCTTATAACTAAGTTGTCGCTGTCCAACTATTACTATAATTCTCTCGACCTGTTCTTCGTACCTCGAAAACTAGGGACAAGTAAGAAACAGAGAAAGATAGGAGAACATAAATAAAATATGAGGTATGGCACTGTGGTTATATAAATCATATGGCACCATGGTTATATGAATCATATGATGTCTAAAGTACAAATATAAATATGTTTTTACTGATATTAAGATTTGAGAACATAAATTAACATTTTTTTTAACTTTGAGAATAGTTTTTGACAATTCTCAAATTTTTTAGTTAACTTTGAGAAAAAGAAAAAATGACTCAAAGACAAAAATACACATTTGAGCAAAATAGTTATTGGTCGTCTTTAAGATTTTCATTGCATGATGTTCGTACTTGTGTACAAAATTTTGTTTATATTTGCATAGCTCGATATATTAGAAAATGTTTCCTAATATAAATCATAGATAAAATTAAGTACTAAATACTAAGAAAGTAAATATGAAATATAAAATGAAATAAAAATGAAAGTAGTACTTCCAAGAAAGTGTAGGGAACCCATAACCCTATGGAGATTCATCCTTAATAGTATGTGAAAGTAGTATATGAATCTTAACAAAGACCAAGAGAGAAATTGTTCCTGACCATATGATGGGGTATTGAGAATCATCATAGTTTGATATTGACCAAATAAAAAAAAATAGAATAAAGGAAAATTGTAAGAAGACAAGAATCTAGCCTCCACCATCCACATTTAGATTCCAATATCAACATAAAATAAATGGTTTAATCACCAAAGCAAAGAAAAAGCAGAAACACTTTCAAAATCCAAGAAAATGCATGTAGGAATATATCCATCCAAAAAAGCTGAATATTTGAAATGAGCAGCGATATAGCCAATACGACTAGACTCATTAACAACCATAACCAAAAAAAGGCACCAAGATAACCTTATAATTGTTTAACTCATTATAATAATAGACAATCTTAATCTCAAAGTATACATGCATCCCCATAAATAGTAATGGAGCAGAATAACACCACCAAATTCGAGCCAGTAATTATAACAAGCAATAAATCATAAGCTTAACCCTCCACATAACACAACAAAAGAAACTAAAGACACCATCTGAATCAACCCCATGTGATGAGTCGAACAAACAGAGAGGCAATTCTACAGTAAGCATAACAGAAAGGAAAGTCTACAAATGCGATGATCAACATCTGCTAGGGAGGGTAGTCCTCCAACTACAAAGGCAATTAAATAAAGGAATTATGATTGATAATAGCAATGCTATTCTTAATATTAACAACTAACATTCAAGGACAATTAAAGGGATGATGAAAAATCCGGACATTAACCACTCAATCCAAACACCATTAAAAATAACACCATGAGATTGCAATGCAATACGTTTAAGCCATTTCCAAGGATGCATATCTTCAAATAATTGAAGCAAAGATGGTCGGATGGAATACTTAGCAATAATTGGAAAATCTGCATTAATATAACATAAGAGTAGTGGTAAGAAAAAAAGTGGTAATTGTGAGTTTTAGCCTCCTCATTGCATAATAAATAAAAATGATTGCAATTAATCCCATCTTATAGGCAAATCCTGGTTTTGAAGCATATCCTAAGTGATTTCCATAAATACACTTATATTTCAATCTGATACCTTGGCCGCGCATAAGATTGGCCCGATCACCACACACCTCACGAAGATGAGAGAAGATAAGATCATGAACCATCCTAATAAGTAAAAAGCATTGTTTGCTTTAAAATAATAATTGCTATCATTATCATAAGAATGCAAGGTTAAAAGGAGCCCAATAACGTTAAACAAGCTAATTCCCAAATGGAAAAGCAGGTTTGTTAGTTCTACAATAAACAAATCAATTTTTTAAGCTGATGAGATTTTACTCTGCGGCGAGAAGAGAAGCATCAAAATGAATGCCACTGGCTTCGCAACCCGTGCAAACTAATATGAAATTCTAGACATGATCTCGACAAGAATTGGAAGTTGCGCCACTATTGGGAGGAGGGATTGGTCGGAGCCGCTAGGGAATGACCGGATAAGAGGAGGAGCCATTTGTTGCCGTTGCTCAGCTTGGTGTTGGGTGGCAATGGGGGTCATCAGAGGCAAGGAAAGGAGGTAGATGGATTGGGTGAAAAAAAATGGAAGGCGGTGTTGAGACAATCGAGGGATCTTCTACTTCAAATAATTCAATGGATTAGGGTTTGCCCTGCTAAGAAATCACAAATGAAAATACAAAAAAATATTCCAACACAAAACCAAAGAATAATCACAACAAAAATTCACAAACATATAAACATACGAACATAAGAATATGCATGAGAAAATTAATAATGAGAAAAATCACGGAATCACACCACCCTAAGAAAAGCTAATATAGAAAGAGAGATTACAGAGTTATAGAGAACTTGACCATTTTCCTTTTTCTTCTCTCTCTCCCAAATTTATCAATATTCTCACTCTTGAGTTTCAAGCCTCCAAGCCTCTAAGAGATCTCATAGAAAAATGGCACAAACTAAGACACGTAAACCTTAACCTATAATGTTATCATTTTGTGAAATCCCAAAATTTGAAGATCCAAATTATTTTTGGTCATATCATATCTCGAACAACAATTTATGCAGGCACTTGAGCACCCATGAGTGCCAGCCCCGATGGTTGGCTTTTATGAATCTATCCCGGATCCATTGGAACACTGCTTGCACTTTCTTTGATGATCTAATTTGTCTCCAGGCCTATAAAAACCTAAGGTTGTTACTCTGAATTATTTGGACTAACAAAGTCCTAATTTGATTCTATTAGACTCAAAATAGTCATTAGAACCTAATCCAAAAAGTTTGGATCCATCAGATCTTGATTGATCATTTGGCTATTTTGCAAATTATTAACCTAGAAAATTACTAAAATTAAATTGACCTCTAAATCAAAATTGGAGTCCACCATTGAACTCTTCACCCCCCCAAATTAGCATGGGGTGAATTCAAGAATTTTTGGAAATCGTCAAATTCCTCGAATATTTTAATATATTCAAAATTAATTAGAAAATAAAATAATTAAATTGATTTAGATTAAAAAAGTTGACATTTCAATTGAATTTCGCATCCCCAAATTAGTTAAAGGTAAAATTTTGAGAATATTTTGTAATCATCGAATTTTTCAAATAATTTTAATATATTTAAATAATTAGAAAAATAAGAAAATCAAATTGGTCTAGAAATCAAAAAACCAATTTCGTCATTGCGTTCCTCACCCCCCAAATTAGCTAAGGGTGAATTTTTGAGATTTTTTTGAACCTCATTTGATTATTATATTTTGGATAATTAAATTGTATTTAATTATTAATTAATTAAAAAAAAATTCAGGCAGGCAGCTTCCATGCGTCCTCAGGCGCGCATGCGGTGCATGTCATGCAGGAAACGTGGTTGTAGTTAGCATGTACGTGGCTATTGCTGCATTTTTAAGCTCATTTTGAACCCACTAATCCCATTTGAGCTCCTAAGTCTCATTTGTATGAATTGAGATTAATCTTGAAAGCTAAAGAGATTGTTGAAGCTTCGTCTTCTTCACCCCAACCGAACCCTAAAAGGAACCTCTTTTCTTATTTTTAAGGCCAAATTAAGCCACGTACACTCTTATGGATTTACCCATCCGGGATTCGCTATGTGAACCGTGGGGAGATCGTACAGCGGAGCACGGGTCCCATGACAGCAGATTCGAAACATCATCTGGTCAGTCACTCCATCGCATTTGATGGCTTTGGATTAATCAGCATAGGCGTCGATCAAGCGTCAGATTGAGCCCAATAATACCACCCCTAGATCACTTCAGATTAGGTCGTTATAATCCGTTCGATCAGATCTGTTCTGCAGTTCTGATTGAAAGATCAGACAGACCATAGTGCGCCAACACTGTGGATATTCGTCCCAAAAGAAGCCCCGCAACCGACAAGAAGAATCATCCGGACCTGACTGTAGAGACTATCCCCCACTCCTCAACCACCTCACAATACCGTTAGGAAACCTCCCCAAATCGTCTAGAAGCCATGGATGGGCCTTGAAGTTTGGCAGTCCAATGATTTATAGTTTCAGAGCTCAGCCTCGACCGAGCTATCGGGTCAATCCAACCCATAATCCACACTTGTGAGGCCTCGTCCCATCGTGGTCATGCTAATAACTAATATTAACATGATTATAGTGAAGCCAGTCCACCAACTGAGGGAAAATCTCTCCAACTATTATTGAGTTATGAATAAAACCAACACTGTCTTAGCTGAAAGACTTATCTCCTGAAAGTGCAGAAGCAAAGTAAATATATCACATCCACATCCATAGCACAAAGAAAAAGAAAAGAACTATAACTCAACTTAGTATGAAAGTGTAGTAAAGTAAATAAATTCAGAATATTTAATTATTACAAATAAAATTTAAATGAAAAGGAACACTCATCCTCACAAGCAGAAAGAAATCTAGCTAAGCCTTTAGCAGCAGCAGGAAGGTGCTCCTCCTGGCTAAGCTCCTCACATGGTGCTAACTCCATGAATAACTCTAAAATCGAATATTATTGGGATCACAATACCTGGGCCTCAACCAACGAGAAGAAAAACTTACAGTTAGATAATTGTTTATAGTATATTTTAAAGCTGATTTAATAAAATTACTTATTTAAAGATATCCTATTTTACTAAATATGAAAGCATTTAAGTGGTGCAATAAGTGAAAAAGAACTAGATAATTATAAATAAAATATTTATAACTAAACAAAATGAAGTATGTAAATAGCATACCTCAACTAGAAGCTGCAATAAGATTAGGCAGTAAATATATAATGACTGAAAGTGTTGAAAGTAAATTATCCTAACATGCTTATGATTAATTAAATATGTGTTGATTTATAGACAAGCAATATGAACTGAAATAAGAAGGTAACTGAAGTAAAATTAGCATCTTAATATAAACAAGAATTGAGTAAAATTGATTTTAAAACACTAAGCTGAAATGAACTGTAAAAGCATGCAGAAAATAGTACAACATAATTGAAAATAAATGGTTAAATAAGCCACTGAACTAAATTTAGTTGAAAGAAGAACAATGCCTAAATTAGTACTACCATAATAGAAACAGCCAAAATAGGGCCACTATACAGAAAGTCCAACATGTATCATCCAAGCCCTAACATGGGTGGATCCAACTCAGATTAAAGAATTAGATATGTATCATCCAAGCTCCATCATGGGTGGATCTACATTGATTCTATATTAAAAGAATTAAACTGAAGAGGTTAACTTCATTCGATCATGGGCTAAGATCTTAATAGGTTATTCAGCATAAGAGAGATCATGTTTTATAAAATCTAATTAAATCTAATAATTCTAAATTTAATTTAGGATTAGATGTTCTCTAAAAATTTCCAAAAATTTACTCTTAGCTAATTTGGGTGTGAGAAATTTAAAATTGCAATCAAAGTTTAATTTGAAGGTCAAATTATTTTTGCTAATTTTCAGTATCCTAAAATAGACAAAAATAGCTATATTACTCTAATGAGCTCTAATTGATTCAAAACTTCTAGGGTTAGGTTTAATAATGACTATTTGAGTCTAAAGTAATGAGAATTAGTACTTAGTTTTGCTTTGATTATTCAAGATAATAACTTGGGTTATTACACAACTGTGGGACCTCATCCCCACCGTGGCCATGCTAATACTAATGGTAATATGAATATAGTGAAACCAGTCACCAACTGAGGCAAATCTTCCAACTATAGTCGAGTTAGGAATCAACCCAACCTATCATAGCTGAAAGACTTGTCTCCCAAAAACTGTAAGTCATACATCAACATATCAAAGTATGGAAGCAAAGTAAATATAACATCCATATCCATAGCATAAGAAAAAGAAAAGAATTGTAGCTCAACTCAGTATGAAAATGCAGAAAAAGAAAATACATCCAAAATATTTAATTATTAAAAATTAAATTTAAATAAAAAGGAACACTCATCTTAACAAGCAGAAAAGAAATCTAGTTAAGCTTCAAGCAAGCAGCAGAGGGTCCTCCTCCTAGCTAAACTCCTCACCTAGTGCTAACTACATGAATACTCTGAATCTGATATTGTTAGTATCACAATGCTAGGGCTCCAACCAAGAAAAAATAGCATACAGCTAACAATTGCTTAAGTATATTTTAAGTTAATTTTATTGAAACTATATGTTTTAAGATATCACATTTTACTAAACATGCAAGCATTTAAAGTCGTGCAACAAGTAACAAAAGAACATAATATCTATAAATAAACATTTTTATTAAACAAAATGAAGTAGGTAAATACATACCTCAGCCATAAGCTACAATAACGTTAATAGTAAATATATAAAACAACTGAAAGTGCTGAAAGTAAACTCCTCCTAACATGCTTATGATCAATAAAATATGTGTTGATTTACAACAAGCACATCAAACTGAAATAAGAAAGTAAAAACTAACGTAAAAACTAACAATTTCCTAATATATATAATTATTGAGTAATAACTAATTATAAAACCCACCTGAACTGAATATGAAACTATAAAAGCCATTGTAAAAAGTAGTCAATTATAATTGAAAATATATGGCTAACATGACACCTGAACTAAAAATTGAAGCTAAAAGTAGAAGTGTGCCTACATAGTACTACCCCATCAATAGAAATGAGCTAAAATAGGGCCACTATATATGAAGTCAAACATAGTATCATCCTAGCTCTAACATGGGTAGATTCGAGATGGACTATAGAATCAAACATGTATCTTTCAATCCCAATCATGGTGGATCTGAGTCCAATTCCTATAAAAAGAACTAAATTAAAGAGGCATACTAAAGTATGAATATGCTCTATTGATCTAATAATGAAGAACTGAAATGTACTGGTTAAAGTTAATCATGATTACACATTTCAAAACCCAACATAGGATACTCATCAAGTATCCTATGTCCAGCTAGTATGTCCAACTACTAGGTCCAAGGAAAAAGGTATTAAAATAATTCTAATAATATAATTAATTCTCACCTAGTCAGCTTCTAGCAGTGCAGATCTAACCTAATCTCTTTTATGCCAAAGAACCTTTTAAAATATAGCTCGCGATTAGAAGAAGTTAAGAAAAGCGTTCTATTCCAATGGGAAAAGTTCAATAGACAAAGTTGCTTTGTGGAGGAATCTACTTGGGAAAGGGAAGCGGATATGCGCCATAAATATCCAAAACTCTTTGAAAACTTGGGTACTTCTCCTATTCATTTCTTTTCCATTTTTATTCAATAATTCACAGTTGTTATGTTTTTTCACTTGAGTGATGTCAGAGATGACATTCTTCTTAAGTGGGGGAGTCTATAATAACCTAAGTTGTTACCCTGACTGATCCAAGTAAAAGCGTGTGCTAATTCTCATTCCTTTAAACTCAAATAGCTATTTAAATCTAATCATCAAAGTTTAGAATCAATCAGAGCTCATTGGAGCAATATAGCTATACTTGCCTATTTTGAGATCCTGAAAATTAACAAAAATAATATATCTCTAAATTAAAATTTAATTGCAATTTTGAATTCCTTACACCCAAATTAGTTAAGAGTTAATTTTCAAGAATTTTTGGAGATCATCTAGTCTTAAATTGGAATTAGAATTATTATAATTAATTATATTAATTAAAGGATTATTAAAATTATTTAAATGAATATTTCTTATATTTTTTTAGCCTGGGATTTGCTATAGAGACTACGGCAGATCTGCTGCGGGGTCCCGACAGTGGCGTAGCTATCCCAACTTATGGATGCATGGTTTAAATCTTAGCATGTTGATTATATGACGTTGATAATATGCGCCCTGATCCAATATTAACCGCTTGATCTTGCTCATGATCCAATGGCTGATAGCGCGCCTGCAGTTTTATTAACCATATAGTGCATCAAACTATCTGATCCCAATGGCTCCATGAATCAGATGGCTGCACCCTCCCCGAACCCTAATCACCTTCGTCTCCATATCGCTCGCCCGACAGCTGGATGCCCGATCGTACTAGAGGCATTAGGGCTATCTGCCACTCTCATGACACATTAGGAAATCCATTAGGATTCTTGCCTTCACCCGTAGAGCACTCCCAGCCAGTAATGAGGATTGACCTAATTCCAATTGAGGTAAGTCAGAGGTCCTCCTCGAGCTGAGCCTGTGCAATAATTCCTAACCTCAGCAGCCACCCCCAATCCTTAGCGAGCAATAATTAGCCCCCTCTCAGCTCAGTGAGATTGTTTACTCACTGAGGATCACTTGAATTACCCCTCTTCTCCTCCCAAGCTCTCGGCTACTTCTGGTGTCCCAACTGCTGTTCCGTCTACTGATAGAGGGTGGGTCCGGTGTTTAGACCCCTTACAAAGCTGCTAATTGCTCTGCTTCTCCACCTCTCCTCAAATCCTATTTATTATTTTTATATTTAAACTCATCCAGGTACTACCTTCTTCCTCATCGAGTCGAGTGGACTCGGTGTCAATTAAGCTCTCTAAGATTAGTTATGTGAAATGCTATAAGAGTATACTTCATCCCGTGAAGCTCTGGCATGCATTGAGCCCTCTAGTTCAGTCCAGACAACTGATATTGCTATCTAGAAGGGAACACAGAGACCTCACTAGATATGAGAGCTCAAGCTTCCTCCTTATCGATTCTCGATTGTTCATACGAGTTATCCAGTCCCATTGCGATCATCCCTAGGGTCTGGGCTAGCCCCGATCAATTGCTCTGATTGATCAGGCTTTGGCGCAGTCCATGGCTAAGCCTGAGTAAGGACCCAGTTACTTGATGCCTCTCATGCCATGTGGTCTTAGGGCTTCTATCCGCCTCAGCATCCTGATGCTATAAGGATTGAGTCGTAAGCCTGTAGTTGCCTTTGTTTGGAGAATTAACTCCCCATAATAAACCATAAATGCTGTGTTAGGACTGATTTAGGATGAATAGCCTTTGGGTGATCTAGTGCCTCCCCGAAGGAGATTCAGTGTTCAGGCCTTGATGCCAAGATGAAGTAGTGATCAAATGTAGGTCGTTGCATGCTGTATCAATGGTGATTTTGGCAATCCAAGCCCTCCCCTTTCATCTGCATATGAAAAAAGGGTGGGGACAATGACATTGTCACATCAGGTCGGGTCAGCCTAGGCCCGCGTGGTGCGACAATATCTGTAACAGCCCAAACTCTTAAGCACTTAGGTATTGTCCACTTTGGCCTGAAAGCATCACAACTTTGCCCACATAAGACAACTTCCCAATAGGTCACCCATCTTAAGAGTGCTCCGACATGAGCACGCTTAACTTTGGAGTTCTTGATAAGAACTCCACCGCTATCTTAAAATGCATCTCAATGTTTTAGAATTTAATTTATTACTGCTTAAGTGGGTCTTCACAGTATCAGCCCAACCAGGTCCTGTGCAACCCGCATCATTTGCATTTTGGGCCAAGCCATTATATTTGATTTAGGAATTATTTTCCTTATATAAATTAAATGGAAAATGGAATTATTAAAAAACCTATAGTTTAATTAAACAAAAACATTCATATTAAATTAATTGAATAACTTTTACTATACTGACCCAAATAGTATGATCCAATATACCATGTTGATCAAAAAATGGTTAAGCAATAATAATATAAAATAATATTTCACTTTCTATAATTAGAATTTCTAATTTATCATAATCTCTAAAATCTTAATTATTGAATAATTAATTCACTTAATGGTCAAATTGCTTGATTAAAGTCCCTAATTGTTCATGAGACAGAGGAGAACCCATTTATGTTATTTAAATATTTTAGGAATTTTAAGTTTACTAATCACCTCTTAATTACCCTAGATCTTAATTAGTATTTAATGACCTATTTTAATATTTGATGTTGGCAAACCTACTGTTAATTTCTTATTTATGTGTACTAGAATCTATCTATAAGCTTAAAATCCCATTGTAAGTCCTACTTTTCTTAGGTTTAAGAAGTGATTAGTGCTAATCAAGTTTCCCTAAAGTCTAAATTTGACTTTTAAGGTTTTATTCTTCTTCTTAGGCGATATTAAGCCTTTTATAAATGGTAAGAATTAATTTGGAAATCTAAATCTTGAAATCCCAAATTTACCATTGGGAATGGCATTTTGGTCATTTTGACCAAAAGTTAGTTTAATAGCACTTAAATCATGGAAGTATCATTGGAATGTTTTAAATCAGGAAGGTAATGCTTTAGGACCATTATATAAGCTTTTGCAATTGATTAATAGATCCTAAAGCATCTATGTCCAAATTCCTCTTAAATTTTACTTAAGAAGTTATTAAAGCTCTTAAGGTAATCTTAAACTCTCTAGATAAACTTATGAAATAGAATTGAATCTCATGAAATCAATATTAGTTAACTTATCTATCATCTAATTCAGTTCCATCACTCTTCTTAAACAATGTATCTTAATGAAAATATTAATCTAAATTTAATTAACATCTTAAGTAATTAGATCTAAGTTTTTAGATCTTAGACCTTAATAGTTGAGCTATTCATTTAGATGAAGTCTTTATTGAATTGTATGATTCATTCTTGAATTTCTTTAGTGCTTAAATCATTTGAATCCTCCTTAGTGGGATAGGTGTATTCAACCCTATAGAATATTGAAATTATTCTATAGATTGAATTAAATTCTTAGATTTATAATTTCTTGCTTGATTATCTTATCTTATGCTCGTAAAATTAGCCATTCTAATTATGATCATACTTTCCTTAATCTTTCAGTTCTTAAGATCTCTCTACCTTTAGAGTAAGGTTGGGTTGGTACCTTGGATCTGGAGTCTAAACCCCAACTTGGAGTTTACACTTTAAATCCTTAAATCTTGATTTGCTTAATCAAGATTAGAATTGAGTTATTAAAATATAATATAATTAAGTCATTTATTAATTGTTTAACCTTTGTAGTCGACACTTCTGATTATTAATTAGAAGTTGCTAAGTTCTAATGTTTGATTTTAAGGGTGTGAATCTGGGATTATACTTGATAGTTGGATATTGGAGATCCTACACTTGTATTATCTAAGAGTAGATAGAATGAATTAAAATTAGATAATAACAAATATCACATATGTTTAGTAGAGTTTTCTTGTTTACTTTGACTTTGACTTTATGCACACCTTGTGTTTGAGCATTTTTTCTTGGACGTGCTAGTTGGACATAGGGTACTTGATGAGTATCCTATGTTAGGTTTTGAAATGCACAATCATAATATAACTTTAGCCAGTACATTCAGTTATTTAGTTATCAGTTCAGTAGAGTGTATTCTAATTTAGTTTGCCTCTTCAGTTTAGTTCTTTTGATATAGAATCGATGCATATCCATCCATAATGGAGCTTGGATGATACGTGTCTGATTTTTAATCCGACTTGGATCTACCCATGTTAGGGCTTCGATGATACATGTTGAACTTTCTATACTGTGGCCTTGTTTTGGCCTTTCTATTATGGTAGTTCTAATTTAGGCACTGTTCTGCTTTCCACTCAATTTTTGTTTAGTGGCTTGTTTGACCATATGTTTTTAATTATGTTTTACTATTTTTTGTACACTTTTACATTTCATTTCAGCTCATTATTTTCAAGTCAGTTTTACTCAATTCTTGTATATATTATGATGTTAATTTTATTTTAGTTTACTTTTTTATTTTAGTTCATATTGTTTGTCTGTAAATCAACACATATTTAATTAATCATAAGCACGTTAGGATGATCTTACTTTCAACTCTTTCAGTCATTTATATATTTATTGCCTAACCTTATTACAGCTTCTAGTTGAGGTATATTATTTACTGTAGCGCCCCGCCCCGTCGCCATGCGCAAAGGGGTAAAGATCATGATTTGGCGGCGGAGCAGTGTGCCACTGGGGGAGGGATATCCTGTCTCCCCGAAATAGCTGAAAACTACCAAACCATCTGAAGGGCTGCTGACTCAACCTCAAGTAGGGTTGAGAGCTAATACTTAAGATAAGAGTAGTATCATCATCCTAAGTATTAGATAAATACATACATTGGATTTAGAATACAATGGGAATCCAATATATGTATAAGATATCAGCATTTTCAGTTATACTGATCACATCACAATACTAAGTATAAATAGTATATAACAGAGTGCAGAAGCTTAAAGCAAATATCCAGAACATTCAACATAGAAGCTGTATGAAAATATTTGTCTCAGAAAAGAAAATACATCCAGAGTTATTACAAACATTTTTTACTAAAATACTGAAATAAAACTAAGTACTGAACTGAAAATACTAAGCAGAAAGATAAAACTGGAGGAGAGTCCACTAGTACTCCACTGGCCCCTCCTGAATCTCCTGGGTATTCTCCTGACCTGGCTCAATATACTGCTCAGGATCTAGCAAATTGTCGGATCCCAAAAGTACCCCGTGTTAGACAATAAGTCTAAAATATCGAAACTAATCAAATAGTTCTAATTATTCATTTAAAATTTACATAATGTAATTAAATTTGCAGAAATACTGAAAAGATAACTGAAAGTGTAAAGCTATATAAAGCTATACAACTGAAGCAAGTATAGTAAAACTGAACTATAAACTGAATACCAAAATAAATCAAAATAGTACTGAATCTAAAATTGAGTAGTCATAGGTAAAACTATGCTGTATATCACTGAAATTGTGCATCTGAATTTGCCTTAACACTGTGTGCTACTGATATGCAACCAAAATATCACTAAACTACTATGAGTAGTATGCTCCAATGTATACATACATCCAGTTGGGAATACTACTTACTAATGATGCCAATGCATCCTGAAATTCTCTAGTCAATGTATGCAATATTCCGTAACTCATAAATCATCACTGATACTTATACATCATTCTGATACTCACACATCATTCTGATACTCACACATCATGTTTATGCTCATGCTCATGCTTCTAAACTACATGAGATAATTCTAGAAAATACTTTAAAATCTGATAATGAATCTAAAGTCTCCATTATGCAGAATCCTGCTAAAAGGATTCTTACTCCTAGATTCTAATCTCGATAATTGGTTAAAGTTGAGAGCTTACTTAAAAATCATTAGCTAGGGAGATTGTATACATATTCAGCATATTTGCAAGAAAAGTAGATTTAACCCTTAGCTTATTTAAACTGCACTTATCGAAGCGCACTACGATAAGAGGCAAAACCTGGTCACAGTTTATATCTCAAGCTAAGCCGTTAAATGCCTTAATTACAAGCATACTTAGTGGTCTACACAAAGTGACTTAAGATACTTAGTTTGTTTAAACTGCACTTATCGAAGCGCACTACGATAGGAGGCAGAACCCAGTCGTAGTTTATATCTCAAACTAAGGATCTTGTTCACTAATTGTAACACTCTTAATCTTAGAGGATTTACTCTAACAGGACTATATTCGTCTAATCCCTCAGGATAGCACCTGGTCATAAGTCCATATTGGAGTGAATCAACCAATCCTGAATGCTACTGAAGTAATCCAGTAATATGGGTATACCCTAACATACCCAACCAATAATCTGAGTTCAGAAGGTTCTATTTAATCAATAAGGATTTATCAAATCTATTAATCCTTACTCTAAGTAGGTGTATCCTACACAAGTCTCCAAGGATGTGATCAGAGGATCACTCAATATAGATTACTACCACAAGGAATGAGCCACATTCTAAGTACTTTAGGTGATTCCTACCACAAGGTATTAAATTCAACTTCAAAAGTTATGAAGGATCAATTGGGTTTCTACCTCAATAAGTTACAAAAGTCCTTCATACCTCAATGTATCATTAGTTAAGGTCTTTAACCTTTTCAATGACAAATCCTATAGCAAGACCCTTAAGATCTCACTTTTCTATTTCTTAAGGTTTACTTGTTATACTTAGGTTAAGGTGATCAGATCAGATGATTAAAATTCATTTGATCTTTTCCTATTCTATAATCATGGGATAAAATCAAAGATCTTATTAGAGTTAGATTATTTCATAAATTATCACAATTTTATTATACATCTTATGCTAGTAGTCTTATATAAGAGAAAATCAAAGATCTAAAGTTTAAATTCAGATGATTCAATCACACATATTCAATATTATCCTTAGCACTTCTAATTTGATGATTTAAGATTAATATCAAATCATATGCATTATTGGAATAATGTCAATTGAATTATCTTACAATCAATTTAATTGATTAAGTGATTAAGGTTTAGATCTTAATCAAGATAAGTTAGGGTTTAACCCCTAGCCTTTCTATTATTAAGACCAATGGTTAATTTAAAGGTCAATGACAAATCAATGTATTAGTAGTATATTATTGATGTCAAACTTTAGGTTTAAATTAAGTATCACCTACTTAATCAAGTTATCAATGTTTATTATGCTCAATTATAGTTTAATGTCAATTAGACCCATTAAGGTGTCCAAAATGTTAAAGTTCTCTATATTCATCATAATATCATGAAGGCACATAAATGAAAAGATAACATAGAATAAAAAGGTAATTAGTACCAATCAAAATCTTAATCAACTAAAAAGATTAGCACTTAATCTCAATTCTAAAAGAGGACCTAGGTTTCATGCCATTTGGTTGTTAAACTATACCTAATTTATACAAGCAATTAAGATTCTAATACTTATTCTTTGGCATAACACATATTTAAGATCCATTATAGATATGAGGGCTAATTTAAAAGTGACAAGTTTCAAATTTAACTTTCATATAAAATTTTATGCAATGTTTAATTTTAGCAATGTTTAAATTTGATATTATTTAGTCCCACTAGGGTCCTAGTGTAATAGCCAAAACTCTTAAGCACCAAAACATTATCCGCTTTGGCCTTTTTCAGGGCCTACGGTTTTGCCCTTAGAAGATAACTTTCCAGCAGGTCACCCATCCTGAGAGTGCTCCCACCTGAGCATGCTTAACTTTGGAGTTCTTATCAGGAACTCCACAATTATCTGAAAAGGCACCTCGATGTTTAAGAATTTCACTTATTACTACTTAAGTGGGTCTTCATAGTCTCCCTAACTTAAGTAACTGACGTCCTCGTCAGTATCCACACACAGATCCAAGAATCATCCATTAGGTAGATAGGACTAGGGGTGACCCCTACAAGCACAAGAGGTACCCACAACCATATAACACTTTAACCATCATAGGTTCAAGAGGCTGCTCACATGAAGTGGTACTTTGTCCTGTATGGTACTTAGCTCCTATCTGATACCCTATGGTTTGCTCTGATACCATTTGTAATAGCCCCAAACTCTTAAGCACAAGGTATTGTCCGCTTTGGCCTTTTTCAGGCCTCACGATTTTGCCCTTAGAAGATAACTTCCCAGCAGGTCACCCATCCTAGGAGTGCTTCCACCTGAGCACGCTTAACTTTAGAGTTCTTATCAGGAACTCCACCATTATCTGAAAAGGCGCCTCGATGTTTAAGAATTTCACTTATTACTACTTAAGGGGTCTTCACACCTAGGGACCTTAAATACCAAAATAAGGAAGTTTTAGCCATTTCAGCTAAAACTAGGCAGTATTAGAAGAATTCTGAGCAATTTTTAAATAATTATGGGAATTTTTGCAAGTTTGGGCGCTGCACCGCGCTAAAGCACGCTGCAGCGGTCTATTTTGCGAGTTTACTATTCAATCACTCTATTATATATTTGTATAAGTTTCCGACAAAACGCCGTTGTAGCGGCCTAGCTCTACAACTTCAGGCGCTGTAGCGCCAGACGGCATTTTTCACCTGGACGAAAACTTAAGGCCTACTTTTCGAGCTCAAATGCTCCCAATACAGAGCATTCCATGAGCGGTGCCATATATCAATGGAAAGATATATCCGATACCTTTCCATCGACACCAAAATTGGCACAAACGGAGCATCTTAACTACACAAAAATGGTAATTAATGTAAGGGTATACATAATAAATAAAAAATATAGCATTTTTCTATGATGTTTTTAAGAGCTTTAATGGCATTCATACATACTTATGGACTTCTAAGGATACATTCAAGCTTGCAACAACATAATGAAGACAAGGAGAGGAGCAAAGGGGTACCTTAAACCTTGCAAGAAGAGGAGGAAGAGACTTGGAAGGAACCTCTGTCTTTCTCCAAAGCCTTAGAGATGAGCTGCACTTCTTCTTCTTCAACACAAGGACTTAACAATGGAGGGGAAGGAGATGAGAAATTTTTAGCAAGCCAAGAAGGAGGGTTGTGCTCTCCTTTTAAAGGAGGAGAATGAGATGGAGTATGGGAGTAAGGAGCCATCATGAGCCTAAGGGAGGGCTCATCATGGTTGCACTTAAGAGGGAATAGGGAGGGGAAATGGCTAGCCCACTTACAAGGGGGCTGTCAACCAAAATAATAAAAATTGGGGGAAATTGCAAATGAGGGGCTGAATAATTAACTATTTACTTTCCTTGATTATTTAAAAAATATGGAAATTTGAAACGTGCTCTGAAAATTCCAAAAAATTCACTCCTAGCTAATTGGGGGGTGAGGAATTCAACGGCAAAGTTGGATTTTGATTCCAATGATTATTAGTTATGCTATTTTTTGGGGTATTTAATCATATTAAAATATTCGTGAAAATCCGACGACTTCCAAACGCGTCTAAAACATCACCCCTAGCTAATTTGGCGGTGACGATCACAACGGCGAAGTCGGATTTTGATTTTGAGGTCAAAATAAATATCTTAATTTTCTATTTAAATATTAAAATAATCCAAAATATCAGATTTAACTCTGAATCGCACCAAATCTTTAGGGATTGATTTTAAATGACTATATGAACTTAACATAATAATAATTGAGATATAATTAGGCTAAAATTAGGCTGGGTAATAACCTTAGGTTATTACATTTACATACTTCGTAGAGTTATAAATATTTTATTTATAACTATCCTGTTCTTTTGTCACTTATTGCACCACTTTAAATGCTTTCATGTTTAGTAAAATGGGATATCTTAAAACATGTAATTTTATTAAATTTGCTTAAAATATACTTAAACAATTATCTAATTGTACATTTTTTATTTTCTTGGTTGGGGCCCTGGTATTGTGATACTAATAATGTCTGATTCAGAGTTAATCGTGGAGTTATCACCAGGTGAGGAGCTTAGCCAGGAGGACTTTCCTACTGCTACTACAGCTTAACTAGATTTCATTTTTGCTTATGAGGATGATTGTTCCTTTTCATTTAAATTTTATTTGTAATAATTAAATATTCTTGATGTATTTACTTTTCTATACTTTCATACTGAGTTGAGTTACAGTTCTTTTATTTTTCTTGTGCTATGGATGTGGATGATATATTTACTTTGCTTATGAGGATGAGTGTTCCTAAACATTTACTATACTAATTTTAAGGAAAATGACAAATTTTTAAGGCTTAAGAACACTTAAATCAAAAGTTGGGCAAAATGACCAAAATGCCCCTCCTTAAGAGTCCAAAATAAGATTTTTAGATTTAAGGCTCCAAATTAAATTATGTTAATGCTAAATGGTTTCTTACTATATAATATGAAAATAGAAACTGAGAATATTCAATTTGGCCAAGGATTAAGGCTAATAAGCTCAAATTATAGTTTGAGCTCATTAAGGGTTGATTAGCAAAGTTACTTAAGTAAATTTAAGTTTTATGTTATACATCGATTCTAATTTGCCAAAGGATTCTATAAAAACCATGTTTGTTAAATTATTTTTGAGGATAAATGACAAAGTTATGAGCAAAATAAGAATTTTCTTAAATGGGTAATTAAGGGTAATTAAGAGTGGGGTTCAAGATACTAATTTCACTAATTATTGTCCAAATCAAGCAAAATAAGTAGCTATGAGTTTCCTATAGCACATTGAGTATAATGTCAATGAGTTTACTCAATTTGGATCTCAATTAACTAATTTAGGCTTTAATTAGGATTTATATTGAGTGAGCAATTAGTGAAATTAATTAAAAAAAAATTATTTTGACTTTTCCAATGCAGTCTCCTCTATTTTGTGAGTGATCAAAAACTTAAAATTTGAAATTTGGATAATTAAAGAGTTTAATATTCACTAATTCTATTTTTAGGATAATTAAGCAAAATTTAGAAATCCAATCACAGAATCTAAAATTTTCTTGCATATTAGTCTTCCTTGTAGTTTTCTAATCAAAATAGTATAATGGATCATATTATTTAGAGTTTATCTGACTAAATTATGATATTATCAAATTTTAGCATTAAGGGGGGTTAATTAGTTTAAAAGGTAATTAGAAAAATTAATCACAAACATAAAATCTAATGGCATAATATTAATCATTATATTTTTTTGATTAAAATAATATATTTGATCAATATGTTTAGAGTTGTAATTACAAAATTATTAGGTTTTGAAGATTTGCAAATAATCAAATAAATAACTAAAACAAAATTTTGAAATTTTACTATAGCATGAACAGTAAAATTATGAAAATAAAAAAAATGAAACTTTGATATCTAAATTCTCCCTACACATAGCTCTTCACGAGGTGTGCCATATATCAATGGAAATGGACCTTTCTATTGATACCAAATACGCCTCATAATTTTGTCTATAACTTAAGAAATTATGAGACCCTCATTTGGCCTTAAAAATAAGAAAAGAGGTTCCTTATAGGGTTCGGTTGGGTGAAGAAGACGAAGCTTCAACAATCTCTTAGCTTTCAAGATTAATCTCAATTCATACAAATGAGACTTAGGAGCTCAAATGAGGATTTAGTGGGTTCAAAATGAGCCCAAAAATGCAGCAATAGCCACGTACATGATGACTACAACCACGTGCCTGTGTGACATGCACCGCATGCACGCGAGGACGCATGGCAGCTGCCTGGTGAATTTTTTTTTATTAATTGATAATTAAATACGATTTAATTATCCAAAATATAATAATCAAATGAGGTTTAAAAAATCTCAAAAATTCACCCCTAGCTAATTTGGGGGTGAGGAACGCAATGACGAAATTGGTTTTTGATTTCTAGACCAATTTGATTTTCTTATTTTTCTAATTATTTAAATATATTAAAATATTCGAAAAAATTTGATGATTACAAAATATTCTCAAAATTTCACCTTTAACTAATTTGGGGATGTGAAATTCAATTGAGATGTCAAATTTTTAATCATAGATCAATTTAATTATTTTATTTTCTAATTAATTTTGAATATATTAAAATATTCGAGGAATTTGACGATTTCCAAAAATTCTTGAAATTTCACCCCATGCTAATTTAGGGGTGAGGAGTTCAATGGTGGACTCCAATTTTGATTTGGAGGTCAATTTAATTTTAGTAACTTTCTAGGTTAAATAATTGGCAAAATAGCCAAATGATCCAATCAAGGTCTAATGGATCCCAAACTTTTTGGATTAGGTTCTAATGACTATTTGAGTCTAATGAAATAAAAATTAGGACTTTGTTTAGTCCAAATAATTCAGTGTAACAATCTTAGGTTTTTACAGGTCTAGAGATAAATTAGATCATCAAAGAAAGTGCAAGCAGTGTTCCAATGGATTCCGGGATAGATTCATAAAAGCCAACATCGGGGCTAGCACTCATGCGCGCCCAAGCGCCCAACAAACAAAAGGTTTGGCCCTCAAACGCGCTCAAACTCCGAATAGACATGAGGTCTAACGCTTAGTCACGCCCAAGCGCCCTAGAACTAGCAGGGTAGCAGCCCATGGGTGCTCAAGCGCCTGCATAAATTGTTGTTCGAGTATGATATGACCAAAAATAATTTGGATCTTCAAATTTTGGGATTTCACAAAAATGATAACATTATAGGTTAAGGTTTACGTGTCTTAGTTTGTGCCATTTTTCTATGAGATCTCTTAGAGGCTTGGAGGCTTGAAACTCAAGAGTGAGAATATTGATAAATTTGGGAGAGAAGAAAAAGGAAATGGTCAAGTTCTCTATAACTCTGTAATCTCTCTTTCTATATTAGCTTTTCTTAGGGTGGTGTGATTCCGTGATTTTTCTCATTATTAATTTTCTCATGCATATTCTTATGTTCGTATGTTTATATGTTTGTGAATTTTTTGTTGTGATTATTCTTTGGTTTTGTGTTTGGAATATTTTTTTGTATTTTCATTTGTGATTCTTAGCAGGCAAACCCTAATCCATTGAATTATTTGAAGTAGAAGATCCCTCGATTGTCTCAACACCGCTTCCATTTTTTTTTCCCAACTCCATCTACCTCCTCCTTGCCTCTGATGACCCCTGCACCCAAACCAAGCTGAGCAACGGCAACAAATGGCTCCTCTATCGGTCATCCCTAGCGCTCCGCCAATCCCTCCTCCAATAGTGGCGCAACTTCCAATTCTTGTTCGAGATCATGTCCTAGTAAGTTTCATATTAGTTGCACGTTGTCTGGAAGCTGGCATTTTCATTGTGATGCTTCTCTTCTCGCCGAAGAGTAAAATCTCATCAGCTAAAAAAATTGATGTTTATTGTAGAACTAACAAACCTGCTTTTCCATTTGGGAATTAGCTTGTTAAAGTTATTGGGCTCCTTTAACCTTGCATTTCTTATGATAATGATAGCAATTATTATTTTAAAGCAAACAATGCTTTTAATTATAGGATGGTCATGATCTTATCTTCTCTCATCTTCGTGATGTGTGGTGATCGGCAATTATGCGGGCCAAGGTATCAGATTGAAATATAAGTGTATTTATGGAAATCACTTAGGATATGCTTCAAAACCAAGGATTTGCCTATAAGATGGGATTAATTGCAATCATTTTTATTTATTATGCAATGAGGAGGCTAAAACTCACAATTACCACTTTTTTTCTTACCACTACTCTTATGTTATATTAATGCAGATTTTTCCAATTATTGATAAGTATTCCATCCGACCATCTTTGCTTCAATTATTTGAAGATATTGCATCCTTGGGAAATGGCTTAAACGTATTGCATTGCAATCTCATGGTGTTATTTTTAATGGTGTTTGGATTGAGTGTAATGTCCGGATTTTTCATCATCCCTTTAATTGTCCTTGAATGTTAGTTGTTAATATTAAGAATAGCATTGCTATTATCAATCATAATTCCTTTATTTAATTGCCTTTGTAGTTGGAGGACTACCCTCCCTAGCAGATGTTGATCATCGCATTTGTAGACTTTCCTTTCTGTTATGCTTACTGTAGAATTGCTCTCTTGTTGTTCGACTCATCACATGGGGTTGATTCAGATGGTGTCTTTAGTTTCTTTTGTTGTGTTATGTGGAGGGTTAAGCTTATGATTTATTGCTTGTTATAATTACTGGCTCGAATTTGGTGGTGTTATTCTGCTCCATTACTATTTATGGGATGCATGTTATTACTTTGAGATTAAGATTGTCTATTATTATTAATGAGTTAAACAATATAAGGTTATCTTGGTGCCTTTTTTTGGTTATGGTTGTTAATGAGTCTAGTCGTATTGGCTATATCGCTGCTCATTTCAAATATTCAGCTTTTTTGGATGGATATATTCCTACATGCATTTTCTTGGATTTTGAAAGTGTTTCTGCTTTTTCTTTGCTTTGGTGATTAAACCATTTATTTTATGTTGATATTGGAATCTAAATGTGGATGGGTTGGAGGCTAGATTCTTGTCTTCTTACAATTTTCCTTTATTCTATTTTTTTTATTTGGTCAATATCAAACTATGATGATTTCTCAATACCCCATCATATGGTCAGGAACAATTTCTCTCTTGGTCTTTGTTAAGATTCATATACTACTTTCACATACTATTAAGGATGAATCTCCATAGGGTTATGGGTTCCCTACACTTTCTTGGAAGTACTACTTTCATTTTTATTTCATTTTATATTTCATATTTACTTTCTTAGTATTTAGTACTTAATTTTATCTATGATTTATATTATGAACATTTTCTAATATATCGAGCTATGCAAATATAAACAAAATTTTGTACACAAGTACGAACATCATGCAATGAAAATCTTAAAGACGACCAATAACTATTTTGCTCAAATGTGTATTTTTGTCTTTGAGTCATTTTTCTTTTTCTCAAAGTTAACTAAAAAAATTTGAGAATTGTCAAAACTATTCTCAAAGTTAAAAAAAATGTTAATTTATGTTCTCAAATCTTAATATCAGTAAAAACATATTTATATTTGTACTTTAGACATCATATGATTCATATAACCATGGTGCCATATGATTTATATAACCACAGTGCCATACCTCATATTTTATTTATGTTCTCCTATCTTTCTCTGTTTCTTACTTGTCCCTAGTTTTCGAGGTACGAAGAACAGGTCGAGAGAATTATAGTAATAGTTGGACAGCGACAACTTAGTTATAAGGCGAAAAACTACTGGTAGGAAGGCGAAAAGACTTGAAATTTTTTATCTCTGATTTTTCTCCTGCCGTGATTATACAAAAAGGAAAAATATTACTTAGCTCCCAAATATCTCCCAAAAAATATGGATGATTAGGATTTAAGATTTAAAAAATATATTTTTATAGGCCTCATAATCAAAAGTGAATTTAATAAAATTTTTTTATTTCACTTAATTCCATAAATCTTAGTCATCAATATATTTTGAAAAATAATTGAGAGTCATGTAACAATACTCTACAAAAAAAATTGATAAACTATGAATCACGGCTCTTCTCACCAATAATAATAATAAAATGTTGAAAGATAGTTAAAATCTTGAATGATTATTTTGCATCAAAGAGAGTTAAAATCTTTAGAAGATTTGCCTTTTTTTTGTTTTTTTAAGAAAATAAAAGGTTATTATAGTATTCAATTTTTGTTTTTTTAAAAGAAATACTATTTAGACTCGTTAACATGACATCCAAAAAAACTCATTCAATGAGATTTGAACATCATTTTAATATAAACTTTAAAAATAATTTTTATATTATTTTAATATAAATAAATAAATATTAATAAAATAATATCTAAATCCTATTGAATGAAATTTTTAAGTGGTACAGTCTAACGTAACATTAGTTAAATTTCAATAAAAAGTATAAATTGAAGAAGATACCCGCACCTAATAAACCAAATAAACACAAACAAACAAAGAAAAAAATTTCTTATAACTTATAATTCTCAGCCACAGCAAAGTGGCCACAAGTGTAATATGAGTTAAGTAGTATTTGAATACTTGAGACCAAGGGGCAAACGAATTGATCCAATATAAAAGGCCCCATGTGTTCGACGAAATGCCCAATCCACCCGAACAGACACGATGAAGCTCTCCAACCCGTTGCTGCTGCTCACCTTCAACCTCCTCCCTCTCGCCGGCACCATCTCCCTCCTCGCCTACCACGATGCCCTTCGCAAGTCTGCTCCTGTTTTCCTTCCCAACTCCGCCTACCTCCTCCTAGCCTCCGACGGCCCCTACACCCGAACCAAGCTGAGCAACGACGTCAAACAGCTCCTCAATCGGTCCTCCCCGGCGCTTCGCCAATCCCTCCTCCAATGGTGGCGCAACCGCCAATTCCCGCCCGAGATCATGTCCGCTTTCCCTGGCTTCGTTCGGCAGAACCCGTCCTGCGCCGTGGCGGGCAACAGCGGGATCCTCATCGGGTCGGGGCACGGCCATCGCATCGACGACCACGACGTGGTGATCCAGCTCAACAAAGCACCTGTCAGCGGCCACGAGCACGACGTGGGGTCCAGAACCAGCCTCTCCTTCATCAACAGCAACATCCTCCACGAGTGCCCCCGGCGGGGGAGCGGTTGCAACTGCCACCCCTACGGCCCAAGCGTCCCCATCGTCATGTACATATGCCAGGCCGCCCACTTCCTTGACTACGAAGCCTGTAATTCTTCCGCCTCCCTGCAGATCACTGACATCAGGTTCGACATGCTCTGCGCCAGAATCGCCAAGCACTATTCCGTCAAGAGATTTGTGGAGACCACGGGGAGGTCGCTGCGGGAGTGGGCCAAGTTCCGCCACCCGGTGCACTTCCATTACTCCTCCGGAATGCAGGCCGTGATGATGGCTCTTGGGATCTGCAATAGGGTCGCCATCTTCGGCTTCGGGAAATCGGGCAATGCCAAGCATCACTACCACACAAATCAATCGAGTGAGCTGGGCGTGCATGACTACGAGGCCGAGTACGAGTTCTATAGGGATCTACTTCAAAGGCCCAAGGCCATTCCCTTCCTTTGGGATTCCGGGTTTAGCCTTCCCAGTCTCGTTTTCTACCATTAGAGACTCATTGACCCATTATTAGTAACGATGGCGCCTCGTGAAAATGTAAATTTGATACATTGAATGAGGATGCTTGAATATTCTTTCAGGTGTTATTTCAATACGACAATATGCTAAACGTCAAAAGCTTAGATTTTCATTAATTTATTTTAAATATGTGACGGTTTAGCCTATCTATTCAATCAGGCAACAAAGAGTACAAAATTCCTACAATTACAAGCAAAATATGCACTCTCGACTTTATGGTTTAATGTAAAGAATGCATACTGCATTAAAAATAATATTCAGCACCCAATGAATCAAAACACTCCGGCGCCCTAGAGGGGTCGTTGAAAGAAGCGACTCTTTCTCATGCTCGTATTCTTGGTCTTCCTTGTTCCTCTTCTTTTGAGCAAGGCTTTGGCCTCGCATCTAGTATCTCTTGAAAAATCCATTTTTCAGAAGTTTGGCGGGAAGAAAATTCATTCAATCTTAGCTATGCTCCTCCTGTTGGTCAAATATTAAATATTAAACCTTCCAGCACCACCGAGAACACTCCGCAGCGGAAGCAGTTTGATTAGCGCACTCAATTGAGGACCGGAGTTGAGTTGACGGTTACCAAACAAATCCGAAATCACAAATCTACAAAAAGGAAATCACAGCACATGCATGCAAAGCAAATTCAAGCACACAAACATTCAAACATAGAAAATTACGTGGAAAATCTAAAAATAGGAAAAATTGCGGAGCCACATTACAGAAAATATCCACTAAGAGTCTTAAAGAGTACAAAGTTACTAAAAGCTTAACCTTTGATAGGAAACACAGTTCTTACTCTAAGATGAAGAGTAGAGGAAGCAACCGCCATCGGGAGTATCATCTCCAACTTGCAAGAGCTCTCTTGCACTGCAACTTCCTTAGGGCTTCACCCTGTGATCTCCTCCTCACATCAGCAAAAGCCTCTTAATTTGAAATGCCAACGCAGGAAACTCATGCCAACTTGTTCAATTAATTACTGAGCTCATTTTCATACCCCAAATGGTCCAAAATGCCTTCCAAATTACTTAGGGTGTAACCTAAACCGGGGTAGAATTCCGCCAAGTGCTAAGGCGCACACTGTAGCGCCTGAGTCTCGAGTAGCCAGGCACTGCGTCCCACTGAAGCGCCTGCCTCTCGGGTTGCCTACCGCTACGGCGCGTTGTAGCACCGAATTTCGCTGCGGCACGTTGTAGCGCCCGCTTCTATATTTGTTTACCGCTAAGGCGTGCGATAACGCCGTCGTCTCAGAGGATGGATCGACAAGGCGCGCCACGGCGCGCAGCAGCGCGTATGCTGTTCTTGGATTTCACGCCTTGTTCTGAAATGACTCGGAACCTCCCAGAAGCTCACCAGAGCACCATTAGCAAACTAAATCTGCATCCCAGTAGCTTTCCTGTCTACTAGCCTTTCCCAAGGCTGTGAAACATATCCGAAATTTGATAGAGGGTACGGTCTAGTGTTCAACCCCTCTACGAAGCTGCTAATGGCCCTGCATCTCTATCTCTCCTAAATTCCTCTCCACTGTGTCTGCATTTCAACTCATCCGAGTATTTCCTTCTTCTCCTTTGTGTCTAGTGGACTTGGCTTTAATTGAGCTCTCTAAGAGTAGTTCTGTGCAATGTTATAAGACTATACTTCATCCCGAGAAGGTTTGGCATGCGTTGAGCCCTCTAGATCGGTACAAACCTTTGATATTGCTGTCTAGGAGGGATCAGGCTCATCCAATGACGTCGTAGAGACCTCACTTGATAAGAGAGCTCGAGCTCCCTCCTTATCAATTCACAATTTTTAAATTTCTCATACCCTAATTAGCTGTGTAATTTTTTAAGAATTTTTAGAGCTCATTTGATCCTAAATTGGATTTAAAAATTATTAGGATTTTAATTTAACTAATTAAATAATTTTTACTAATTAAATTAATTAGATATTAATTTTATTTATATGTAATTAGCTGTCGGGACCGCGGCAGATCCACTGCGTGGTCCCAACAGTGGCACCTAGGTCTCCTCCAATGGATGGATTAGCACGCATCCTAGTGTGTTCTGTCCAACAGCATCAGTTAGCCCGTGCTTAGATCTAATCCTAGCTGATGGATCCACCCCCGCGTATCCATCGGCTGAGCTTTAATCCGCTTAAGTAATCATCGCGGGAGCATCAGAACCATTCGAGACCAACAGCTCTACCATCAGACAGCCCAGAGCACCCCATGCATTGTGAACCTTCGTCTACCTCTCGCCCGTTCATGCGTCTAGTCCCCCCAAATAATTTGACCTTTGCAACCCCCATGGCAGTACGGGAGATATCTTGATCATCCTCTTCTACCCTTGGGCGCGACTATCTGCCGGTAGTGATCTTCCTACTCTACCCTCAGTCGGTTAAACCACCACTCTCCTCTAGCCCGAGCCATTGCTCCAAACCCAAACTCTGGCATCCACCCCTGACCTCCCCTCCACCTATAAATAACCCTTGGAGCATCACAAAGAGTCCCTTTGCTCACTATAATCCCCCAAATGTCTAACTGAAGTCTTTTGGAGCTCCCATTAATTTTGGCAAATTCCTCGCATTCTGGCTGCTACATACCATTGATAGAGGGTGCATGTCTGGTGTTCAGAGCCCTTGTTAGGTTGCTGCAATCCTTTGGAAGCTCCAGCTCTCTTCAAACCTTTAGTACACTTCAATATAGTTTTCTTTTATGTAACCAGCATGTGTTCCTTTGATCATAATCATGTTAGGATGACTTTTATTTCAGTACCTTATAGTTATTCATATATTATAGCCTTTCCTTGTTCAGATTCATGTTTAGTATATTATATTGCATACTTGGTTATTTAGTTATAAATGTATTACTTATAGCTATCTTGTTTATTGTAGCTTATTGCACCTTAATTTACTTGCATGCTTAAGTTAATAATGTGATATCTTTAAATATTCAGTTCACTTAATCAGCCTAAAATGTACTTAAACAATTTGTCTAACAGTAACCTTTTTTTTATTAGCTGGGGCCCTGACATTTGCGATACCGACAAATGTCAGATTCTGAGCTATTCGTTGGTGATTCTACCGGAGATGAGCTTGGACAAGAAGAGGATCTTCTTGTTACTGAGTAGTTAGGCTTTATTTTCTTCAATGAGGATGAGAGCTCTTTTCTTTAATGTTTTAATTTGTAATAATAATATGGATGTATTTACTTCATGCACTTTGAACTGAGTTACTATTATTTTTACCTTTCTATACTATGCTGTGATGTGGATATTATGTTATATTGTTTTTACTTCCGCTACTTTGATATGTTGATGTATGTTCTTAGTTTTAGGTGACAACTCTTCTGCCTAAGGCGGGTTGGGTTATACCTGACTCTACTTAAGTTGGAGATTTTCCATAGTTGGAGCACCACACTCTTCGTGATTTTTCTAATATTAGCATTAGCACGGCCGCGGAGGGTGCGGGGCCACACAGAAAGTCACTCTCCATTCCTATGGCAAGCCTAAGACTTTTATAGAAAAGTTTAGTACTCAATTATCTCTAATAAATGCTATTAAGGCTGTGAAATTAATCAGTAAGGGATGTGATTCTTTTTTTATCACCATGATGGGTGACATTAAAGAGAGTATTGTTCTCTCCACTTGTAAAGTAGTAAAATATTTTACCGATATATTCCCTGAATATTAGTCAGGTTTAGCCCCATCTAGAGAAGTAAAATTCTCTATTGAGTTAGTTCCCAGAACTCAGCCAATATCTAAAGCTCCTTATAGAATGGTACCCATGGAACTACAAGAGTTTAATGAACAGTTACAATAGCTCTTAAGCAAAGGTTTTATTAGACCTAGTATGTTTCCTTTGGGAGCGCCAGTTCTGTTTGTAAAGCAAGATGGATCTATGCTATATGTTGCCTAGAATCGATGATTTATTTTATCAGCTATCTGGTGCAATTATATTCTCTGAGATCAATTAAAAATTAGGATACCACTGGTTGCAAGAAAGGGATTCCAATGTGAAGAAGAAAACTTTCCATACTCGTTATGGCCATTAAGTTTAGGCCTCACTAATGCGCCATCAATATTCATGAACTTGATGCAACGAGTCCGAAAGCAGTATTGGGCTGAGATCTAATCCTAACTGTTGGATCCACCCCCGCATATCCATTGGCTGAGCTTTAATCCGCTTAAGTAATCATCGCGGGAGCATCAGAACCATTCGAGAACAACAGCTCTACCATCAGATAGCCCAGAGCACCCCATGCATTGTGGACCTTCGTCTACCTCTCGCCCGTTCATGCGTCTGGTCCCCCCCCAATAATTTGACCTTTGCAACCCCCATGGCAGTACAGGAGATATCTTGATCTTCCTCTTATACACTTGGGCGTGACTATCTGCAGGTAGTGATCTTCCTACTCTACCCTCAGTCGGTTAAACCACCACTCTCCTCCAGCCCGAGCCATTGCTCTAAACCCAAACTCTGGCATCCACCCCTAACCTCCCCTCAACCTATAAATAACCCTAGGAGCATCACAAAGAGTCCCTTTGCTCACTATAATCCCCCAAATGTCTAACTGAAGTCTTCTGGAGCTCCCATTAATTTTGGCAAATTCCTCGCATTCTGGCTGCTACATACCGTTGATAGAGGGTGCGTGTCTGGTATTCAGACCCCTTGTTAGGTTGCTGCAATCCTTTGGAAGCTCCAGCTCTCTTTAAACCTTTAGTACGCTTCAGTATAGTTTTCTTTTATGTAACCAGCATGTATTCCTTTGATCATAATCATGTTAGGATGACTTTTATTTCAGTACCTTGCAGTTATTCATATATTATAGCCTTTCCTTGTTCAGCTTCATGTTTAGTATATTATATTGCATACTTGGTTATTTAGTTATAAATGTATTACTTATAGCTATCCTATTTATTGTAGCTTATTGCACCTTAATTTACTTGCATGCTTAAGGTAATAATATGATATCTTTAAATATTCAGTTCACTTAATTAGCCTAAAATGTACTTAGATAAATTGTCTAACAGTAACCTTTTTTTTGTTAGCTGGGGCCCTGACATTTGCGATACCGACAAATGTCAAATTCTGAGCTATTCGTTGGTGATTCTTCCGTAGAGGAGCTTAGACAAGAAGAGGATCTTCTTGTTGCTGAGTAGTTAGGCTTTATTTTCTTAAATGAGGATGAGAGCTCTTTTCTTTAATGTTTTAATTTGTAATAATAATCTGGATGTATTTACTTCATGCACTTTGAACTGAGTTACTGTTGTTTTTACCTTTCTATACTATGCTGTGATGTGGATATTATGTTATACTATTTTACTTCCGCTACTTTGATATGTTGATGTATGTTCTTAGTTTTAGGTGACAACTCTTCTGCTTATGGCTGGTTGGGTTATACCTGACTCTACTTAAGTTGGAGATTTGCCATAGTTAGAGCACCACACTCTTCGTGATTATTCTAATATCAGCATTAGCACGGCCGCGGAGGGTGTGGGGCCACACAGAAAGTCACTCTCCATTCCTATGGCAAGCCTAAGACTTTTATAGAAAAGTTTAGTACTCAATTATCTCTAATAAATGCTATTAAGGCTGAGAAATTAATCAGTAAGGGATGTGATTCTTTTCTTGTCACCATGATGGGTGACATTAAAGAGAGTATTGCTCTCTCCACTTGTAAAGTAGTAAAATATTTTACCGGTATATTCCCTGAATATTAGTCAGGTTTAGCCCCATCTAGAGAAGTAAAATTCTCTATTGAGTTAGTTCCCGGAACTCAGCCAATATCTAAAGCTCCTTATAGAATGGTTCCTATGGAACTACAAGAGCTTAATGAACAGTTACAATAGCTCTTAAGCAAAGGTTATATTAGACCTAGTATGTTTCCTTCGGGAGCGCCAATTCTGTTTGTAAAGCAAGATGGATCTATGCTATATGTTGCCTAGAATCGATGATTTATTTTATCAGCTATCTGGTGCAATTATATTCTCTGAGATCAATTGAAAATTAGGATACCATTGGTTGCACGAAAGGGATTCCAATGTGAAGAAGAAAACTTTCCATACTCGTTATGGCCATTAAGCTTAGGCCTCACTAATGCGCCATCAATATTCATGAACTTGATGCAGCGAGTCCGAAAGCAGTATTTAGAGGGTACGGTCTAGTGTTCAAACCTTCTACGAAGCTGTTAATGGCTCTACATCTCTATCTCTCCTCAATTCCTCTCCACCGTATATGCATTTCAACTCATCCAAGTATTTCCTTCTTCTCCTTTGAGTCTAGTGAACTTGGCTTTAATTGAGCTCTCTAAGAGTAGTTCTGCGCAATGTTATAAGACTATACTTCATCCCGAGAAGCTATGGCATGCGTTGAGCCCTCTAGATCAGTACAAATCTTTGATATTGTTGTCTAGGAGGGATCAGGCTCATCCAGTGATGTCCTAGAGACCTCACTTGATAAGAGAGCTCGAGCTCCCTCCTTATCAATTCTCAATTTTTAAATTTCTCATACCCTAATTAACTATGTGTAATTTTTGGAGTATTTTTAGAGCTCATTTAATTTAATTTATATATAATTAGTTGTCGGGACCGTGACAGATCCACTGCATGGCCCCATCAGTGGCCATCGGTCTCCTCCAATGGATGGATTAGCACGCATCCTAGTGTGTTCCATCCAACAACATCAGTTAGCCCGTGCTTAGATCTAATCCTAGTTGATGGATCCACCCCCGCGTATACATCGGCTGAGCTTTAATCCGCTTAAGCAATCATCGCGGGAGCATCAGAACCATCCGAGACCAACAGCTCTACGATCAGACGGCCCAGAGCACCCCATGCATTGTGGACCTTCGTCTACCTCTCGCCCGTTCGTGTGTCTGGTCCCCCCCAATAATTTGACCTCTGCAACCCCCGTGGCAGTACGAGAGATATCTTGATCTTCCTCTTCTACCCTTGGGCATGACTATCTGCTGGTAGTGATCTTCCTACTCTACCCTCAGTCAGTTAAACCAGCCTTCTCCTCCAGCCCGAGCCATTGCTCCAAACCTGAACTCTGGCATCCACCCCTGACCTCCCCTTAACCTATAAATAATCCTTGGAGCATCACAGTGAGTCCCTTTGCTCACTGTGATCCCCCAACTGTCCAACTGAAGTCTTATGGAGGTCCCATTAATTTTGGTAAATTCCTCGCATTCTGGCTGCTACATTGTAACAACCCAGGTTGTTACTTTGCTCAATTAAGACTAATCCAAGTCTTAATCAAGGTTCTAAGTCACTAATCAAGTGATTTGAAATTCATCTCTGAAACCTAGGTCAAATCAAAAAGTCAATAAAGTCAAAACAAGAATTCTGGAAAATTTCAAACCCTAGAATTTGACTTTTTATTTAGACCTCAGATTAAAAATCTAACTTCACCATTGCGTTCAGAACACCCAAATTAGCTAGGGGTGAAATTTTGGAGGCATTTGGAAGTCGTTGATTTTTCATCGAATATTTTAATATTATTTAAATCCCCTAAATAATCAAATAATTAAATACTCGTCAAAACAAAAATCCGAGTGCACCGTTGCGTTCCTCACCCTTCATTTAGCTAAGGGTGATTTATTTGAAATTTTTGGAATATGTTTTTATGGTTAAATTTAATTAATAAATCTGTGTGAAATGAATTAAATAATATTATATTTTTTTTAAGCAATTAACGGCGCCGTCAGCAATGGAACGCCGTTCGCTCGATTTAGGTTAGTTTTGGACGGCTAATTCTGACCGTCCGATCTGAATCGGACGGTCAATCCATCGTCTCTGCCGACGCGCGCCATGCGCGTAGCGCGTGGCATCCTCTGAGCTGCGCCGAAGGTTTCCTCCGCCAGATGGATCCCTCTCCGTCTCCCCGCTGCCTCAAAACCCCTTTAGCTGTGTCCATTTAAGCGATTCGAGAACTCCATTTCTTAGTTTGACCAAGATTTGGGCGCAGCGAAGCAGGGCCGAGTAGAACCCTAAAAACCATCTGCGAGTTTTCAAGGTACCTCCTACTCCTCTAATATCTTTATTTCAAACCCTCCATTATCATGCGTGTATTGTTTCCTTTGATCGATCGATCGATCTTCGATCGATCGAGTCGTATGAACCCTAAAAGCGCTAAACAGGTAGATGAATCAATCGAAGGATCTGGTCCATCTGTTAGATCTGATGTGGATCTGACCCTCGGATTTAATCATTTAATATAAACCGTTCGATTTGCTCGATTTTTATTTTTGCCCGTTCGATGTTAAGATTTAATTAAGACATAACTACATTTAGATTAATTAAAGTATATTAATCCGAATCTTAAGAAATGTCATCTGACGGATCCGAGTCAGACATCGTGAACCGTCTGATTGGACCCGATCAGACCGGTTCATCTGAACCAATATATCTGGTTCACTCGTCACTCGCTCGGTGGGGTTCCCAAAATTCCACGTGTTCCTTTTTCATTCGTCATAGCAGAAGAGGTGGGGCCCACATCTATTTTAATATGGTATATCAGAGACAGGAGTGGGGCCCACCTTCCTGACGGTCCAGTCTGCGTGTGCCACGTGCCTTCTGCGGGACCCACCATCGCTTCTGAATGGACTTGACCTGCCATATAGATTAAGTTTAATTATTTTATAAATGTTAAAATATAATTTAATAAATTCAGTTAGAATTAATTTAATTTATTAGAGTTAATTTTAAATTAATTAAATCATGGAACTTTAAGTGATCATATCTTAGAATCTATAAATCCAAATTATGCAATTGAATATATCAAATTGATCAGAAAAATATGAGGAATTTATTGATGCCAATAATTTTGCTATAGGATCAATATTTTGCAAAGTGATTATTTAGGGTTTAATTTAATTTAAATTAAATGTCCTAAACCTTATTTAGCTCATAACTTTGTGTAGATTGATCCAATTATACCAATATGGGTCTTAAAGTGATCAGAAAACTCTAAGGATTAATTTGATAGTATTCATTTTGCTATTTGGATTAGTAATTGCTTAATGACATTTAGGACCTAACCCTAATTAGGCTAATTAACCCTAGAACTTCAATTGACCATAACTTGGTCAATTGAGCTCCAAAATGTATGATCCAAAGGTCCATTTAAATCAGAAGAACTTAATTAACAATAATATGTAAAAATATTTTAGATCCAACGGTTAGATTTGCAAATCACCCTTAATTGCTCTAAATCTTGATTAGTGAATAATAGCAAATCTAGTAACCCAATTTGAGAATTTTAAATTTCAGAGGACTCCTAAATCCATTTAGAATCAATCCATAAGGTTGGATTAGTATTTGAGTGATTAATTTTGTTAATCACTCACTAATCACACTAAACCCTAATTAGGTCTTAACTTAGTCAAATTAGGTCCAAATTGAGCATACCATATATCATTAAAATTAGTGAGCTATTTGTACTTCATAGTCACTGATTTTGCTTGATTTGGATACTAATTGGCAAAGTTAAGATTTTTGACTCTTAATTAAGCATTCCTTAATCCCTAAAAACCCTAGATCTTGTATTGGCCATAACTTGGCCAATACTCATCAGAATTTAGCAAATTTAGATTCTATGGAAGGCTTAGATAGTAAAGATTATTAAACTGAAAGAAAATTTAACTTTCATTTAGTAAAATTACTAATTTGCCCTATTGAGTCAAATTCACTAATTTGATCTCTAATGGCTTAATAATCACCCAAAATTAACTTAGTTGCTGTCTAATCTTATATTAGACAATAAGAAACACTTTCCAAAAGAAAATTTCAGAAATTAAGCCCTATATCAAAATTTGATCTTTTGAACCCTTAAGTAGGGGCAAAATGGTCATTTTGCCCAAATTTAGGGTTTAGTCTTTTAAAGCCCTAAATTCAATTTCTAATCATTAAAAATCAGTAAATAGAATGACTTAGAACTGAAATTAATCAAATTTAAGTCTAAATTAGGTTTTTATTAAAATCTCAAAATATACTCTTTAAGAAAATTCCTAAGTCTGAAGAAGAGTTCTCTTTCCTTAATTATTCTTAGATCCATCCTTAGGTCTTATAACATTAGTTAGGATGTGTGTTTTGAGAGATACTCTTAGTAATTAAGAGCCTTAATTCTTAAGATTAGGAATAGATCTTAAGTTAGTATTCATCTATTGAGTAAATTGGGTTACTCAATTAGGTGAAACCTTGAGTTTTCTAGTTTATAGATTTTTCCTAGTTTATTAAATGATTATTTGATCTTTAAACTTTAGAACTAAGAATAGAGATCTATCCTAATGAATTTGATTTATCATTAGGATTTGCCTTAACCTAATCTATGAGATTTGGGTTCTAAACCTTAGACCTTTAGATTATACCTTTAGATTAAGTGATTAGACCCCATCATCTGGAGTCTAATTCTTAATCTATTCATCTTGATTTGGCTAATCAAGATGTGGTTGGGATGAATTAAATTACAAAATTAGGTCGCTGATTTATTCATTTTAACCAAATAGTCGTCTTTTGATTAAGTTATAATTAGGACTTGGCCAGTCCTAATTATCTTCAACAAGTAGGATTCGTGATTCTAAGTTACAGAATGTGTAAGAATTGATAATTCTGAAACTTATGTAACTTAGAGTAGATAGAACGAATAAAGTAGATAACAAAGGATATCACCTGTGTTTTAGATAGAGTTTCTTGCACTTTGATTTTGATGCTTCGCATTCCATGATTTTGAGCCTTATACCTTGAACATGTATTATGTACATAAGATATTTTGATAAATATCTTATGTTAATTTGGATCATCATTCATAAATAGCATTATGTTCGTTTCATAAGTGGTTTGTAAGGTGTAGCTTGATTAGTATACCTCTTCGATCAACCCGTTCGGGGTCGGCAACCTTTCGAGGGTTTAATGTCCGACAGTCTATTGGCCATGCCTAGTCCGAGTGATAGGATGGATAGACTCTTGCCCTACTGACTACAGAGTCAGGATTCTGATATGGATATACTAATTCAAGTACACTTACATTCAGTTCTGTCTTAGCTCATCAGGCTAAGAGTTTTAGTGACGTTCAGTTCAGAGTTCCTTAGCTCATCAGGCTAAGAATTGCTGAGTTCATGTTCAGTTCAGTTGACTTATATAGTTACTATAGTTTCAGTTTACAGTTACTGATTTACTAGTATATTCTGTATTTCAGCACTGTTTTACTTACAGTTCTTCTGCACGTGTTTTATATAGGATGCTAGTTTTACTTACTATTTTCATATGCTTACTTAGGATGATAGTGTTTCAGCTTTATACTGTTTAAATTTTGTACTTCACTTAGCATAATCTGTTTGATCATGAGCATGTTTAGGTTGTACCTTTTCTTACTTTTCTTTTACTTTTACTTATCTGTCCTTGTTGCAGTCGCTTGGAGGAGGTATGTTTTACTTCCTTTTTGTTTAGTTATAAACTATGGTTTATAACTTTTTACAGTTCTTTTGTACGCTTTCCTGCACCTATTATGCTTAGTTCTGTTTATATGGTGATATCTTCTTAATTTAATAAAATTACTGCCCTAAAATGTACTTAGACTTATTGTCTAACCAGTTTTTCTTTTGTTGGCTGGGGCCCTACCATTATGAAACTGATAATGGTAGGTTCTGAGTTTGTTGGTTTAGCAGATCCAGTGGAGAGTTTGCCATTGGAGGAGGAGCCCGTTCTTGAAGATCCGTAGCTTTAGTTTTTCTTCCAGTGAGATTGAGAGTTTTATTTCAAGTTCTTTTAAACTCATTAAATGTTGTAATAATACAGGATTATATTTCTTTTTCAGTACTTTACTTATTCTGTATTGTTGTATTTATACTGTATTAGATGGATGTTATGTTTTATGCTTCCGCACTCTGAGTTCATATATGATCATTTAGTGATATTATTTCTGGAATAAATGGCAAAGTCCTTATTTAAATTGGATTAGAATGTGTGTCTAATCCAATCTTAAGTGGGGACCTTGTCATTTGGTGACCCCTCCATCGTAATCATGTTAACTTAAGGGTTAACAGGACCACGGCGGGGCAGGGCCGCCACATACATACCGTTGGTAGAGGGTGCGTGTCTGGTGTTTAGACCCCTCGTTAGGTTGCTGCAATCCTTCGGATGCTCCAGCTCTCTTCAAACTTTCAGTACGCTTCAGTATAGTTTTATTTTATGTAACCAGCATGTATTCCTTTGATCATAATCAAGTTAGGATGAGTTTTATTTCGGTACCTTACAGTTATTCATATATTATATCCTTACTTTGTTCAGCTTCATATTTAGTATATTATTTTGCATACTTATTTATTTAGTTATAAATGTATTACTTTTAGCTATCCTGTTTATTGTAGCATATTGCACCTTAATTTACTTGTATACTTAAAGTAATAATGTGATATCTTTAAATGCTCAGTTCACTTAATTAGCCTAAAATATACTTAGACAATTTGTCTAATAGTAACCCTTTTTTTTGTTAGCTGGGGCCCTGACATTTGCGATACCAACAAATATCAAATTTTGAGCTATTCGTTGGTGATTCTTCCGGAGAGGAGCTTGGACAAGAAGAGGATCTTCTTGTTGCTGAGTAGTTAGGCTTTATTTTCTTAAATGAGGATGAGAGCTCTTTTCTTTAATGTTTTAATTTGTAATAATAATCTGGATGTATTTACTTCATGCACTTTGAACTGAGTTACTGTTGTTTTTACCTTTCTATACTATGCTGTGATGTGGATATTATGTTATACTATTTTTACTTCCGCTACTTTGATATGTTGATGTATGTTCTCAGTTTTAGGTGACAAGTCTTCTGCTTAAGGCGGGTTGGGTTATACCTGACTCTACTGAAGTTGGAGATTTTCTATAGTTGGAGCACCCCACTCTTCGTGTTTATTATAATATCAGCATTAGCACGACCGTAGAGAGTGCGGGGCCACACAGAAAGTCACTCTCCATTCCCATGGCAAGCCTAAGACTTTTATAGGAAAGTTTAGTACTCAATTATCTCTAATAAATGCTATTAAGGCCGAGAAATTAATTAGTAAAGGATGTGATTCTTTTCTTGTCACCATGATGGGTGACATTAAAGAGAGTATTGCTCTCTCCACTTGTAAAGTAGTAAAATATTTACTGATATATTCCCTGAAGTTTAGCCAGGTTTTGCCCCATCTAGAGAAGTAGAATTCTTTATTGAGTTAGTTCCTGAAACTCAGCCAATATCTAAAGCTCCTTACAGAATGGTACCTATGGAACTGCAAGAGCTTAATGAACAGTTACAATAGCTCTTAAGCAAAGGTTTTATTAGACCTAGTATGTTTCCTTCGGGAGCGCCAGTTCTGTTTGTAAAGAAAGATGGATATATATTATATGTTGCCTAGAATCGTTGATTTATTTTATCAGCTATCTGGTTCAATTATATTCTTTGAGATCAATGGAAAACTAAGATACTATTGGTTGTAAGAAAGGGATGCCCATGTGAAGAAGAAAACTTTCCATACGCGTTATGGCCATTAAGCTTAGGCCTCACTATATACCCAAAGTAAAAGGAAACATTTTTTGTTTTTTGTCAATTTTGAAATAAATGCATTCTTTTTTAAGGAAATAAAAGGTTATTATAGTATTCAATTTGTGTTTTTTTAAAAGAAACGCTATTTTGACTCGCTAATGTGACATCCAAAAAAACTCATTCAATGAGATTTGAACATTATTTCAATACAAAATTAAAAAATAATTTTTATATTATTTTAATATAAACAAATAAATATTAATAAAATAATGTCTAAATTCTATTGGATGAAATTTTTAGGTGCTACGTCAACGAGTCTAACGTAACATTAGTTAAATTTCAATAAAAAGTATAAATTGAAGAAGATACCCGCACCTAATAAACCAAATAAACACTAAAACAAACAAAGAAAAAAATTTCTTATAACTTATAATTCTCAGCCACAGCAAAGTGGCCACAAGTGTAATATGAGTTAAGTAGTATTTGAATACTTGAGACCAAGGGGCAAACGAATTGATCCAATATAAAAAGCCCCATGTGTTCGACGAAATGCCAAATCAAGCTGAACAGACACGATGAAGCTCTCCAACCCGTTGCTGCTGCTCACCTTCAACCTCCTCCCTCTCGCCGGCATCATCTCCCTCCTCGCCTACCACGATGCCCTTCGCAAGTCTGCTCCCGTTTTCCTTCCCAACTCCGCCTACCTCCTCCTAGCCTCCGACGACCCCTACACCCGAACCAAGCTGAGCAACAACGTCAAACAGCTTCTCAATCGGTCCTCCCCGGCGCTTCGCCAATCCAATTTCCAATGGTGGCGCAACTGCCAATTCCCGCCCGAGATCATGTCATCAAAGGCAAGGAGGTAGGTGGTGTTTAGATAAAAAATGGGAGCGGTGTTGAGACAATCGAGGGATCTTCTACTTCAACTGATTCAATGGATTAGGGTTTGCCTGCTGAGAAAAATACCAAAAAATATTCCAAAACAAAACTAAAGAATAATCACAACAAAAATTCACAAACATACAGACATACGAACACAATAACATACATGAGAAAATTAATAATGAGAAAAATCACGGAATCACACCACCATAAGAAAATCTACTATAAAAATTATAGAGTTACAGAGAACTTACCAATTTTCTTTTTCTTCTTTCCCAAAATTTTCAATATTCTCACTCTTGGGATTTAAGCCTACAAGCCTCTAAGAGATCTTATAGAAAAATTGGCACACACTAAGATACGTAAACCTTAACCTATAATGTTGACTTTTTTATGAAGTCCCAAAATCAGCCCTTTAAGACCCAAATTAATTTTGGACATGTCATACTCGAACGACAATTTCTGCAGGCAACTGAGCACCCATGGGTGTTTGCCCTGCTACTTCTAGGGCGCCCGGGTGTGACTAAGCGCTAGACCTTCTGTCTGTTTGGAGTTTGAGTGCGTCTGGGGCCGAACCTTTTGTTTGTTGGGCACTTGGGCACGCATGAGTGCCAGGCCCGATGTTGGCTTTTATGAATCTATCCCAGAATCCATTGGAACACTGTTTGCACTTTCTTTGATGATTTAATTTGTCTTCATACATGTAACAGCCCAAGGTTGTTATCCTGATTTATTTGGACTAAGCAAAGTCCTATTTTTTATTCCATTAGACTCAAATAATCATTAGAACCTAACCCTAAAAGTTTGCGCTCCATCAGGCCTCGATTGGATCATTAGGCTATTTTGCCAATTATTTAATCTAGAAAATTACTAAAATTAAATTGACCTCTAAATGAAAATTGGAGTCCACCATTCTCCTCACCCCAAAATTAGCAAGGGTGAAATTTCGAAAATTTTTAGAAGTCGTCAAATTCCTCAAATATTTTAATATATTTAAAATTAACAGAAAATAAAATGATTAGTTTGATTGTGATTGAAAATCTGACATCTCCATTGAATTTCTCATCTCCAAATTAGTTAATGGTGAAATTTTGAAAATATTTGGCAGTCATCGAATTTTCTCGAATATTTTAATATATTTAAATAATCAAAAAATAAGAAAATCAAATTGATCTAGAAATCAAAATCCAACTTCATCGTTGCATTCCTTACCCCCATATTAGCTATGAGTGAATTTTTGGGATTTTTCAGAGCCCATTTAATTATTATATTTTGGATAATTAAATTGTATTTAATTATCAATTAATAAAAAAAATATTCAGTAGGCAGCTGCCATTGGTCCACATGCGCATGCGGTGACGCAGGCACGTGGTTGCAATCCACATGTGCATGACTATTGCTGCATTTTTGGGCTCGTTTTGAATCCACAATCCTCATTTGAGCTCCTAAATCTCGTTTGTATGAATTGAGATTAATCTTGAAAGCTAAGAGATTGTTGAAGTTTCGTCTTCTTCACCCAAGCGAACCCTATAAGGAACCTCTTTTTTTATTTTTAAGGCCAAATTAGGGCCTCGTAATTTTTTAAGTTATAGACAAAATTAGGAGGCATATTTGGTTTCAATAGAAAGTTCCATTTCCATCAATATATGACACACCTCGTGAAGAGCTTTGTGTACGAAGAATTTAGATATCAATGTTTCATTTTTTTAATTTTCACGATTTTATTGTTCATGCTATAGTAAAATTTAAGAAATTTGTTTTAGTTTTGATTATTTGCAAATCTTCAAAACCTAATAATTTTGTAATTACAACTCTAAACATATTGATCCAATATGTCATTTTAATCAAAAAAATCAAAAAAATACAATGATTAATATTATGCTATTAGATTTTTATGTTTGTGTCTAATTTTTCTAATTACCTTTTAGACTAATTAACCCCCTTAATGCTAAAATTTGACAATATCACAGCACAGTCAAATAAACTCTAAATAATATGATCTATTATACCATTTTGATTAAAAAACTACAAGGAAGACAAATATGCAAGAAAATTTTAGATTCTATAATTAGATTTCTAAATTTAGCATAATTATCCTAAAAGCAAAATTAGTGAATATTAAACTCTTTACTTATCCAAATTTCAAATTTTAAGTTTTTGATCACTCATAAAATAAAGGAGACCGTATTGGTAAAGTCAAAATAATTTTTTTAATTAATTTCACTAATCACGCACTCAATATAAACCCTAATTAAATCCTAGATTAATTAATTGAGATCAAATTGAGTAAACTCACTGACATTGTACTCAATGTGCTATAGGGAACCCATAGCCACTTATTTTGCTTGATTTGGACACCAATTAGTGAAATTAAACTTTTGGACCCCACTCTAAATTACCTTTAATTACCCATTTAAAAAAATTCTTATTTTGCTCATAATTTTGTCATTTAACCTCAGAAATAATTTAACAAACTTGATTTTTATAGAATCCTTTAGCAAATTAGAACCGATGTATAACATAAAACTTAAAGTTACCTAAGTAACTTTGCTAATCAACCCTTAATGAACTTAAACCCTAATTTGAGCTTATTAGCTTTAATTTATGGCCAAATTGAATATTCTCATTTTCTATTTTTATATTTTATAGTAAGTAACCATTTAGCATTAATATAATTCAATATGGAACCTTAAATCTAAAAATTATATTTTTGACCCTTAACGAGGGCATTTTGGTCATTTCGCCCAACTTTTGATTTAAGTGTTCTTAAGCCTTAAAAATCTGTCATTTTCCTTAAAATTAGTACAGTAAATGTTTAAGAATCAAATTTAGATCATTTAGACAGGTTATATTAATCTTAAAACAAAACTCTAATTTTCTACCGATTAGCCAAATCTTTGAACATAGGACTATTCTCTGGAGCCAGTATGCAAGCTCTTAAAATCTGTAGTTAAGTCATTCAAATCGAGGATCAGAATTGCAAAGCCAAATTATTCGTGCTTCCGATAGCAAATTATAATGTGATATTAAGATTGAACTAGTTAAGCAAGTATGATGCCACTATAAACTGCCAGAAGAACTAGCTAAGCAAGCATTTCTTTCTAATCTCTTTCTCTATTTCTTACATGTCCCGAGTGTTCGAGGTACGAAGAACGTGGCGAGAGAATCATAGTAATAGTTGGACAGCGGCAGCCTGGGTTGTAAGGCGAAGAAACTACTGGTAGGACGGCAAAGAGACAAGAAATTTTTTATCTCCGATTTTTCTCCTGCCGTGATTATTCAAATAGTGGCAAACTGTGAATTCACGGCCTCTTCTCAACGATAATAAAAACAAAATGTTGAAATATGATGTCTTGAGATGTTCCCTAAATCTTAGAATGATTCTTAAGCCTCAAAGAGAGTTAAAATTTTTTGAGCATTCGAGGAATCGATAGTCTCCAAGTATACATATATATATATATATATACACCTAAAATATAAAGTGAAGAAGAAACAAACACCTAATAAACGAAATAAATACTAAAACAAGCAAAGAAAATTTTCTTAGAACATATAATTCTCAGCCGGAGCAAAGTGGCGACAAGTGTAATATGAGTTCACAAGTATTTGAATAGTTAAGACGAGAGAGCAAGCCAATTGATCCAATATAAAAATCCCCAAGTATTCGACGAAATGCCAAATCAACCTGAATAGACGCGATGAAGCTCTTCAACCCGTTGCTGCTGTTCACCTTCATCCTCCTCCCTCTTGCTGGCATCCTCTCCCTCCTCGCCTACCACGATGCCCTTCGCAAGTCTGCTCCCATTTTCCTTCCCAACTCCGACTACCTCCTCCTAGCCTCCGACGACCCCTACACCCGAACCAAGCTGAGCAACGACATCAAACAGCTCATCAATCTGTCCTCCCCGGCGCTTCGCCAATCCCTCCTCCAATGGTGGCGCAACCGCCAATTCCCGCCTGAGATCATGTCCGCTCTCCCGGGCTTCGTTCGGCAGAACCCGTCCTGCGCCGTGGTGGGCAACAGCGGGATCCTCATTGGGTCGGGGCACGGCCATCGCATCGACGACCACGACGTCGTTATCCGGCTCAACAACGCACCTGTCAGCGGCCACGAGCGCGACGTGGGGTCCAGAACCAACCTCTCCTTCATCAACAGCAACATCCTCCATGAGTTCCCCCGGCAGGGTGGCAGTTGCCACCCCTACGGCCCAAGCGTCCCCGTTGTCGTGCACATTTGCCAGGCCGCCCACTTCCTTGACTACGAAGCCTGCAATTCTTCCGCCTCCATGCAGATCACCAACATTAGGTTTGACATTCTCTGCACCAGAATCGCCAAGTACTATTCCGTCAAGAGATTTGTGGAGACCACGGGGAGGCCGCTGCGGGAATGGGCCAAGTTCCGCCACCCGGTGCACTTACATTACTCCTCTGGAATGCAGGCCGTGATGCTCGCTCTGGGGATCTGCGATCGGGTCGCCGCCTTCAGCTTCGGGAAATCGGGCAATGCCAAGCATCACTACCACACAAATCAGTCGAGTGAGCTGGGCGTGCACAACTACGAGGCCGAGTACAAGTTCTATAGGGATCTAGTTCAGAGGCCAAAGGCCATTCCCTTCCTTTGGGATTCCGGATTTAGCCTCCCCAATCTCGTTTTCTACCATTAGAGACTCATTGACCCATTATTAGTAACGATAGCGCCTTGTGAAAATGTAAATTTGATACATTGAATGATGATGCTTGAATTTTCTTCCAATTGTGATTAAGCTGCTTTCAGGCGTTATTTCAATACCACAATAGGTTAAATGTCAATAGCTTAGGTTTTCATTTATTTGATGTACGGCATGATGGTATTTCAACATTGGATCGATGCTAGACCTTGCAACAAATTTATTTTAAATATGTGATGGTTTAGCCAATCTATTCGATCAAGTAACAAATAGTACAAAATTATTATAATTACAAGCAACAAAGATTTCTGCATTAAATATAATATTCAGCACGCAATGAATCAAAACTCTCCTAACCTCCATTTCAAATGTTCGTCTCTAAGGTTCCTCAACAGTTTCTTCCGGCTCCCCAAAGGGGTTGTTGCAAGTAGCAACTCTTTCTCATGCACGTATTCTTGGTCTTCCTCGTTCCTCTTCTTTTGAGCAAGGTTTTGGCCTCGCATCTAGCATGTCTTGAAAAATTCACTTTTCAAAAGTTTGGCGGGAAGAAAATTCGTTCAATCTTAGCTACGTTCCTCTTGTTCGTCAAATATTAATTATTAAACTTTCCAGTACCATCGAGAACACTCCGCAGTGGAAGCGGTTTGACTAGCGTACACGATTGAGGACCGGGGTTGCATTGAGGGTTAGCAAGCAAATCTGAAATCATAAATCCACAAAAAAGAAATCACAGCACATGCATGCAAAGCAAGTTCAATCACACAAACATCCAAACACAGAAAATTATATATATAACCCAAGAATAGGAAAAACCACGAAGCCACAGCACGGAAAATATCCACTAAGAATCTTGAAGAGTACAAAATTACAAAAAACTTAACCTCTGACAGGAAACGCAAACTCTTACTCTAAGATTGAGAAGAGAGGAAACAGCCACCACGGGAGTATTTTCTCCAACATGCAAAAGCTCTCTTGAACTATAGCTTTCTTAGGGCTTAACCTTGAGATCTCCTCCTCACAGCAACCAGAGCCTCTTAATCTGAAATGCCAATGTAGGAAACTCCTGCCAACTTGTTCCATTAATTACCCAGCTCATTTTCGGACCTCAAATGATCCAAAATGCTCTCCAAATTACTAAGGGCGTAGCTTGAACCGGAGCAGAATTTTGCTAAGCGCTAAGGCGCGCGCCGTAGTGCCTAATTCTCGGGTAGCCAAATGCAGTGGCGCACTGGAGCGCCTGCCTCTCGGGTTGCCTGCCATTGCGGCACGCTGGAGTGTCCCAATTCCGCTTCAGTGCGCTATATCACTGATTTTCACTGCGGCATGCTGTAGCGCTCACTTCTCTGTTTGTTGACTGTTGAGGCACGCGATAGCACCTCCGTCTTTGGTGCTGGATCTCCAAGGCGCACTGCGGTGCGCCCAAGTGCGCGACAACGCCTATGCTGTTCCTAGACTTCACGCCTTATTCCGAAATGCCTCAGAACATCCCGGAAGCTCACCGGAGCACCATTAGCATCTCTATGATAGACTAAGTGGTCTCCACAACACAATAATTTTCCACTTGGAGACCTTTAGAGAATCATCTCCCTTCGACCTTTGATCCTTCATTATCATCTTATATTCCTATTATGTCTCCTTTCTGTATGTCTTCCCCTGCTTTTAGTGTTCAATGCTGAGGTGGATGCCTCCACATGGGGTTTATTCTGCGCCTCCTCATTCAGCACAAGCCCAAAAATGTCGTCAAATCTCAACAACGCATTTCTTGATGAATTGCTGATGGTTGTAATCAGGCCCATCCCAACTGTCCAGCAATGAAGAGAGGAACAACAAAACTCGTATATTGTCATTAAAATTGATGCCCACCAAACTTAACTGTCTCGTCACCATGTTGAACTCATTGAGGTGTTCAGTCACTAAATAGTCATCTGTCATCTTCATGTTAAATAATCTCTTCATCAAGAAATTTTTTTTGGAAGCTGAGGGCTTCTCATACATTCTCGTCATGGCATCCATGAAATCTACAGTAGTTTTCTCATTAACAATGTTAAAAGCAACAAAAGAAGACAATGATAAGTGAATCAAACACAGTGCAGTTCTATTAAGAACTTCCTGCTCTTCATCAGTCATAGTTACATGTTTTTTGTCAGCTCCATTCAATGGAAGATATAACTTATTCAAGAAAAGTAGATCCTCCACTTGCATTTTTCAGAATGCAAAGTTCATTCCACTGAATTCCTCTTTCTTGTGTATCATCTCGTCGGCCATTACTCCCACTCAAACAACAAACATAGGACAAACAAGGTAACCTCACACGCTCTGATACCACTTATTGGTAAAATATTAAATTTTAAACCTTGCAGTACCACCGAGAACACTCTGCATCGAAAGAGATTCATGAGTGATGGGTTGATAATGAGTAGGATGGGTTATTCTTTAGTATTGACCCCTTTCATCGCTAATATTATTCTGTTGCGCATATCTAGAGGGTGGGGCCTTATAGTTGGTATCAATGAGAATCATAAAGAGCCAGATAAGGAGAGTGCTCATATCTACCTAATGATTTGTTCTCTTGGATAATTATGCTCACAATTACTAAGTATAAGAATACATCATCCTTAATGCATCAAGTTGTATCTCGGAATTGAAAACAAAAGCAATAAAAAATTGACACCCTAGAACTTGAATGAACTTAAAAGTAAAAATACACTTACAAGTCAAAGGAAACTCTGAAACATAATTTTAATAAATTTTGTAGGAATGGAAAACTATCCCTGTGGGTTTGCTTATTACCTTAAATTGTTTGACGACTACTAGATGGACAATTTTCAAGATGGAAAGAGTTATGGCAGAACCATAAGAGGAGTGTCTCCCATTGGCATGGACGTTCTCGATAAGATCTTATTCTACTCCACATTCAGGGGATTTAGTCTCCCAATCCTTGCTCAAGAGTGGTTAGATTGTGTAACCACTACTTTTGTGAGAGGTCATGTCCCGATGATTACCACCTCCAAATTTTAAGAACTCTACACTGTGGAGAGGCTGAAGGATGGTGGGTTAGAACATATCAAAGGTTAGAGAGGAAGCATAAGAGAGGACTGTGCACAGTCACCTATGCTGACTTTTGTATTTCTTTTATAGTAGAATTCTATAGTTTATTTGGATGTCTTTCCTTTATTATCTATGATCATCGCTTGTATTTGTTCTTCTCTTCAGTACATCTATCTTATGTAACTCTTCATTTAAAAATATTTAATGACAATTAATCTTTTGATTTACCTTCAGAATTTTATATTCTTAATTTTTAGTCATGAATCCTAGTTCTCCATCAATGATAACTCCTATCAAGAACACCTTTTCTTCTTCAAGTAGGTCTGAAGATGTGAACTCTCTTGTTGGATTAGTGAAGACTTTGATTGAAAGCCAAGCTCAACAAGTTCAGAAGACTCATAGATTCCTTACGACTCAGCTAACTCCCATTATCAATGTTGCAGCCTGATCTTTATCGCTCTTCTTGATAGATGACATTCTCCATAACTTTCTTAGATTGGGGACACCTACCTTTAATGGGGCTCTAAACCCTATAGAAAGTATCAGCTGGTTGAAATTAGTAGAGAAGAACTTAACGAGTATTAATTGCCCAAAATTTGAAGCTATTCGTTTAACCACACACTTATTTCAAGACAAAGTGGAATACTGGTGAGAAAATGAGCACAACACAAAGTTTATAGAATACGAAGTAGAGGACATTCCGTAGGACTCCTTGAAGCATTAAAGAAGGCATTTATCCGTCAATTAGCCCAAACAATGTTGGAAGATGAACTACTTCAGCTTTGGCATGGAGGAAGATTTGTTTCTGAATATGAACTAGTATTTTGCCAGTTTTCCAAATTTACTCCAAATATGTTAAGAACTGAAGCGACAAGGTGTAACAGGTTTTTGAAGGAGCTTAGAAATTTGATCATAGCACATCTTGCATCCCATCACTTTAAGCATCTCTTTGAACTTGTGTAAGTTTCCCATTGCAAGAGCACTTCCAATTTTGGATGGATAGAAACATAAAGGCTCACTTCATCCCTTCCAAAAAGGAGGCCTTCATGCATCCGAGGACAGCAAAAGTATTTCACCTCGAAGCTGAGTAACTGCCAGTAGTTGCTCCTTAATGCAATTGCCCCACCCCTGTGGAAAGTATTACAGTTAGGGTAATGTTTGTTACACTTACGGCAGAGAAGGCCATTGCTTCTATAAATGCACATTCGAGAAGACAATTGATGGAGTTGTTATCACATGCTATAGAATAGATCAAGTCCCTTGTCCTCAATCACTAAACAATTGAACTCCTGCACTTGTGGTTATGCCGCCACTTGTCCTGGTTACAGCACCAAGGAACTTGCTTGCTCCTATTTATGCATAGAACTATCAGAGTCGTACAAACCAGAATCACCAACCATCCGCTCCTGCCAAAGTTTATATGCTTACTCTAGCTTCTGCTCCCGATGATAACGACATTGACATAGGTATGTTTTACTTATTGTTAATCTTATGTTTTCATCATTTCCATCTTAGTATAGAAAGTAAGACTCTGTAATCATATGATAGGCACCTTGGACAATAATGGGAAAACCTGTGACATTATTTTTCGTATTGGAAATTTGAAAAAAATCTATAAAGCTACCCTTCTACAACTTAGCCAAATATTTGAGCATAGGATTACCCTCTGGAGCCAGTATGCAAGCTCATAAAATATGTAGTTTAGTCATTCCCATCGACGATCAAAATTGCGAAGCCAAGTTAGTCGTGCTTCCGATAGCAAATTACAATGTGATATTAGGAATGAACTAGCTAAGCAAGCATGATGCCACTATAAACTGCCAGAAGAAAAAGATCACTTTAGGCAGTGGAAGTTAAGCAAGGTCATTCATCGGTACATTTACTAATAAAGCTTCTCTGATTAACGCTATAAAGGCAGAAAAGCTCATCAGAAAAGGATGTAACGATACCTAGTAAATATGCAGAGTGAGAAGAAAAAGAAGGATATCCCTATCGGTGAGAAATGCATATTTAGAGAATTCACCAACATTTTCCTTGAAGATCTACCTAGTCTTCCGCCAGTTATAGAAGTAGAATTTGCGATCGAGCTTAATCCTTGAATACATCCTATTTCCAAAGTCTCGTAATGCATGGCACCCAAGGAGTTTCAGAAACTGAGCAAGTAGCTTTTGGAATTGCTTGTGAAGGTCTCATTAGGCCAAGAACATCTCTTTGGGGAGCGCCAGTCCTTTTTCTTTAAAAAGAAGGATGGTTCTATGCACATGTACAAGGTGACGATCAAGAATAAGTATCTGTTACCTCATATAAATGATTTATTTGATCAGTTGGTTGGATCCAAGATATTCTTCAAGATCAAGTTGTGGTCAAGTTAACATCAGCTACGAGTCAAAGAAGAAGATGCTGAGAAAACCTCATTTAGGACTCATTATGGACATTATGAAATCTTAGAGATGTCCTTCGATCTAACAATTCCATCGTTCATATTTATGGGCTTAATGCAGTGAGTGCTAAAGCCCTTCTTAGATAAATTTGTTATTGTATTCATCGACAATATTCTTGTTTATTCTAAGAGTGAAGTGGAGCATGAGAACCACTTAAGGGCCGTGTTAGACCAATTGCACAAGCATTAACTCTATGCAAAGTATTCCAAGTGTGAGTTTTGGATCAATTCTATGGCATTTCAAAGTCATGTTGTTGATGCTAAAGATATCATAGTTGATCATAAGAAAATTAGCATTTTACAAGAATGGTCTCAACCAAATACAGTGACTAATATTGGTAGCTTTCTGGGATTTGCGGGATATTATCATAAGTTTGTTAAGAGATTTTTGCTGGTACCTTCACCTTTAACAAGGTTAACTCAAAAAGCTGCTTCAATCGAGTGGGCTCTTGACTGAGAAAAAGCTTTCTCAAAGCTTAAGCAGGCTCTTATTTCTGCCCCTATCCTAACCTTACCCAAGGAAGGTATCGATTTCCAAATCTTCACCGATAGTTTAGGATATGGCCTCGGATGCATATTAATGCAAGAAAAGAAGGTTATCGCATACATATCTTGTCAACTAAAACCTAATGAGAGGAATTATCCAGTTAATGATCTTGAACTTGCTACCATGGTGTTCGCTTTAAGAAATTATCGACACTAACTATATGGAATTAAATGCGAAATCTTCATTGATCACCAAAGCTTGAAGTACATCTTTACTCAGCAAAATTAAAATTTTGCCAAAGAAAATGGTTGGATTTAATCATCGACTATAACCTCACTATCCAGTATCATTCCGGTAAAGCAAATGTTATTGCTGATGCTCTGAGACATCGTGCTTTTCTCTATTCCATGATCACTGAAAGTCCTCTATAAGGTGATATTACTAAGCTAAGCATAAAACTTATGTGTGGAGAAATGTTGAATACATTGTTAGATCTGAGTTCAGTTGAACTAATCTTTCTCAGGGATGTCTCCATTTCTTAAACAAAGGATGAAGAATACCTTAACTTTAAAGCTGATATAGAGGGTAATTGTCGCACTAATCTATAATTCCAAGACAAGGCTGTCTATCAAGGAAAGCGTTTATGGATTCCCAAGTCCATGCATCAATAAATTTTGGTTGAAGATTACAATTCAGGCTCTAGAATCCATCCTTGTAGAACAAAAATGTATCAGGACCTAAGGTAATTTTTCTGGTGGCTTGGAATGAAGAAAAGTCTGGCATAATTTGTACTGAAATTCCATGAATATATAACTTAGTTAAAGCTGAACATCAGTGGCTTTGAGGATACTTAATCCTTTAGAATCACAGAATATAAGTGGTTCAACATATCAATGGTCTTCATTATGGGATTGCCTAAGTCACAATTTAGAGCTAATTCAATATGGGTTATAGTTGATTGACCGACCAAGGTAGCTCATTTTATTCAAATTCAGTGGTGAAATTTTCAAAGATTTATATCAAAGAAATTATTATACTCCATGAAATTCTTAAGTCAATCATCTCAGATAGAGATACTAAGTTTATGTCCAAGTTCTGACAAGTTGTGCATCAAGACTTGGGAACTACTCTCTGGTCATGAGCACTGCTTTTCACCCTCAGACTGATAGATATACAAAAAGGGTTAATCAAATCCTTGATAATCTTTTGCATCTCTATATTTTAGATTTTTTGGTTTCTGGGAAGATCATCTTCTGCTTGTGAAGTTTGCTTACAATAATAGACATCAAGCAAGCATTGGCATGGCCCCATATAAAGCCTTATATGGGAGGAAATTCAGTACTCCACTTGCTTGGTCAGAAATCAGTAGCATTCAACTTCTTATATCATAATTGGATGAAGAAACTAACAAGAAAGTGCAACTCATTCAACAAAGGATTCGTGCGGCTCAAGATATCCAAAGCAAGTATCATGATGCACACCATCATCCTCTAGAATTTAAAGTTGGTGACTTTGCATAAGGGTTACCTTGATGTAAGGTGTATTTCGTTTTGGTGTAGTAGGTAAACTCAGTTTGTTACATCAGACCATTTGAAGTAGTAGCAAAAGTTTGATATGCAACCTACAGATTAAAGCTTCCAAACGATTTTTCAGTAGTGCACAATATTTTCCCCATATCACCATTTGAGAAGATGTCTTCAAATCCCTCGCATCTAGTTGAACTTCTAGCAATACCTCTCCAACCTGATCTTTCCAATATGGAATAGCCAATCAAATTCTTAGCTCACAATCAAAGGCAGTTAAGGAACGGCTCTATTCCTATGGTGGGAAGTTCAGTGGAAGAATCATAATCTTAAATAATTTACTTGGGAAATAGAGGCAGATATATGACAGAAGTATCCAAGTCATTTCAAAGATTCAGGTACTCTTCTTTTTGTTTCCCGTTCTTAACTTTGCATCTTCTTACTTTTCTTAACTATGATGTCGAGGATAACATCGTTCTTAAGTTGGAGAGTCTGTAACAACCCTAAGTTGTTACTTGCTTAATATGCACCTATTCAAGTATTAAAATCTAGTGCCATTAAGTTCTAAATCTCATTAAAACCTAACCCTGAAATTTTGAGGTCAATCAGACATTAATTGGATAATTAGCTATTAAGTCAAATTTAGGACCTAGAAAATTAGCTTAATTAAATTGACCTCCAAATCTAAATCTAGTTATTTTTTTTAATTCCTCACCTCCAAATTAACAAGGGATGAAAGTTTGAGAATTTTTAACTGTCATTTAGGCCTTAATTCAATTAAAATTAAATAAAGGAAATTGCACAAAAGGGTTTATAATTTTAAATAATTGCAAATATACCTTCCAACGGTCTGCAGATCGCTCGGATCCGTTTGTGAGGCTTTGCATATGCGACAACCATTTTAGCGCATCCAAGCCATCTGCTCTCATGTATCTGACGGTTTAGACCGGATCTCGCCAGATTCGATATTAAACGTCAGATCGTACCCACGATCCGATATCTGTGAGTCCTCCCGCATTCGGCTATTACAGGCCGATGCATCAGGATCAATCAAACTGTTGAGCAAGGACCTAATATTGCTCACCTTTGTCCCTGCTCAGCCCACACACGACGGGAGAAATCTCCTCGTACAGCTGCATCAACCTCTGTCCCCATGACCTTTAACAACTGCCAATGTCTTGCCCATTGCGGCACGACCCTCCAGTTGGGTTACCTTTGCCAACTTGCTTCTATTAAGGGAATTGGGTTGAGCTCTGTTTGGCCAAAACCATTGATCCCAGCCCAAGATCCCATTGATGAATTTGGGTTATAAATAGGATTATGATTCCTTCAGTGAATCATTTACTCACTGAAGTTGCTCTCCTGAAGCTCCATTGTCTCCTGCCTACTTCTATCCACTGAATTTTATTTGTCTATCCAGTCAAAACCCAGTGAAGTTCCATTCAATCTCCTTGGCGTAGCAGTGGTTCAAGCTTGTCGTCCAAGCTCCCTATAGTTTCCCAAGGACCTGTGGAACAATCCCAATTGACCTCTGAGCCGCTCCCGATAACCCACAGATCATCAATCATTCCCTCAGTCCAAGTACTCCTCTACCTAAGTACTTAATTGCTAAATCTTCTCAACGATACTACAATTACCTATTGCATTCAATTCTAGTCTAATTATCATTGTCGATCGGGCTGGATTGAAATCGTTTGACAAGAGAATGGCTTGGGCATGTACAGTGGGGTATAGTGTTCAAGCCTTTGTAAAATTTGATTCTTCCAGACCGCCTCTCGAACTAGTGACACATTCCTTGTGCTGACCTTGACCCAAGGAACATGTAGAGATCTTGACTAGTTCAAATGGTAGATTGTGGAGGGAGAATTTCCCTTTATAGCGAATCCTAGGCTTAGGGATATCAGAATTGGGAACTTGCAATTTAGGGCGTATATGTTAAGGCTTTTATTTCCATCAGATGGGATTTGGACTCAAGCATCTACTGAGCCTTTGATTACTCAAAATGGTACTCTAGGTGTCAAAAATTTAGCGTTTCTTTGAAACCCTAAACTTTCAACATTGACCCTTCTTCCCTTAGAGCGACAAAGAATAGTGTGGGTCGAACCATCCCGTGATCTGCACTATTTGATAATAGTGCTTTTCAAGCCCTGACTAGCCTGGCTATCCCGTTAGATATCGACTCATTGTGTAACAACCCTAGTTGTTAGACTAGCTAATCTAAGCTAAACCAAGCTTTAATTTTCACTCCATTAGACTCAATGGGTCATTTAAACTTAACCTTAAAAGTTTGAAATTAATCGAAGCTCATTTGAGTATTTTGGCTATTTTTGCCTATTTTTGGATCTTGAAAATTAGTTAAATTAATTTGATCTCCAAATTAACATTTGATTTTGTTTTTGAATTTCTTATACCCTAATTAGCTATGAGTAAATTTTTGGGAATTTTTGAGAATTTTTGGAGCTCATTAAGTCCTAAATTGGATTTAAAAATTATTAGAATTAATTATAATTAATTAAATAATTTATAATAATACTAATTAAATTAAATTAATTAATTAATTTATCCATGGAATTTGCTATCAGGACCGCGACAGATCCGCTGCGGGGTCCCAACAACGGCGCATGCTTCTTGTCGTATGGATTCCCCTGCACACATCCTGGCGCACCCAATCCAACGGCGCTGAGGTCTCACGGTAAGATCCATCATTAGTCGTAAGATTGCATCTCAGATCTAATGGCTGATATTTAATCCACTTAAGTAAATGTCCCAGGTGCATCAGAACCATTTGTGAGCAACGGCTCCACGATCAGACAACCCCGTGCAAGCCCAGCAATGTGGATCATCTTCTCCAACTCATTGCTCGCTCACCTGGTTCCCCTCGACAGGTCGACCCTTTGCAGGCCTAGTGGTAGTATGAGAACACCTCGGTCTTTATCTTCTGCCCTCGAGCCCAACATCTTGCCGGCTGCATTCTTCCTAAACTGCCCCCGACCATTTCATCCTTACCTCTCCCTCAAGCTGAGCCTAAACCATGGCTCCCAGCCATGGGATCCATCCCTAAACCTCCCTCTAGCTATAAATATCCTTCCTAAAACTCTGTGAGCTCTTGTGCTCACCATAATTTTTGCAAATTTCCTTCTTCTTCCCTGTCTAACTCCAATGGAGGCGCTTGCTATCCTCAGTGATTCCAGTGTTGCAAACAGTTAATAAAGGGTGTGTTTTCGGCATTTAAACCCATACTAACTGCAGCAAACCTCTGGAAGCTCTAGCAACCTCAAACTTTCCTCTATTATTCCTACTTCTCCATTTCCAGGTGCAATCTCCTTCCCAACTGAGCCAAGTGGGCTCAGTCTCTAAATTATTGCAAGTATGTTAACTCTGTGATGTTTGGATCTTTTTCTAGAGCCTTTATGATGCTTGTGATTGATCTGGATTGATGCAGTTCGATCCATACAGTGAGAATTAACTGTCTGGATGAAATTCGAACCAAAGGCGATGTCAACATCCCTCTGGTGTTGATTGGCTAAATCCTCCCTCAACTTCTTTCCTTGATCAATCATGTGAGTTAACTAGAACCATTATAATTGTCCCTAAGGCTTGGGCAAGCTTGATTTGATCATCCCAATCATTTGGGTTCCGCCAAGAGTTCACAGCTGGGCTCGAGTAAGGACCCAACGATCAAGGCCATCCCAACCATCATGACCATAGGGGTTCAATGCACCTCACCATTAGGATGGTGCAGGGATAGAGCTCTGGCCAAATGGTTGCATCTGTGAGGAGAATTAACTCCTCACAGAAAACCCTAGATGCTGTATTAGGTCCGAATCCATGGAGTAGCCATCTAACATTCCTGTGCTTCCTAGTTGGGGATTCTAGGTTCAATCGACGCGCCTTGACTTCCTGAAGGTATGTCGATTAAATGCTGGTCATCGTGTGGAGTATCGGTGGTGAATTTGGCGGTCCAAGGTACTCTCTAGCGACTATATTTGAAAGGAGTATCGAGGACGACGACACTATTGCATTGGGCCGGGCCAGCCCAAGCCCGCGCAGTGCGACAGTGCCGGCCCAGCCGGGTCCCGCTCAACCCGCGCCTTCCTATAAATGGGTCAGTTTAATTATATTTATCAAGATATTTCAATAATTTAATGTATTAAATTTCCTAAGTTTAGTTATTTAATTAAGCATATTCTCAGGAAAATAGTGAGTGAGGGAAGCTAACCTGACTGCTACTGGGGCTCAATGGGCCAGGCACTGTCGAACAGTGCAGGTCATGGGCTACTCGACCTGGCGTTATTCATCATCACCCAGCCCCTCGCCACACCTAAGCTGCGACTAGGGTTTACTCCCAATGCCAAATTCGAGTCATCCTGGTGTCACCAAGCTTTGATCTGGGTACCGTAACGCTCCTTAGGTCACGACACATCCCCAATGTCCAAAATCCCCAAGTCACTATATTGGAATCATTGGCACGATTTAGCCCAAGTTTTCTAAGCTAAGGTTTACTGTGGAGGGATTGTGCTCTTTCTATAGTAGGCTAGTTGGCTCTATTTTGTAGCCATTGGATTCCTTGGGTCATGGCCAACCTTAGGAACACCTAATTGGTGCATGAGAAGGAAGGGATTGTTGGTTTACTGAGTTGTGGATTAGGTTACTGTGCAGTACTATTGTAGCCCGAGCCACAATAGGCCATATGGGCCGTATTGAGTCAATTTTGCCCCATATAACAGTCATAGGGGCTTATCAATTGTAAAATGAAAAGCAAAATCATAGATTAACATAACGAGAAGCTCATGAGAAGGGTACCTTTAATTTGTCAAAATGCCGCTTCACTTGGAAAATTCACCGCCAACAGACCTCGCCCCGTATTCCTAGAGATCCCAAATGAGCAGCAATGAGGAGAGAAAAAGAATGGAGGGGTTTTTGAGGGTTGAGGGATGCTGGCTGTTATGGCCAGGATGGGTCATGGTATGGTCTTGCATCCACGGTCCATGATGGTGGCCAGTGTGGAGGTAGACGACAAAGCATAGTGTTTTGTCGTGATCGAGTCGTTGGATTAGCGGCTCTATCGAACAGCTAGATCGGAGGGATGCTGGCTGTTATGGCCAGGATGGGTCATGGTATGGTCTTGCATCCACGATCCATGATGGTGGCCAGTGTGGAGGTAGACGACAAAGCATAGTGTTTTGTCGTGATCGAGTCGTTGGATTAGCGGCTCTATCGAACAGCTAGATCGGGCCCCGAATGTGGATTGCGCTGCTAGTACTCTATCAAGACAACACAATAGATCAAATGGGGCGAATCACCCACCATTCAATCATAGAAGATGTCAATAATTAGAGTGGTGCTGAATATAGTAGCAGTGAAAAATTTACATATAAAATAAAGGGCTGTAAAAAGTGAACTTCTCCATGGTGATATTGAGGAGTTGTATATGCTCCAGCCATAAGGATACATGATATAATAGCCCTAACTCATTGCCAGGTTAGATCATTTACAAATCCACCATTGAGTATAGTAAGGATCATTGAGTATGATTCAGGTACAATACTTAGTATAATGATAAAATAAACAAAGTGTGGAAGCTAAATAGAAATTTCATCCATGCATTTCGTTCGTTTAAAAATAAAGTAAGACATTCATCTAAATATAAAATTAAAAATACATCCATAACAGTTTATGTTATTACAAACAAAAATTTAATATTATCAAATGATACTCATCTCACCAAAGTAAATGAAATAATTAAGTATTAAAGTAGCTACTGAGCAACGGGCTCCTCCTCCTCTTGTAGCACCCGCACATCCTCGAATGCAAGCTCCTCAAAGTACTCCAAGCCTAACATATCAGTTTCACATGCTAGGACCTCAGCTAAAAAAGATAAAAATATTATGTTAAGCAATTGGTTAAGTACATTTTAAGCTTCTAAATTTCCTTACATACAATTTAAGGACAACATTACTACCACTACAAAATATACTCGTACAAAAATGTGTATAAAAATAGTAGTACTGAGAATACATAAAACTGAAAGTAAATCTACAAACTATAGATTAAAATGTTGAAAATAAAACTCTAATTGAAACATAATACTATTGAAATAACATACGATACTGAAAACTGCAACTAAAATAGATAAGTCGTATACATGCAATCATATTGTGTCTGAATCACACCGCAAATAGATCCTAGGTTGTACCTAAATCATACTGCTACTAGATCCAAGGTTGTGCTTAAAATGATATGCTGATGTTATGCTATGTGACAAACCTAAACTACATAGACTGTGCTCATACGCAAGTGTACGTGATTTGAAGTAATATGGTATAGTGAGATCCCGAGATTTATCGTCCTCTAGAAATGATGTGTGTATTTTTACTAAAGTGTAGCTCTTTTCAGCAATGTTTAAGCAATCATTAATTTAATATTTTATTCTAACAATTAAGCTAGATTAGATTAAAGTGGTTCTGTAATCAATTTGAGAAAATTTGGGGAGAGTTAGGATTCAAACATGCATTTCATAATATATGTGTGCATAAATACTCCCTTCTTAGTGTCATGTCATTTTTTTGTTGTCTTAATTTTATTTTATAATCAAGAAATCTAGCTTTGCCATATGGACATTGAAATTTCTATGACCCTATCTAGTGCCAATCTTAGCACATAGATATCTTTGTGAGCCTTTTATGAATGAAAGTCATCCTTATGTTTAAGTGATAAAATTTATATTTTAGTTTATGATCACTCAGTCTTGATTCAATCTATAGCTAAGGTAATGAGCCATGAAGCTAAATCAGCTTGTCACCTCGCTCATAGCTTAACACACTCTTTGATCTTGCCTAAATTATGAGTGAGCAATGGAGCCCTACAGATGGGTCTCAGCTCACATGTATTAAATTCATAACTTAACTGGAGCTAGTAATGTCATATATGAACTATGTCACCTCATCCACTACTTAACATGCCTTCTCCATGTGTTATGAACTGCGATATGAAGCTCATAGATTTTACCATAATTTTCTTATGGCTTAGATGAGCAAGTCTTTATTTAGAGATTGTGCACGAGCTATTTTGCTCAGTGGATGATGTCACATTCATTCACAACATGAATGCTCTAGGTGCACAGGTTCTATAAGTGACAATCCTCAAGCTCAATAAGTTTTCTATATAAAAATAATTTAATTGATAATCAAGATATCTTTCATTCGATAACTTTGTTTTGTTCATAAAAGATAAGAAATCTTTAGATCAACATAACATTTCATTTCTATCAAAGGAATATTACATGCACAACATCCAAGATTTACTACATGTTCTTCACCAAAACCTCCCCAAAAGAAGGGGTTAGACTACCATTATAATAAAAATAATAAGAGAGTTATAAGTAATAACATGTGCATCCATGCCTTTTACAAAAGATGAAATTACAAATCTAAGGTTAAGAAGATGATATGTAGGAATAGCTGCTAGCATTCTCTTCGTCCTCTTCTACCTCTAAGTCATGCTCTTTTTCTTCCCTATTGTATTTCCTCTTCCTTGGGCTTCAGCCTTCACTAGAACCAACTTCTTATGGTTCTCCCCTTTGGATCTATTTCTCAGTTTGGTTTTCAAAACCCTCCTTAATTCTTTTCTTTTGCTTTTTATAATGTCTCCTCCAGCCATCATCTCTTAATCCTGCCATTAAATTTTCCTTGGAAGTTGGATTTATTTAATACTTTATTCCCTTATTCCTCTTTCAAATTGAAGATTTGGCTTTTGCATTTATTTTTGGTATAAAAAATTGAAGGAATTTAGAGTTTTGGTCCTTCACAATGCTTGTTTGAAGCAGGTTTTAAGGCAGAATTCTTGCACACATTGCGACGCTATGGTGCAAGGGTTTTAAGCACCTAACATTATGGTTCCTTGAAAATAGCAGTTTTGGCACTATAGCGTATTGTGGTGCAAGGGTCTCAAGCCTTCTGGCAGTGCGACACATCGTGGCGCCTCAGGCTCAAGCAATTTGGCGCTGTGGTGTGCTGCGATGCATTGCTTTGAGCTGCAGTGCACTGTAGCATGCTATAGAACTAATCCTTATTTATTTCACTTGCACTATAGCGCACTACGAGGATTTCCTTGAGAATTATGGAATTTTGGCGCATTGCAACAGTTTTCCTCGAGCATTATAGTGTTATGGCGCACTGCGGCAGCTTGCCTCGAGCATCGTGGCGCAGTGAAGCAATGCAGCTGATTATCTTGAGTAGCCTGGCACTAAGGTGCACTGCATTGGATTGTCTCAAATGGCCTGGCACTAGTGTTATTTCTCATGAACCATCCTGCACATGCCAATTTTCAAATAGGTCCCCAAGAGTTGTGTTATTTTCTTCGGTGTATTTAAAGTTCCTGTACATGGTGGTCTTACAATAAGTTAGCCTAGCATCAATGCATTTTTTAGTCAGTTTTCGGTGCTTTTCCAACCTATCCATTCACTATTGAAGACTTTTTAGTTCAGATTACTGACTTGGTGAAGTTGAGGCTCCTTCCTCTGCTTCTCTCTTCTCCACTTTCTCTTGTCCACTTCTAAGTAATTTTTATGAATGTGCTTAAATATAAGTGGTGCACGAGGTGGAAGCAAGGATTCCTCATCATTGAACTTGACTCCTTGGTCAATACAAATTTCAGTTATAAGAGACTCGAAGGAAATAGTTGTGCAATGCCCGGTTAGGGCTTGCCAAAGCTAATTGAAGATTATTACTGAAACATCAACTATTCCCAGATGTTGAATGGAATAGAACAGCACATCCCATGCTCGAGTCACTTCACTCAAATGCCTAGATGGAATTATTTTGGTAGATATGAGATTATGCCATGCATTACTCACTACTATGAGTAAGGCTCTTGGGATGTTGGTGTAGTTCCCATTCTTATCCTTATTGCTCCCCAAAAGTGCTTCAGTAACCTAGATGGGGTCAAACTTAAAATTCCTGCATTGAGTGTAGGCACAAGAACCTACATGCACCCCAAAATCTGTTGCTTTTCCCAAACAAAGGTAGTCATAAAATCTGTTGCTTTTCCCAAACAAAGATACTACATATTTTGGAATTTTATGCATTAGCATATACTTCTTAGGTAAGCACAAGATAAAAAGTTCCTTGGTACCAACAAGAATGTCCCATTTTTTGTTTGCAATAGTTGATGGGTTGACCAGATACAACTTTCCAAGTCCCCTCTCAGTAACTAATTTCTCTTTGACGTGATTTGGTAGAAATGCTGCTTTACTTTTAAGGAGAAAAATTTCTTATCATTGAAAGCAACTTTTGAAGAAGATGATGCTACCGCCTTTCCTACAGTGGATTTCTTTCGATAGGCCAACTCATATTTTTCTTCTTGCAAATAAGGTTTAAAGGAAGAGAAAGTTTTTGAAGGGCTATAATTTTCTCATTCTCTCAAGAGAAATTAAAGGCTAAACCCTCCCATTCAAATTATGCTCCCTTTACATGTGTCTCTATAATAATCTGAGGTTGTTACTTAGGCAAACCCTAGCCTAATCATGTTTGATCACCTCTATTAGTCTCTAATCATCATTAGGAGCGAACCCCAAAGTTATGGTTTGATTTGAGAATCAATCGGACCAAGCCCTAATTTTTAGTTAATTAACTAATTTACAAAAATAGGATTCTTATTTTGAGCTCTAAATTGAATTCCGACTTCACCATTAAATTCTCCAGCCATAATTGAGCAAGTGGTGATGTTTTGAGAATTTTTAGAAGTCTTTCATATTTTATCAATATATTTTAATATAATTAAATATCCAAATAAATAAAATAATTATTTAAACCTTGGATGAAAAATTTGATCAAGTTTTTGAGTTTCTAACACCAAAATTAGCTAGGGATAAAGTTTTGGTATTTTATAAAATTCAAATTATTAGGTTAACATTTTTGATAATTCAAATATCTAATTAATACTTTATTTTAATTATTCAAATGGCTATAACCATTTTAACCACCGCCGTGCTGGATCCCCTGAGCCGTGCAAAACACGAGATAGCTAGATCATGCGATCTGAACCGTACCATGGTTTCCTTGATCTGATCGGATGATCCCGCCGTGCCATTCAATCCCAACCATTGGATCTAGGGCTAGATCCAATGATTGGTAGCCCTTTTCCTTGCCCGTTTCTTCTTAATCTGCATGAGTGTACTGCGAGCACGCACTCATGTGTGTGCCTGCTCAGTTGATCCCCCCTGCTCCAGTCCACCTCTACAAGCCTGTGGCTCCCACTGTCGTTGGCCTGCCCTGTCGACCACTCCACTATGGCAACCCCTAACGAACCTCTCCCCACTTTCTTAAGATCTTCCCGCATCTCTGGTCAGAGCTTGAGTGCTCTTAATATCCCCTCCATCATCATCATCTTCTTCTTTCTCTTCTTTATAGAAGATCTCTAATTTCCCAACTCAGGATCCAACACTTGCAACAGCCACTTAGGCGTTACCTGGTCACCAGTGAAGGCTCTAGAAGAGGCTAAGTTGAGGTTGCAATTGAATTGTGGCCTACTGCTGCGTCTAAACTTTCAGAGATGGAACATCAGGTACCCATCTTCTCTATATTTAGCTTGTGTTTGATATAATTAGGATGCCTAATAGCCATCCCTCATTTCGTGCAATCCCCCTGTAGCTTCGATCGGGTTCAATCAAACCTGATCGAATGGCTACGGCTCGTGCCTGTGCAGAGGGGCACAGTGCTTGAGCCCCATCTGCTTTCCAAAAACCAAGTCATCTCGTGAAAGCATGGGATCCCTCCACGAATTGACCTTGGCACACTGATGGTGTTGGGTTCGAATCCCATCAAGATGGTGGACTGTGGCGGGAGAATTCTCCCTCCACAGTAAACCCTAAACTCAAAAATTTATAAGTAGGACTTCAGCATTATGGTTTACACCATTTAGGGTTTCGGGTTCCATCTTGTAGGTCTTCCTTGTGTGAGTTTTTTGAGCCATCATGCGCGTTATGTCATGCCATAATGCTCAAAAATTTAGAGTTTCAAAGAGAACCCTAAAATCCCTTGTCGCGCATGCCCTCGTTTGTCGGGGACTATGAACTGTCTCCGCGAGTCGGGTCAGCTCAGGCCTGTGTTGTGTGGCAGTGCGGGCCCCTTCGGGTCCCGGTCGACCCGACAAGGACCCGAGCGCCAAATTAAAAGATTTAATTTGATTTAAATTTCATAATTTGATTTCCTAAGTTATAAACTTTGGAATAATGTAATTAAAATATGGTTTAGCATAAGTAATTCAACATGAACCAAATTTAAAGAACTTATATACCATTTTAACTAGAAAAATGTGTAGAATCTGAATATGAAATAATATTTAAGTTTATATAATTCATCTTTCTAATTATTGCATAATTAGATCAGATATTAAATTAGTGAATAACTTTGTGATTTGACATCCAAAATATTCGAACTTAATTTCTAAATGTTCATTAAGCAGTAGAGAACATTATGGTATACTTAATTTCAAATTTTTGTAATGTTTATTATTAATTATATCTTAATAATATTTTAGGATGATTAGCCTAATTTATGAGTTTAAGATCTCTAATTTGGTGATCTTATTGTCTATGCTTTCATTAGGACATAAAGAACCTAATGGCTTGCTTAGTTTTTTTGATTTAAAACTTTTTGATCAAAAATTAATTTTATGCCTTGAAAAATGACTATTTTGCCTTTGCAAATTGGTTAGCCAAATTCCTTGGCTTAAACTTGATTTATTACTGTCTAAGCCCTTTCTAAGCCTTAATGTTGTCAGTTTGACTTGACACTAATTAGATGCTTGTTTAGGTAATGATAGACTAAAAATGTACGTCTGTGCTTACACGCAAGTGCACGTAGTCTGAAGTAATATTGGGATGGTGAGATCTCGAGATTTATCGTCATATGGGAACGGTGCCCGTTTTGTTACTAGAGTTTACCTGAGTTCACTAATGATTAAATGATGATTAAGTTGGTTGATTTATGGTTTTAAATTACTCTAGTTAAGGATTCTTGTTTAGAGAATACTTGTTTGATTAAAATAAGAAGAGTTGAGTTTTGTTATATAATTTAATAAGGATGGACTCTCACGTTTAATTATAAAGAGACTAAATTTTAATTAAAGAATCTCCTAAATATGCTTAAATCTTATCTAGTGCGCATAAAGGAACCGTTGTCGCATTCGCTCTTGGCACTTAGATATTCAAGAGATCTAAAATTGATGAATTCACTCCTTACGTCTAAGTTATGAATTATTAAGTTGACTTGAGCATCTCATGAACTTGACTCCAGCAATGCTCTTATGCATTTATTTCTAGGTCTAGCTAGAAGTTGAGCTGCTATGATTCAAAGGCATATGTCACATCACCCCTATAGCACACAGTGCTCTAAGACCTCATGTAAACATAAAATTAGCTACGAAGCTCTAAGACCTCTTGGCACTTAGATAAATAGATCATGTAGCGATCGGTTTCTTGTCGTGCCGTGGTCGGGATGCGCCGGGATTTGGCGATTAGGTTTCCCCTAATCGGATCCCTGGCTTGGGACAAAGGAGCGGGGACGACGGCACTGTGCGGGCCGGGTCGACCCATGACCCGCGCTATGCGATAGTGCCGGGTCTTCGGGTCCCAGTCGACCCGCACGGTTCAGATTACAGGCCGAGCCGTTTTAATTAATATCGAATTATTGGAATTATTTTCCTCAAATCATAGGATTTTGATTAATTAAAAATACAGAATGTATTATTTGAATAACTTTTAATCCACTGGTCCAAATCATATAATATTATATATGAAAATAATCAGCAAAACATAAGGAACTAGAATATAAAATAAAAATGGACATCTGATAGTTAGATCTTTAATTATTGCTTAATTACAGTGAATCTTAATTAGGGTGATTTAGTAATTGTACTTATCCAAATTGCATGTTTAGGGTGCCATTAGTTCACTTATGATGAGTAAAATGTATGTGCTAGGGGATTTATTTTTCTGAGTTATGTATTTTAAAATATGCCATAATCTTGTTAAATCTTAATTAGTGAAAATTAAAGTTTATACTTACTGGATCTTAGCAAACTTAGGCTCTGATTAATTGTATGATTAAACAAAACTTGTGTACTAAATTCCATGCAATCCTGATGGTTGGATTTATACTTATGTGCTAATCCATTTTGAATTGAATTAGGGTTTGATTAGCACTAAGTATCCCCTGTTTTATAAAAATTTGATTATCAAAAGTGACTTATAGCATTAAGTTAGATGTACTGAAAACATCTAGGTAAATATAGTTAGTATAACTTGATCCAATCTAAATTTGAGAACCTTAAACACCTTAATTAACTTAAGAAATCTTAAGACTTGATCTAGGTCTGAGATTGCCACTAATAATACATAATTAACTCACTAATTTGACATTGATCATTAACCAAATTCATAATCTTAATTAAAGAAGGGTAGGGGTCCAACCTTAATATACTTAATTAAGGTCCAAATCCTTAAGAACCTTAACTTAATCAACATGATTATAAGACTATGGACTTGACATTTTCCAATAATGCATTCTGATTTGATATTGATTCTAAACATTTGAATTAGACAAATTAAGCTTAATAATAGTCCTATGTGACTTTTCAATCTGAATCAAACTTTAAGATCCTTGATTTGCTTCTAAGCAAGACTATTGGCATAAAAGATTAATAAAACCATCTGATTTAATAAATGATCTTAAACTTTAATAATATGTTGGACTTGAATCCCTTATCCCTACAGTAAGGTGTGATCAGATGGGTTAATCATCTGGTCTGATCATTCTAAATCTAAGTACATAATAGAATCAAAAGTGTTAATATTAAAAATTAGAATGGGAGACCTTAAGCATTTTTTCATAAGATTGTCCTGAAAATATTTAAAAGACCTAAAATACATCTACCTTATGGTAGGAGATCCTTGTGTGATTCATTGAGGTAGGAGTTTAGATAACCTTTGAAACCTTAGAAATTGATCTTAACCCCTTGTGGTAGAGTTCACCTAAAAACCTTAGAGTGACACTTCTCCTCGTGGTAGAATCCATGTTGGGTGATCCTTGATCACAAGTTAGTGAAACCTTATATAATTCTCACCCATTGAGTATAAGTATTACTAGTTCTGATAATTCCTTGGTCTATTAAATAGTCTTGTGAGAACCCTAATTATTGGGTGGTGTAGTATAGTATACCCATAGTATTGGTTCTCTAATAATATTCAGAATTAGTCGATTTATTCTAATAAGGACTTATGAGCAAGTTCTATCCTGTAGGATTAGACGAATACAGTCCCATTAGAATAAATCATTCAAGCCTAAGAGTGTATTAAATGGGTACTCATTCCTTAGTTTAATTGAAATACAAGTTGCCAACGGGCAATGCCTCCTAGCGAAGACCGCTTCAATAGGTATGGCTCAAATAAACTAAGTAATGAGATTTACCTTCCTTAAGACACTAAGTATAATTATGAGTATAACAACTTAATACTTAGCTTGAGATACAGAATTACCATCGGGTGGTGCCTCCTAATGAAGATCGCTTTGTTAGGGTGGCTTAATCAAACTAAGTAATAAGAATCCTTTTCTTGCAATATACTGAATATGCGTATACAAACACCCCATTTAGTGATCTCTAAATAAATATGCAACTTTAATTAATCATCGATCTAGAAGTTAGGAGTCAGAAGGATTCTGTATAGTGGGGACTTAGAATTCATTATCGTTTCTCACTAAACTCTTCATTGATTTCTGAATTTTTCATTCATTCAACATAGTGGCATAAGCATAAGCATAAACATGAATTTGACTCATTCCTTCTGTTATAATACATGGGTATCAGTGATATTGTATGGGTTACGGAATGTGATATACACATACTGGGGAATTTCAGGGTGCATCTGTGTCACCATATTGACTTCCTAACTAGTGTATTTACATTGGACCGTACTACTCATAAGCCTTCAGTGATAGTTCTGGAATATACCATGGTGTAGCATATTTGTGTGCATCATTTTGGTGACATATAGTGCAGCACATAGTATCTCATTCATCATGGTGTTTATTTTACTTTCTGTTTTCATTTGGCAATAGCTCTACTTTAACTGGCCTTTACTACTCTATTTACTTAGCATTTACATTTTTCTTTACTATGCGCTTTTCCTCAGTTCTTTTACAATTTTGCTTTACTTTTCTGTTTGTTATATTTAGTTAGTTTTGTATAGTTAGTTGCACTGTGTTAGAATTTTTGTCTAACACGGGGTACTTTTGGGATCTAGCAATTTGCTAGATCCTGAGGAGTTTATGGAGACGGGTCAGGAGGACGTACCGGAGGCCCAGGAGGAGCATGTGGAGCTGTAGTGGATCGAGCACCTACTTTTACTTATTAGCTCATTTCAGCATTATACATAGACTCTTTATGTATATATATTTTAAATCTATTTCTAATTAACTCTGGATGTATTTTACTCTTTTTTTCTGAGATGAATAGCTATTACTGCTTGTGATGAATGTACTCTAGATGATTTGCTTTTAGCTTCTGCACTCTGTTATACTACTATACTTAGTATTGTGATGTGATCAACATATTGGAAATGTTGATATATATATTGATAACATATATCAGGTTCTTATTTACCTCCTTGGACCTTGTATACGTACTAACCTAATATATAAGATAAGCATTTCACTCTTATCTTAGGTATTGGATCTCGATCCTACTCTTAGGATTCGAGTCAGCAGCCTTCAGCATGGCTCAGTTCTTAGACCTGCCTATTCGGGAAGATGGGTTTTTGGCTTGTATACCCGTCCTCCCGAGTAGCGCACCGCTCCGCCGCAAAATGTACACATATCTCTTATCTTTTGCGCGCGGCGACGGGGCAGGGCGCTACAATTACATAGTTACAAAGAGCTTAACCTTTGATAGGAAATGCACAAGCTCTTACTCTAAGATTAAGAGGAGAGGAAGTAGCTGCCTCCAGAAGCCTCTTCTCCAACATGCAAGAGGTTTCTTGCACAGCAACTTCCTTAGGGCTTCACCTTGGAATCTTCTCCTCACAGCAAGAACAAAGCCTCTAACAAAAATGCCAACATTATAAACTACTTCCAACTTATTTGCTTAAGTACCCAACTCAATTTTGGACTCTAAAAGGTATAAAATGCCCTTCAATTTACTTAGGGAATAACCTAAACTGGAGCAGAACTCCGCCAGACACTACGACGCATCGTAGCATCTATGTTTCAAATGACCTACCGCTGCGGCACGCGGTAGTGCTCACATCTCGGAATGGAACCTGCTGCGGTGTGCGGTAGCACTGGCGTCTTGGGATGGAACCCACTGCGGCGCATCGTTGCACTCACATCTCAGAATGGAACCCGCTGCAGTGTGCGATAGCGCCCTCCTTTTGAACAACCAATGTCTTTTGATGGATCCACTACGGTGCATTGCAGTGCTGATTTCTACTGCGACATGCTGAAGTGCCCGCTTCTCTGTCTACTGACTACTGAGGCGCATGATAGTGCCTCTGTCTAGAGTGAGGGAATGCCAGGGTGCGCAATTGTGTGCCATAGCGCACTACAGAGTCTGTGCTGTTCCTGGACTTCACACCTTATTCTGAATTTTTTCGAAACCTCTCGGAAGCTTACTAGAGCACCATTGGAATCTTCATGATGGACTATAAGGTCTCCACAACACAAAAACTTACACTTGGAGACCTTTATGAAATCACCCCCTCTTCCACTTTTAATTCTCCACTTTCTTCTTTTATTAGTTAAGAATGTGGTGTGGCTCACCCCCACTCTCTATTCACATACCGAGGCCAACTAAAGCTGCACATAGCTCTAGATTCTCCACTATTACTACTTTTGTAAGTATATTAGCTAGACTCTTAGAAGTGTGGTTCTTCTCCAATTTGATCTATATTTCTTCCAACAGTGTTCGGATGAAATAGTAACGGAGTTAAATGTTCTTTATCATGGCATAAAATACTGCTTTCTTTACTAGGTGAATATCGCTCATACTATCACTATAGAGTTTTACATCCTTCTGCTCCTTGCCCAATTCTGCCATAAAACTCTTCAACCAGATCATTTCCTTACTTGCCTTATAATGGCAATGTATTCCGCCTCTATGGTAGATAGGAAAACAATATTTTGTAGCCTGGAGATCCACTTCACTGCGGCACTACCTAATGTATACACGTAACTTGTAGTGCTTCTCATGCTATCAGCATCTTCTGCAAGATCTAAATCTACCTAGCCCTGTAAAATAATGTCGGATCTTTAAAAGAATAAGGCTTTGTCCGCTGTATCTTTCAGATACCTTAGGATCCACTTGACTGCATCCCAATGGTGCTTCCCATGGTTTCCCATGAATATGCTAACCACTACCAATGCGTTGGCAATATCTAATCTTGTACATCAAGTTCCCAACTGCTGAAGCATAAGGAACCTTCAGCATATGCTCCTTCTCTACATCAAACTTCAGCATCTATTCCTTTGAAAAGTTGAAGTGACTTGCTAAGGCAATGCCCACATGGTTCCCTTCACTAATATTGAATCTTTTTAGCACTTTTCAAAATAATATTTCTACGATAGCTTCAAACTTTTTGCACTTCTTTTCCTATTGATTCTCATTCCAAGAATCTGCTTGGTTGACCCCAAGACCTTCATGTCAAACTCCTTCGACATCAGCTCTTTCAACATCCTTATCTTCTTTATGCCCAATCCTGCGATCAACATATCATCCACATACAGGAACTTAATGATATAGGAGGACTTACACTATATTATGTGAAAACAATGATCCACATGACATCTCTTGTACCCTGATTTTGACATGAACCTGTCGAATCTGTTGTGCCACTGTCTTGGTGCTTGCTTTAAGGTATAGAGGCTCTTCTTGAGCTTGCACACTAACTCAGTTTTTTCTTTCTCTTGAGCCTTGTACCCTACATGTTATTGCATGTACAGCTCTTCCTCTAGCTCTCCATGAATAATTTTAGCTTTGACATCCATTTGCTCCAGATGCAAATTCTCAACAACAACAATATTTAACACAATCTTGATGCTTGTCATCTTCACAACTAGGGAAAATATCTCATTATAGTCGACCCCATGCCTTTGCTGGAAGCCCTTTATTATAGGCCTAGCCTTTTAGCACATGCTCCCATTCGATTCTTCCTTCACCCGGTAAACCCACTTGTTATGAAGGGCCTTCTTCCTAGGTGGTAGAGATGCCAACTCCCATGTCTCATTTGACATGAGTGATGTCATTTCATCATTCATGGCAGCCTCTCACTTGATTGAATCTTCAACCTAAAATGCTTCTTCAAAGCTTTCAGGTTCACCACCATCCATTAGTAACAACTAAAATAAGGGAGGTGTGCCTCCATGGAAATCTTATAAATCTTGTAGATCTTCTTAACTTAGGTGTTTGTGGTTCAACATTGACACCCTACTGAGCTTTTTCATGTACTCCAACATCTGGCTCAATATTGTCATCATTTTTTATGTGTCAAGGCTCAACATCTGAAGTAACTTTAGAGTTAGTATTGACTCCAATATAGTCCTTGTACATTTCACATTTATTGAAGGTGACATCCCTGCTTCTGATGACCTTCTGGTTCTGATTGTCCCAAAATCTATAACCGAACTTGCCCACACCATATCCAATAAATGTGCAGTTGATTGCCTTAGCATCAAGCTTGCTCCTGGATTTTGCATCATTGTGCACATATGATGAGCAGCCAAATAGCTTGAGGCAGTTCAATTTCACCTCTTTGCGCTCCAAGCATCCTCAGGAATCCCTTCATTCAAGGGTACAGAAGGTCCCCGATTTATCAAGTAAATAGTTGTGTTAATAACTTCAGCCCATAACTGCTTTGGGAGACCCGCATTCAATCTCATGCTCTTGGCTCTTTCTATGATTGTCCTGTTCATCCATTCTGCAACACCATTTTGTTGTGGTGTTCTTGGGACTATAAACTCCTCTTTTTTCTTCTCAAGGCACAGAACTCCTTGAACTCCTTATCACAGTACTTGTTGCCATTATCAGACCTTAAGCACTTAAGCTTTAATCTTGTCTCATTCTCCACCAAAGCTAACCACTTTCCAAATGCATCAATCACATCAAATTTATGATTTAGAAAGTAAACACATACTTTTCTTATATGGTCATCAATAATGGTGATGAAATATGTGGCTCCACCTATTGAAGAAGTAGGAGCTGACCCTCATACATCTGTATGTACCAACTCAAGTTTCTTTCTTTTTATCACTCTTCCAACTTTGGAGAATGAAACATTCTTTAGTTTGCCCAACACACAGTTTTCATAGAAATCCAAGACTAGTGACTTCAGTCCTTAAAGCTTCCCTTTTGATTGTAATGATTTGAATCCCCTCTCGCTCATATGGCCAAGCCTTCGGTGCCATAGATCTGCATCTATCTCTCTTGCAACTGCAATAGAATTAGACACTTTATTGATCAGGTAAAGTACCTTTCATATTGCCTCGTGAAACAACAAGTGCAACCTTATTGACCTTTCGTGAGTCTCCAGTGAAACAAGTATTGTAGCCCTCTCTGACTAACTAGCTTACAAAAATTAGATTTCTCTTTAGACATGGCACATGTCTAACATCTTTAAGCTTCAAAATTGCACTGCTTGGTAGTTGAACATCCACATCATCTCTTCCAATGATGTGCATTCCTTATCATCTCTAAGGTATACTTTCCCCAAGTCACCCTTGGTGTAATTCTTGAAGATACTCCTCGACATAGTCACATGAAAGGATGTGCCCGAGTCCACTATCCAGGACTCCGTATTGACATGTGAGAGGATCAACACATCTAATCCTCCTCAGCTAAAATATTCATAGTGGGGATCATCCTTTTACCTTCACTATTTTGCTTCTTCAAGGTAGGACAATCCTTCTTAAAATGACCTGCTTTCCCATAGTTGTATCTATCCAACTTTGCTTTTCTGAGTCTTGATTTTCCTCATCGAGACACTGACTTATTTCTATTATGTCTCCTTTCAGTGTGTCTTCCCCTACTTTTAGCACTCAGTGCTGAGGTGGATGCCTCCTCATGGGATTTCTTCCACACCTCCTCATTCAGCACAAGCCCGACAATGTCATCAAATCTCAACGATGCATTTCCTAATGAATTGATGATGACTGTAACCAGCCCATCCCAACTGTCAAATAATGATGATAGGAATAACAAAGCTCAAACCTCATCATCAAAACTGATGCCCACCGAAGTTAACTGGCCTATCAGCATGTTGAACCTATTGAAGTGTTCAGTCACTGAATAGCCTTCCATCATCTTCATGTTAAACAATCTCTTCATCAACAAAACATTATTCGAAGCTGAAGGCTTCTCATACATTCTCATTAGAGAATCAATGAGATCTACAGTAGTTATCTTATTAACAGTATTAAAAGCAACAAAAGAAGATAATGATAAACGAATCAAATCAAGTGCAGTTCTATTAAAAACTTCCCACTCTTCGTTGGTCATAGTTATAGGTTTTTTGCTGGCTCCTTTCAGTGGAAGATATAACTTATTTTGATAAAGCAGATCTTTCATCTGCATTTTCCAGAACGCAATGTTTGTTCCTCTGAATTTCTCTATCTAGTGTTTCATCTCATCGGGCATTGCTCCCACTCAAATAACAAACCCTAGGACCAATAAGGTAAGCCTTTCTTTGATACCACTTATTGGTGATAAGAATCTCAGCACCACCGAGCACACTCTTTACAGTGGAAGCAATTATCACAAGAGCACTTGATTGATGAAAATTGGGGTTGCATTAAAGGTTGCCAAGTAAATCTGAAATCACAAAATTATAAATAGAAAATCATACAGTACATACATGTAAGATAAACACAAATATGCAAACATCCAAACACAGATATATACATGGAAAACCTAAGAATAGGAAAAATCGTAGAGCCACACTACATAAATTTTACTATGAGACTAGATGATAACATAGTTATAAAGAGCTTAACCTTTCATAGAAAATACACAAGATCTTACTCTAAGATCAAGAGGAGAGGAAACGGCCGCCACCAAGAGTCTCTTTTCTAATATGCAAGAGGTTTATTGCACAACAGCTTCTTTAGGGCTTCATCGTGGAATCTTCTCCTCACAGCAAGAACAAAGCCTCCAACTGAAATGTCAACATTGTAAACTCCTTCCAACTTGTTTGTTTAAGTACCCAGCTCACTTTTAGACTCTAAAAGGTCCAAAATGCCCTCTCATTTACTTAGGGTGTAACCTGAATTGGAGCAGAACTGCCAGACGCTACGGCGCCCCATAGCGCCCATGTTTTAAATGTCTTGCCACTATGGCGCACGATACCACACGTGTCTCGAGATGGAACTTTCTGCAGCATGCAGTAGCACCCGTGTCGCAGAAAGGAACTCACTACGGATCATAGTAGCACCCACCTTTCGAATAGCCTACGTATTAGGATGGATCCGTTGCGGTACGTTGTATTGCTAATTTCCACTGCGGCGCGCAAAAGCACCCGCTTCTCTGTTTGCTGATCGCTGAGGTGCGCGATAGCGTAACCGTCTCAGTGAGAAATTGTCAGGGCACGCTGTAGCATCTGTGTTGTTCATGAACTTCACACTTTATTCTGAATTGCCTCAGAACCTCTTAGAAGCTCATCGAAGCTCCATTAGCATCTTCATGAAGAACAAAATGGTCTCCACAACACAACATCAGATCAGATATAGGCTTAAGATGTTAAGCTTGTATAGTTGATTGATTCATTTAGATAAATTGAAAGAATAATTGAGATTGCTTGATTGAATGTAATTCAGATCAGAATTGTTATTATTAATTTGTTAGTTGAATTAAAGAGATTATTTTGTAGTTGATCAGAGCTGTTAGATTGAAGATTCGACTAAGACTTATTGATGTCTTAGTATCTGGAATGGCTAATTAGATTTAGGTTAAATATATAACAAAAAGGGATATTGTTTTTGATGATTTCAGTTTTATCGTACATACAGTTGCATGCAGCATTCAATACATACTTGATGATTCAGTCATATGATTTATGCATGTTTTTGATGGAATAACATGCATAAGTATGTCATGGTTGATCATGTGCCAAGTGGGCACAAGTCTATTTAATTCAGGAGCGTTATGCTCATATATTGTGGGTGTGTTTGGCACAAATTAGATATATATCATGCACACATACACACACAGACACACACACGTGCGTGCGCGCGCACCCACACACACACACACACACACACACACACACACACACATATATATATATATATATATATATATATATATATATATATATATATATATAAACATCCAGATTTTCTTGATCTAGTTAATTTGAGCTGCACTGACACATTGAGATGAATATTTCTCCCATGATTAGACTTCATGTTAAATTGAAAAGGTTAAAGCAGACTCTTGTCTCCTGGAATAAAGATCATTTTGGTAACATCTTTGAAAATCTTAGAAAGGTGGAGTCGAAAGTGGTAGATCTGGAAGCTTTAGTAGATGTCTCTAGATCCCATTTGGTGAAAGATCACCTTGATAAAGCTTACAACCATTTAGACTCAGTTTTGAGTATGGAACAAGCTTTTTGGATTCAGAAATCAATGCTCAAATGATTCAAAGATGGTGAAAAAAATATAAAGTTTTTTCATTCTTGGGTCAATATTAAACATTCAACCAATGCTTTCTCTCATATTAAGGTTGTTGGTGGTAATTGCATTCCCATTGATTTATTGGAGAATTCTGCGTGTAATTTTTTTAATTCTCTTTGGCAAGGAGAGGGTTGCGACCTTTCTCTATTAAGAAATGATTTGCCTTTTCCAAAAATTTCTAAGGAGGATAATTTGTGGTTGTTGTCTTCTCCTTCTCATAGAGAGGTTGAAGGTGTTATCCAAGATATGAAGGAGGATACTGCGGCTGGCTCAGATGGTTTCTCCCCTTTATTCTTCAAAGTTTGCTGGGAGATTATTAAAGATGATGTTTGGAAAGCTGTGTTAGACTTTTTTTAGTCGAATTATATTTCAAAGTTTGGAACTTCTACCTCTAGTGCTCTTACTCCAAAAGTGGGCAGACCCAAGTCCTGGGCAGATTTTAGACCAATTAGTCTTTGTAATATCTTCAATAAAGTTGCCACTAAAGTTATGGCTAATAGACTTAGTTCTATTTTTAATAGGATTATTTCTCCTAATCAGAATGCTTTTATCAGAGAAAGGCTTCTCCCTGATAACTACCTTCTTGCTAAAGAGCTTGTGCACAACATTGATAAAAAATGCCTGGCAGGTAATGCTATGATTAAATTGGATATCATGAAAGCTTATGACAGGATTGAATAGAGTTTTCTTCTTGCCATTCTTAGAAACTTTGGTTTTTCAGAGGCTTTCATTCAGTTTGTTTTTAAGTCTATTTCTAATATCTAGTTTTCTTTTCTCTTAAATGGATCAAGTTTTGGTTTCTTTAAGTCTTCAAAAGGACTTAGGCAGGGGGATCCTCTGTCTCCTTCTCTGTTCATCATTGCCAATGATTATTTTTCTAGAATTTTATCGCATTCTTTTAGTGTAACTAAAGGGATTTCTTTTCATAACTATGCAAGAAGTATTATTTCTCACCTTTCGTTTGCGGATGACACTTATTTTTTATAAAGCTTCTTCCAAAGCTTTTAAAACCATTTTACGCATTTTGTGCCATATGGAGATGGTCTCGGGTATGAAAGTCAACATGGCAAAGTCTAATGTCATTTTTGGGAAATCTGTTCCTAGTAGTAGAAGTGCTAATCTGTTGAATCTTTCTAAACTAGCATAGGTTATGCTTCCAATAAATTATTTGGGCCTTCCTTTGATGAAAGGTATTGCCTCTTGGACCCATTTCTATCACATTTTGGAAGCTGTAACTGGTAAAATTAATGGGTGGGCTTCTAAGTGTCTCTCCTTTGGGGGTAGAATTATCCTTTTACAATCTGTGATAAATTAGATGCCTAGTCATTTTTTGGATGTTCTGAAACCTCCTAAAAGTTCATAAAAGTGATCAATAAAGTTTGTAATGGTTTTCTTTGGGGAAGCTATGGGGTTAGAAAATTTGTCCATTGGGCTAGTAGGGATGATCTAGCGATCCCAATAATAAATGGTGGTTTGGGTTTTCTTCCTTTCAGTAAAACAACATATGCCTTTTGTGTTAAATACTGGTGGCATCTTAGGAGGGGTGAAGGCTTATGGGCTTCTTATATGAATGAAAGGTACAGCAAAGCTGATCATGTGGTTGTGATAGGTCCTAAACAAAATGACTCAGCTTTTTGGAGAAACCTTCTTAAATTCAGAAGTGTAGCTGAACAGTGTATCTCTTGGGATCTTGCTGAGGGGAAGGTATCCTTCTAGTTTGACAGCTGGTTAAATGAGGGGACTCTTTATCTTCTTCACCTTGTTGTTGGTGATTCTTTTGATAAGGTCTCGAATTCTTGGAGTGTGGGTAAAAGTGGAATGTTCTAAATCTAGAAGCAATTTTAACTGATAACAATGTCATTAAGATCATTTGTCAAGTCCCAATTAACATGGGAGATGATGTCATGAATATAATTATGGGGAAAAAATTAAAACCCTGTCTGAAATCGGCAAGGAAAACTCTCATTTACTCTCTCCCTCTGTCTCCCTGTGTTTGGTTTAAGTTTCCTTCTTCAGCTCTTTTGCTTTTTATTTGGATAATCATGAAGAATTTTATTTCTACGGATGAAATGCTAAAAAATTGAGGAGTCTCATTGGCTTCTAAATGCATATTTTGTAAAAATGAAGAATCTCTTTCTCATCTTTTTTGGTTTGTTCTTATGCAAGGAGGTTAGGGAAGTGCTATGACCATCTGTGGCATTTTAATGGTCTTAGCAGTTCGTTTTCTTTATATGAAGTGTATCTTCTTGGAAGAAGGTGGCAAGTAGTTTTGGTTTTACTCTTGCTTGTCAGATTTGTTGGCAGATTTGGAAAGTTAGAAATTCGATAAAGTGGGATTCTTTGTTTATCTCTATACGCATATCTATTTTTTCTATTGATAAGTTTATAAAATTAGCTATTTCTACAAACTACTTTCCTCAAAATTTTAAATTTCTTTTGTATTTTGATACCTCCTGTAACTTTGCACTTTGTCCCTGGAACCCTATTTCTTCTCAATCTGGGAGAGCCTATTATTCGAAGCTATATTTTGTTTTGGAAAGAAATTCTGATGGTTGTATTTCCATTCCAAAGGTTTTTTGGGTGAAAAGTTTTGTTGATTCTACCGTTCATTTTGGTTGGATGAATTTAATTTATTTAATGGAATCCGTCTGTGGGTGATTCCTTGGTTAGTTATCTATTTTATTTATTGGTCAGATGGGTCTGTTGATCACGCTTATTTTTCTGGTTCAAAGGATTGTATCCATGCTTGTAAGAAGGAGTTAAGAACTTTAATTCTGAGATTTATGATCTTTATATGTTTTGGATTAAAGAGTTTAAGGTTAAACTCTAATGGCTGCAGATTTTATAGTCTTATCTATTTTGAGGTTTTTGGTTTTGCTTTATAGAGATGGATGGCATTGTACCTACGGGTTTAGATTGCAACCGCTCTAAGCCGTTGCCTTTTTTGTTGAAGAGTGTTAGTAGGCAGGTGATTGCAGATTATTTTTTGTGGCATGGTCTTTTTATCGTGATTGGTTGGAACCAGGTTAATTAATTTTAGTTTCTTTCAGAGTAAGATAATGATGGATCTCCTGCAGTATATTGTGTGCTGGCTGTTTGATTGATGTTCCAGATTTTATGACTCTCTGCGGTATCTCTGGGATGTACTTATGAGCTGTCTGTGAATTTTTTGATATTTTGAGGGGTAAATGTGGTATTCTCAAGTTTGTCTGGCGTTTGATATTTTCCTTTAGTAAGGCTGATCTATAGTGTTGGAGTGCTGAAGCTGTTCAGTCTGTCTGTGGTTGTCTTCAGGTCTCAGTTTGTTTTCTTTTCTGTTATTCAGGTGCAGCTTTTCTTTCTCTTTTTTCCAGGATGGGTACAGATCCGATCTTCAGTGTTTAGGATAATTGGGCGGTGGTTTTGACAGTATCTTCTGGAATTTATTCCCTTCTGATGTGGAAATCGGAGCTTTTTATCCATGTGTTCTGGCTTATTTGTCTTTAGCTTCTTTTATTTTCAATTTTCTGGACTTCAGGACTCTAGTTTTGTTTTGTAAGTTCTCAGGTTGGTTCTTGAATTGGTTACGCAATGTTCGGTTCTTGACTGGTAGGACTGTTGGCTGCTTGGTTTGGTCGTCACTTGTGAATTCAACAAGTTCGTTTTGTTCCAAATGTAGTCAGACCCTTCATCTGTTTTTGGATGATGCGATTGTTGAGTTCCTCCTATTGCTGATAAAGGTATTTGAGTTCAGTCTGAATGTGTTATGGTTTTTTCTCTTGACCTTAATTTTGTTTGTGTCTATTTGTATCTTGTGTGTCTGAAACAGATGAACTTAAATCTCGGTTTTTTTTTTTTTTTGTTTGGGCCGAGTGTTTTTGTTCCCTCTCAAATGGATCTTTTTTTTTTTTGGATTTTTTGCTATCCTTATAATTTCAATCCGATCAGGTTGATTTTCTAATCAGGATACATTTAGTGTAATCTGTTGTAAGTCATTTTTTTAATAGAAAAGAGATGTTTTGGAAATATATATGTATGTATATATATAAAAATATATTTTTGGGACTGTTGGGCTCACTGGTTTATGAGAGCGTTAGGCTCACGTGTTTTCGGGTGCATTGTGCACAAGTATATGTATGTCTATATTTATATGTGTATTCGAAAGCATTGGGCTCACTTATTTTGGCATGTGTTGGGCACATTAGTTTTGCATGTATCCTGTAGAATACTTTCAATTGGGTATTGTTGAAGCATATTGCAGTCATATTGTAACATATGCAGTTTAGATTGGCATATGTTTGGAGTTCATATTGCATATTATGGTTTTCAGTTTTGATGCATCAGATTTTAGTATTTTCAGTAGTTTTAGATACTTCTTCTTAATGTTTTTTTGTACTTGCAGTAGTTACTTTCTATTTGAGTTAGCTTTACTATTTTATTTATTGCTTTAAGTTAAATGTCTCTATAACTTAATTGAATGCATTTCAGTGAGCTTAAAATATATTTAGACTTATTGTCTAAGTATGATTTTCTCTTTTTTGGCAGGGGCCCTGGCATTGCTAACCGATAATGTCAGATTTAGCTGTTTTGAAGAACCTTTGCTTGTGGAACTGCAAGAGACTAAAGAGGATGTGAAGCGCGGTGTTGCAGAGTAACTGTGGCAATCTTCATCCTTAAGTGTTTTTCTATTTTGGCGAGATGAGAACTTACTTTCTGCAGTTTCATTAAGAGATTGTAATAAATAATCATATCTGGATGTATTTTGTGTTTTCTATTCTGAGATTTGTACCTTTTTACTTACTATTTCTGAATGAGTGAATGTATGGATGTTGTTTTTAGCTTTCGCACTCAATTCTTTGTATTATAATATACTACATATTTTGTGCTGTGATATCGATTTAGCAGACTTGCATTATTAATCAAGTTAATAAAATACTTAACTTGATTCATGGTAGAGTTCCTTAGCTCTAGTCACCTCTTGTTGTTAATGTTTGGGTTAGCTATTATTATTCCAACCCAAAGCATTAAGTAGAAGGAAACCTTAATTATTCAGAGCGAACCATTCCACTGCTAATGATATTGTGTTGCACATAGTTACGAGATAGGGCACTACAGTTGGTATCAGAGATAACTTGTTCTTTCTATTCAACTCAGCATTAGTGATAAGTTGATAACTGGTAGTATGGGTTATCCCTTCATTGTTAATGTCCCATGTTAACTAAATCATTTGATGGTTAACATGGGGCATTACAATTGGTATCAGAGAGTACCATAAGGTATCAGACAATGATTGTTTTTTTGTCTACTTAATGGCTCGTACTCTGAAAAAGTATGATCACAACATGTGTAATGTAATATCCATATAATCTATTATCATTTTATACAAAAATCTCAAAATAGAAATGGAAGGAATGTCTAGAAAAGTCATCATAGGACCTTGAACAAATAGAATGAGTAAAACATAGAACTTGGGAATTTTTGAATTACAATAATAAAGGGATCAGCAAGAATTCAGTTAGGTAGAAAATTCTTGAAGTTGGAAGTTTAAGTAGTGCTCGTCTAATTCTATTAAATTGATTTTGCTCCTTTCTAAAAAGAAAAATTTTCCTTTCTTTGATTATTATTTCTTTAACTCACATTATCAAATATTCCTTCCAATTTTAGAACTTAAATCATGAATCCTAAATTAACTCCTGGTCCTACACCAATCAAGACTTTAGTGCCCTCAAGATGTGTAGCTGAAGATGTCAACACTATGACCAACCTTCTTAAGGAATTAATTTAAAACCAAGTGTGTCAAGCTCCTTCTCTTCAGTAGATGATTGAATTTAATATGTATCCTCCAATTTTCAATGTTCTCACTCCATCTACTGCTCAAATTTCAACAGATGGAAGCTTTCATAGCTTCGTTCGTTTTCAAACACCATCAATCAATGGTTTTTATCTCCAATGGAACCGTCAGTTGGCTGAAATTGGTGGAAAAGAATTTCATCGCCATTATGTGTCTTAATTCTGAAGTAATTTGCTTAGTCACTCATTTGTTCCAAGATTAAGTAGAATTTTGGTGGGAAAATGAGTGTAATTCCAAGTTTGCTAAAATAGAAATCGAATATATTCTATGGGAATACTTAATCGAAGCTTTTAAAAGATCAATCATTTCCTATCTACCCAATCAATTTTGGAGGATGAATTGTTGCATCCCTCCCAAGGTAGCAGAACCATTTCTGGATATGAAATAGAATTCTAAAGGCTATCTCGCTTCACACCAGATCCAGTAAGGTTTGAATGACAATATCAAAGAACATCTAATATCTCGTATTCATAAACACTTTACTGAATTTGTAGAAGCAGCCCGTAACCAAGAATATCATCAGCTTAAAATGGAACATAAAATAAAAGTTCAATCTAAATCTAGACAAGTTGAAGTGTTCAAAAAGTTTCATTCAGCTGAGTTCAATAAAATAAATGTTGAACCTCTACCCATTCAAACCCAGAACTGTAAGAAGCCACATCCTATGGAAAGTGTTATCATCAAGGTAATGTGTGTCACATCTGCAGAAGACTTGGACATTAATTTTATAGGTGTGTTCAGAAAGAAACTATAGATGGAGTGCCAATCATTCATTCTGCTAAAAATCAAAGCTTTAAATCCCATGCTTTCAATCAAGAAGTTCCAGTCATGGCAGCTATGCCTTCACAATCTAAATTTATGCTCATTCCTAGAACAATAAATTAGAACTTACAAGGAAGACCTAAGTTCAGCAATCAACCTTCAACCTTGGTAAGAATCTATATGCTGACTCATGTCACTACCTCAGAACACAATATAACTTCCTCAGAGACCACCTTATCCTAATAAATTTTTTAATTTTAAGTTCTGTTTAGTTTCAAATTCAAAATCCAATTTTCAATCACAAGTTCTGCCTTGATATCAACTTCAAATTAAGTTTTAAATTTAATTTCAATATTCATGATCTCTTTTTCAAACTCCCTGCTTGCTTTTAGCAGCACTGATGTTGAGGATGAAATTGTATTTAAGTTGTAGAGTTTGTAATAACCTAAGGTTGCTACTTAGGTTAAACCTACCCTAATCAGTCTTGGATCACCTCTATTAGTCTCTAATTATATTAAGAAGTGAACTCATGAGTTTTAGTTTGATTTGGGAATCAATAGTACCAAGCCCAAATTTGTAATTAATTAAATAATTAAAAAAAGTATGATAATTATTTTGAGCTCCAAATCTAAATCTGACTTCGCCATTAAATTTCCCACCCCTAATATAGCTAGGGGTGAAGTTTTGGGGATTTGTAGAAGTTGTTCATATTTTGTATAATATTTTAATATAATTAAATATCCAAATAAATAAAACAATTATTTAGACCTCAAGTCAAAAATATGATCTCATATTTGAGTTTTTGGCACTCAAATTAGCTAGGGATAAAGTTTTGATATTTTTTAGAGACCTGATTATTTAGTTAGCATTTTAAAAATTTAAAGATTTAATTAATAATTTATTTTAATTATACAAATAGCTAAAATCATTTTAACCACCGCCACATTGGATTCGATGTGCTATGTCAAACACGGGACAGCCATATTGTGCGATCAGAGCCATCACATGGATTCTTTGATCTAATCGAACAATCCTGCCACTCCATTCAATCCTAACTGTTGGATCTAGGGCTAGATCGAACATTTGGTAGCCCTATTCCTTGGCCTGGTTCATCCCGAACTGTACAAGCATCTTGTGCTACGCACACGCCTACTCAGCTGGTCCCCCCCTACTCCACTCTGCCTATGCCAGTCCGTGGCTCCTGCTGCTGTCGGCTTGCCTTGCCGACCACTCCCCTTAGGCAACCCCTAACGAATGTCTCCTCACTTTCTTAAGCTCTTCCCACAGCTCTGGTTAGAGCTGGTGAGCTCCTGATCTCTTCCTTCTTCTTTATATTTTTCTTCTTCCTCTCCTCTGTGCAAGATCCCTAATCTCCCAGCTTCAGAGCCAGCACCTGCAGCAGCATCCTAGGCATTACTTGGTCACCAGCGAAGGCTCTACAAGCGGCTAAGCTGAGGCTACAATCAATTTGAGGCTTGCGACTGATTTTAAACCTTCAGAGAACCAGCGAGCAATGGAACACCAGGTACCCATCCTCCCAGTACATAGCTTGCATTTGGTATATATGGGATGGCTAATAGCCATCCCTCAATTTGAGCAATCACCTTGTAGATTTGATCGAGTTTGATCAAACCCGTTCAAATGGCTACAGCTCTTGCCCGTGATGCGGGGCACAGTGCCTGAGCCCCATCTGCTTTTTGGTGAACCAAGCCATCTTGCAAAGCATGAGACCCCTCCACAGGTTGGCCTCAGCATGCTCATGGTGTTGGGTTTGATCCCCATCCAGAGGGTGGACTGTGGAGGGAGAATTCTCTCTCCGCAGTAAACCCTAAACCCAAAAATATCAAAGTATGGTTTCAGCATTAGGTTCACACCATTTGGGGCTTCGGGTTCCATCTTGTAGGTCATCCCCATGTGAGTGTTTTGAGCCCTAATGTATTTAAGTTTATTTACATTTCATAATTCAATTTCCTAAGTTCTAAACTTATTAATAATGTAATTAAACTAGGGCTTAGGATAACTCAATTAATACTTATTCAAATTTAATGAACTTATATACCATTTTAACAAGAAAAATGTGTATAATGAGCTTAGTTTTTTAATTTAAAACCTTTCGATAAAAAGATAATCTCATGCCTTGGAAAATGATCATTTTGCCCTTGCAAATTTGTTAGCCAAATCCCTTGGTTTAGATTTGATCTATTGTTGTCTAAACCCTTTCTAAGCCTTAGTGTTAAGTTAATTTGACTTAGCCTATGTTCAATTATACATGTCTAAGATATTAAAGCTTAAATATAGGGTATACGAAGCATCAAAATTTAATGTAAGCAAGACTACTAAAACACATGTTATATTTATTATTATTTAATTTAATTCATTCTATCTATTGTGAGAGAATACAAGCTTGGGATCTCCAAAATCCATATATCAAGTAAAATCCCAGATTCTCGGCCTTAAAGGTTAAACATTATAACTTAACAAGTTCTAATTTAGAATAAGGAAAGCTCACCTACAAAGGCTTAATGAATAAAATGATCGACCTAATTTGCACTTTTCCATTTATATGACCAATCTTGATATAATTTATCAAGATTAGAAGTTAAGAGATTAATTTCCAACATGGGGTTTAAGTCCCTTAACTTAGGATTCTAAGCATCTAAAGTCTAAGTTATTCAATTTCAAATGATATTTAAGTTTTGAACTAAAAGGAGGTTTCATTGAGTTCAATCATACTCAATGAAACAACTAAATTTTAACTTTTATTGATTTAATGTCATGGGAAAAATCAGTGGCTCAAACTATGTTCTATGCAAAATGATCTTATTCCCTCAAAACAGTAACATTTTAAGAGACTAAAAAGTGACTTTGAGAAAATAAGATTCTAAAGGAAATCATCCTAATTTGATTATATGATTCTTTTGTAAGGAGTAAATAACTCCTCAAACGTTCTAATTAGACATCTATAGGTCCGAAAAATGACTCAACAATGCTTGCCTAAATTCAGGAGCAATTAACAAAATTGCTCACTAGAATCTATATTTCAATTTCATGGTGGAAACTTAATATTTCAAGTAAATTAATAATGCTACTTAATGAAAATTCATTAAGTAGCAATACTCTCCTGCAATAGCAAAGAGTTCCTACGCCATAATTCTATCATTTACGAACAACAATCAATTACTAACGATACTAAGATCTATACTAGTGATGTACGCATTATACATAGAGCTCAAAAAAAATAACATAATTAAATGAATTTAGAACTCAATAAAGTTCTAAGTAATAGACGTGCCTTGCATAACTTCAAAGCTTCTTGCAACAAATTGCTTAGGAAATTGAAGCATTTGGCTTCTCATGGAACATAGATAATTTTCTCTATCAAAAAAATGAAACAAAATGATTGATTGATTTTAGTTTTTATTCATAATGTTTCAAATATACATTTTATCATTAATATTAAAACTTGATAGAGCTTAAAAGTGCATGAATGAAAATTGAAGTTGTATGTGATTCATTGAGCATGCGAACATATGATCAAAATAAAGGTGATTGTTTATTAGTGTGCTTTTAATGAAGAAACTTGGGATAAATATAAATAATGTCGATATTTTGATATAACCGAAATATAAGCATTAAAGAGAAGATTGTTGGGTATTCATATAAAAATAAATGATGACAAAGAATCATAAGAATTATAAGAGATACATGGTTATCGTGCAAGTTGTACATACAAATCTTCTAATAAGAACAATTTGTGTATATTAAATAGATTTGAAATTTTGGTTAATACAAGTATTGATACAAAAGTCCACCAAGATTAAAGAGATAAAAATACAAAGAGACATCAAACATTCATAATAGTATTCAATACTAAAGCTGTCCACATATTGCTATTTAGCTACTCTTAAATGAATCTAAATGATGAATGACAAAAATTTTATTTTATTATGCTATAAAATCAATACTTAACCATGCCTTTATTTTACCTTAATAGCAATTTACAAAAGGAAGTATAAATATAGTCCGCACCAAAACAAAGTATAAATATAGTCCTCACCAAAATAACACCTAATAATTAATATACTTTTTGTTTCAATAGAATCAAAATTGCATTAAAACAAGTTTAAGATTCTTAGTGATGTGGATAAAGCGACAAGATTTCATTTGTCAACATAAGATATTTAAAAGATGAAATGAATAAAATAAACTTGATGTTACCAATTGACCTTTCACATACAAATCAACAATCTCTCTTTTAATATTTATACTAGCAATCCCTAAGCCTTAAATATACAAAATTGACACTAAAGTTTTATTGTATTACATCAAAATAATCACTAACTTTCCGCTTGATTTTTAAAAAGAAAATCTATGCTTGATTAAGAGATTAAAGAAAATAATATATTGGAGTTACATACAAGATGATAAGAACTTAATGAAATTCAATGTGCATAAAGAAACATTCAAGATCTGTCGAAACTCGATCCCACAAGGCTTAGGTGGGACGGGGTAGGTTAGTACATTGCCGGTGGCTAACAAAAATTTGGCAAACAAAGGAGAAGTAGGACTGATAAGCCAATGATTGCTAGGGGGACTCTCCTTGGCTTGATGGAGGGATGCAGTTGCCCAGCTAGAAGGAGAGAGTTCTGCTAGGCCATGGAGGAAAAGCTATTGGCTGCACAACCATGGAGGATAAGTTGTTGGCTGCTCAGCAATGGAGGAGAAGAAGCGCTCTCTGCCGCTCGTCAGTGAGGAATAAAAAATTTTCAGCTCCAAGCGACAGGAAGGAAGTGGATCGTGACTTGCGTGAGAGGGAGAGAAAAATTTTGTTGAACCCAAGAGAGGGGAGTTAGTTTTCTTACTTAGGGTTTGGATGAGGTTAACTAAATAAGCAGCCCCAAACATTTAAAAGCATTGGATCGCAATCGAGCGATCACAAGTCGCTTAAAACTTCAAACTTTGATCAATCTCCGATTAAACTCCAAAAATTACAAACTTAGTATCAAAACAATCATCTCATCGAGACAAATGCAAGCCTCAAAAAATTATTGAATTTGGATGAATAATTTATTTTAAATTAATTTCTTAAGTGAAAAACTTCAAAAATTCACTATGACAAATTTGGAGCTCGAAAAATAACAAAACTTAAAGCATAGAATCCGCATTTGATGCTTTACTTAAAACTATAAAAATTTCTAAATTCTGATTTATAATTTATTATCAATTTCTGAAGTAAAAATATCACATTAATTTATGATGATCCAAGATTCCAATCATGCTCAATGTTTTATAGTAGGATCCCCTCATTATACTTTATCTAAGGATATTTTATTAAACACTTTTTTGACTTACATCGGGATCTTGAGTTTCCTCTTAATTTGATCAAATTTAAGTTAATTAACCTGGTAACAACTTTGGGTTGTTACACTTGCATTATTAATCAGGTTAATAAAATAATTAACTTAATTGATGGTGGAGTTCCTTAGCTCTAGTCACCTCCTATCATTAATGGTTCGGGTTAGCAATTATTGCTCAACCAGCACATTAAGTAGAACGCGACCTTTATTATTCAGTTAACTGTTCTACCGCTAATGATATTTCATTGCACATAGCGATAGGACGGGGTGTTATAGTTGGTATCAGATATAACTTGTACTATCTGTTCAACTCAGCATTAAGGATGAGTTGATGATGGGTAGTATGGGTTGTCCCATCATTGTAAATGTCCTGTGTTAACTAAATTGTTATCCAGTTGACACAGAGCATTACAGTTTCCTCTAAATGGTTGGTCAAGGATGTTAATCAATGCATTTAAATGTGACTACTCATTTCAAACCTTAGGAATACTAAAGGACAGTCGCTTTTACTCACTTTTTGACTATTTTTCTCTTTATAGGCGTGTTGTAATGCAAGAGGATGAGTCCCAATGTATGCTACATTAAATGTGTCACTTTTACAAAAAACAATCATCGCAATGTGCACTACAACGTGGTCTAGCTCAATGAGTGTGCTTCATAACATTTAGGTGTTGTGGCGCACTGGGACACGCTGTGGCAAAATTTAATGATATCAGAGTTGCCTTAATCAAATTATTTCTATGCTAACTAACTAAGGAAAATGACAAATCTATCATGGGTTGCCTCCCAGAACACTTAGTTTAACGTTGTCAGTTAAACCAAATTGATCAATATGAACTTCCACATTTTCTTATCACTTATATTCAACTTTTTATTGAACTTAGATGGGCACAAGCATGGTTTAAACTCACTGTGCACTCATCCATTCCCCACTCCGAGCACCTAGCATTCAAATTTTAATTACTAAAATCTCCCAAAAATAAGTCTGGAATTTTTTATCTTTCCTCTCTTGGTTTTTGTTTTCCTTTTCACTTCATTAATCTCCACACCTCTAGTTGAGGTGTTAGTCAGCTTTTCAGATTCAAAATCACTTGATTTTTCACTTTCACTAGTTATTTCAATGGGATTTTGTTCTTCATGCACCTTGTCTCACCATTTCAAATATACCTTTATCATTTTATTTAGAGTTTGCATTAGATTGATATCCTCCTCCATGCCATTTTCTCTATTTCTCATGATTTCCCTTTCCACATCTATCATTGATCGTGTTGTTGCTAGGAAAGGTCGTCCAAAAATGATAGTGGAATTTTCATTACATATATCCCACTCACACATGATAAAGTCTAAGGGAATCTTAGAACTTCTTAACTCTACTATTATATTTTTGAGGACTCTAATAGGATTCTTTGATTCAAGATTTGAAAATTTGAGAATTATAGGTGTATCTTCCATTCCCTCTACCCCTAACTTCTTATAAAATTGATAAGGTATCACATTCACAGAAGCCTTTATATTACACAAGGGATCTACAAAAACTTCATTATTAATTACGCATGGGATATTAATATACTCGGATCTTTCATCCTTTGAGGAATAAGGTTCCCTTTAAAGTTATATGGGCTTTTAGGATCTTCTTCACCTAATCTCCCCTTCAATTCACTTTCACCTTCTTCCACTCCTTGATTTCCAGTTTTTAAAACATTTACTAATGATATTCTTTTTTTCTTTTCAAATCTGCTTCATCAGATATAATTGTGGTCACCGTCTCCTTAGGATTAACTTTAGCTAAACTCAAGAGCATTCCCTGCTGTGTACTAGATAAATGCTAGGATATTTTACCTAATTGGATTCATATATTTCTTAAAGTTACTTCTATTATTTTGATAGAGGACTCATGATGGTTTATTGTTATTACTGTCCTCTGTATGAATTGAGTGTTTTAGTTTTAGATAAATTAAAGGCTTCCTCAATTCCCACCTCTTATTATTTAAAGTATTGCTAAGAGCAATTATTTTTAAGTTTCTCTTGCCTATTGGAGAGTTGGTTCCTACTTGCTGGTAGTGATTTTGGGTGTCCCCATTAATTCAAGAAAAATTTGGATGATTCCACCACCCCAAATTGTTAGTGTAAGACTAGGGCTTATTCTAATTTTGATTGAAATTATTGTTACTCCCAAGAAGGTTAACTTGATCAGGGTTTGAAGGTGCAAAGGGAATATTTGAGCTACAACTTTCATTAGCATGTAGTCCTCGCAAAATTTACAAACAACTTCTTGTACAACATTCACATTCATTTGCCCTAGCCTTTGATTTAGCAATGCTATGTCTTTTTGAAAGGTTCTTATTTGATTTATTTTAGCTACATTATTCAATTCTCTCTTATTTTGATTCAGCCGCTCAGTCGACCATTGGTAGGCATTATTTGTCATTTCTTCAAGCTCATAATCTTCTTTCTGGGTTTTGCTACTTAAAGATCCCCCAGCAGCTGCATCAATCAAGGTTTTTGTGGGTGCATTCAATCCATTGTAAAATATTTGAACTTGCATTCACTGAGGGAAACTATGATGAGGGCAGCACCTTAGGCACTTATGGATGCCTTTTACAAAAGATGAAAATACAAGGCAAATGTTGAGTAGATAATATGTAGAAAGAGCTACTTGCATTCTCTCCATCCTCTCTACCTCTAAGCCCTGCTCTATTTCTTCCCTACTATCCATTCTCTTCCTGGGCTGTAACCTTCTCTAGATTCCTCTCCTTAGGGTTCTCCTCTTTGGATCTTTTTCTTAGACTGATTTTTCAAAACTCTCCTTAAGTCTTTTCTTCTGCTTTTTATAATGTCTCTTCAAGCTATCCTTTTTAATCCTATTACTAATTATTCCTTGAAAGTTGGATTTATCTAATTATTTATTCCATTATTACTAAATGAAACTAAAGATTTGGCTTTTGCAATTTTTGGTATCAGGAACTATAGGAATTTATATTTTTTTGGTCATTCCCAATGCCTGTTTAAAGCAGGTTTCAAGGAAGAATTATAGCACGCACTACAGCGCATTGTGTTGCAAGGGTTTTGAGCAGCCTGGAGCTGTACCGCTTGAGAAAATAGTAATTTTGGCACTGTGGCGTGCCGTGGTTCCTTGGCCTCGAGCAATTTGCTGATGTGGAATGCTGCGACACATTGCTTTGAGTGTTAGCGCGCTGTGGCATCAACCCTTATTTCCTTCCCTAGCACAGTGGTGCACTACGGTGGATTACCTCGAGCATCCTGGCGCTGCTGCGTGCTGCGGCATATTATCTCAAGCAGCCAAGCGTTGTTGCGCGCTATAGCACGTTGTTGCGCCCTTCTTCATAAAATTTTATTTTTTGTGGTTTGATCATTTCAAAGCTGAGATAGCATAAAACACACTAAAATAGATCTTACCAAAAACTCTCATTCTAAATAATAAAATTATTATAATTTTGTGGCTCATCACTATGCAGAAATAATATGACAGGAAGAAATCAACAAAACTAATAGAATGATATCCTCTTGTTTTTTAATTGCCTAACATTAACTGCATGAGTCATTCCTAATATTAAGACCTGCTCATTTCATAACCTGAATAATTACATTATCTTCAAAACATTTATCTTTATATCATGTTATAAGTTATTCTAAAACTTATCTAATCATAAGCTAAGGTTTATATGTATATATACTCAATATGTGACTATAAAGAATGGGTAGACACTTAGATTTCTTAACTACACTTATTAATACGCACAAAAATGAAAGGTCGAACCCTTCTACAGTTTATTTTCTCAAATTAAGTTGTCTAAGCCCTAACTCGTGACATATTAACTTGTAAACAACAGTACGTATCCCTGCACACAGAGATAAGAGGTAAAACTCTTTTACAATATCATGCAAGATGAAGCAACGAACTCATACAATTCAAAGGGGAATATAATAAGAATTCTCACCTTTTATATATTTGCACTTAATGGTGCACACAAAGATAAAGGGAAGCACTCTTTTACAGTTTTGTAGAGGTTATAAGGCTAATTTTTTATGGATAATTCAATGATTATGTACATGTACTTTTTGTACTAATGATAATGTAATAACCCAAGTTATTACCCTAGTCAATTAGGACTAATTTAAGTCCTGATTTTGATTCTAGCACACTAATTAAGTCATTAGGAGTTTGCCGCCAAGCCCTAGTTCAAATCAGAGGTCAAATGGATCAAATCCTGATTTTGGAAATTTCAGGAACCCTCGAAATTGATCTAATTATTTTGATCTCAAATCAAAAATTGAACTTTGTCATTGCACTCATTACCCCCAATTTAACTAGGGGTAATGTTTTGGTGGCAATAGTCATTGCCCCCAATTTAACTAGGGGTGATATTTTGGTGGCAATCGGTCGTCAAAATTCGACTAATATTTTTATAATATTTAATTAATGGAAAATTAAGATATTTATTTGACCTCGGAGCCCGTTTATAAAAATTGAATTTTAGAGCATTAATTAATATTTAATTAAAAAATTTATCAAATCCATTTTTATTCTTTTCCTTCTTCCTTCTTCTCTGGCTGGGACCCGCATCTGCTCCATTCGGCGTATCCTTCCTAGCTTGCGCACGCAAGAGACAAAGCCCCCTCTCCTTCTCTCCATTTTCTTTCTTTGCCAACATCTCTTCCCCATGGTTGTGATGGGATGAGTCAAGCGCCACCCATCCAAGGGCCATCCTTCTCCTCTCCTATAAAATGGAGCTCAGCCCCTCCTCTTCCTCTATTTAGAAAGCTGAGTTCTCCTCTCTTTTTCCTCCATTATTGTGCTTGTTGCTGAAGGAAATCTCCCAAGTTCCGGTAGAAAACAGAGCTCTCCTCCTCCATCTACTTCCATTTAAAAGCCAAGGTACCTCCCTTTCTCCCATTGAATAGATTCAATGGCTACTTCATTTTGCTCTTATGCTTATTTTGCATCCTTAGAAATTTGTGATTGAGTATGGAAGTCATTAAAGTTCATTAAGGTATTAAATATCATTGTAAATGAAATGCTCTGTTTTTCCTTCTTTCTGCATACTTGAACCTTTCACTCCATTTTGCATATTTAGAATAATTTTTTTGTGCCGATTTTAGTAGTGAAAGAAAGGTCTCAGAAATACCTTTTCATCAGTATATGGCATCGTACTTGAAGTGCTCTATGTTGAGAGTATTTGAGTTAGAAAGATGACCCATTACGGTTTTTACACAGGCGAAATCACCGTCGGGCACTACAGCGTGCCATAGCGCCCGAGTCTCAGGCTGAATCCGCGTAGAGCACCGTAGCGTGCCACAACGGCATATTAATTTGATGCAGCAAATAACTTTGATGAAACATAAAACTTTGATGAAGCATATAAACTTGATGAAATTAAATTAAATGCGCAGCATCACTGAAATTCGCTGCAGCGCACTACATCACTGATTTCTACTGCAATGCACCGCAGCGCCTCAAAGCGCTGCCGCACACCGCAGCAATCAAACCTCGGGAAGTTATGGCGCCATAGCGCGCCGCATCTCCTGAAGCGCTACTGCGCGCCACATCGCCAAAATTCGCTACTGCGAGCCATAGTGGCAATGCCCGAAAGGGTTGCAGTGCACCGTCGCGCTCGCTCCTCAGAACAGCAAGCGCTGCAGAGTGCCGCAGCGCCTAGCTCTCAACCAGAAGGTGCTGCTGCGCACAGTAGCGCCCAAAAATGTCTGAAAGTACCCAGAATTGTTCGGAATGGTTGAAACTTCACATTTTTTCACATTATAATGACTCTATAACCCTAATGGGGCAAAAATATATCTAAATTAAACCTATTTTTAGTAAAATTAAGCATTGTATAAAATTATATGTGATTTTTAAAAATATGGAAAAATTAGGTTTTGACCTCTTTCATGAAAATATAACCCTAACATTTAAACGACCATAACTTGATCATTAAATATCAAAATTTAGTGTTCTTAGACTCTATGGAATCCTTGGACAGTAAACATCCATAAAATAACCGAATTTTTAAACTTTACTTAGTATAATTACCAAAATAGCCTTATAAGTTAAAATCCTTAAATTGAACCCATAGGACTTAATACTTGTCCAAATTTATTGTATCTACTGTATATCTTCATGTTAGATAATAAAGAATCATTTGGCATCATTAAAATTTATTTTTGAGCCCTTAATCAAAAAGTTATATTTTAGACCCTTGAGTAAGGGCAAAACGATCATTTTGCCTAAAATTTAGGTTAAGTGCCCTTAACCTCTAAAATATCATTTAGATTATTAAAATCAGTAATAAATTGATTTAGAATCAAATTAGACTCATAAACTCATAAATTAAGTGAATTGTTGAAATTTTAATTTAAGCTTGTAAAATTCACAAGTAAAATCCATTATATCTCAACTTTAGTTAAAACTCATCCTTAATTCCTTTAAATAAGAAAAACCAACAAATGAAGGTAAACTATAATAAATTCCATCAAATCCTAAATTTCCTAAGTCATTTTATTTGGAGCTTATTAAGAATCTACACTTCACTTTAGGATCTTTTCCTTAAGATTAGGAATGAATACTAGGTTATATTTCATTTATTGAATAAAGTGGGTTATTCAATGAATAGAATCTTAGTTTTATTAGTTTCTAAATTTTCAAGCTTTAATTCTGATTATTTTATCTTTTAACTCTAGATTAAGAATAAGAGATCCATTATATTGAGCTTGATTTTTGCTTAATAGGATTTGCCTTAATCATTAGTTCATATTTAGACTTAAGCTTTAGTCCTTAAGCTTTACTTTAGATTATGTGATTAACTCCAATTTGTGGTATTTATTTCATAATCCCTAGTTTAGTAGTGTGGCATCCCATCCCCACCGTGGTCCTATTAACTCTTAAGTTAACATGATTACAGTGAAGTGGTCATCAAATAACAAGTTCATCGCTTATAACTAGATTAAACGTTCATTCTAATCCATTATAATTAAGAAAATTGCCATTTACAAGAGAATTTCACTAAATGATAAATACAAGAAATATAAATAGAGTGCGAAAGCAAAATATAACATCCATTCCATCATAATACAATAAATAGAAATATACAGCTCATAATAAGTGCAATAAGAGAAAATACAAAGTAAACGTGTATTATTACAACATATTTAAAGATAAAAGCTGAACTAAATGAACACTCATCCTTATAAGCAACAAAAGTAAAAGAGCTAGGAATATTCATCAGCTTGATCCTCCTCCTAAATCTGGTCTTCAAAAGGCGTCATAACTTCAAATAACTCAGAATCTATCATTATCGGTTTCACAATGATAGGGCCCCAACCAACAAAGGAATAAAATCTTATTATACAAAATATCTAAGTACATTTTAAGTTGTATATTATTCAATTTATTTTAAGATATCACCACTAAAACTCAACATCTAAAAAAGTAAGTATAGGAGCAGAGCGCATATGAAAAAAAAAATAGTTATAAATAATAAATTTATAACTTAAACAAAAGAAAAAGTAAGCACATACCTTTAATTATAATTGCAATAAGGTTAAGCATAAAATAAAGAATAATTACTAATAAATAAATGGAAAACTCATTCCTAAACATTCTTATGATCAATATAAACTTATGCTAATTAATATAAAGTAAAAGTACATGATGATACATTTAAATAACTAAAAACACGACTAGCATCATATATATATATATATATATATATATATATATATATATATATATATATAGCGAGTAAGACTAGCATCCTATAAGTGAATAAAGCTAGCATCATATATATGAAAGCTAGTAAATGCAGTAAGACAGTAAATAAAGAAGTACTGAAGAACACAAAAGTAAGCTAAAAATAATAAATTTGAAACTAAAAACTACTATGGTTGAATAAGCCATTCAAAACTAAAAGTATACATCAATCTCACTTAGCCTGCTGGGCTAAGGCAGAAGCTCTGAACTGAATAAGCATAAACACTCTTAGCCTACTGGGCTAAGGCAGAAAACACTGAGTAGAAGTGCTCTTAAAACTAGTAATGCCATATCAAATCCCGACTGATAAAGTCAATGAGGAAAGAGTCTATTATGCACCATCCTAGGCTGCTGTATAAGGCTAAGCATGGTATAGACTACCAGAACTAGCAACTGAGTCTAGGCCGATCCCAATCGAATGAACTAAAGAAGCAAACTACTAAGGCTACACTCTATTGAACTGAAAGCCCGAAAAACTAAAAGTACCTATAAAAATGCAAATGTTGTTTATGCAATTTCAAAGTTGACATGAGATATTCATTAAATACCCTATGTCCACAACATATGACCAAGGTATTAAGCTCAAAAATAAGGTAAGCAAAGCATCAAATGTCAAAATTACCAAGAGACTTTACTAAGACATAAGTGATATCCATTATTGTTTAATTATTCGCTCTATCTACTCCAAGTTACACAAGTTCAGGATCTTTAATTCCTACTATCGAGTATAACTCAAACTTACGAACTTATAAGTTGAAAATAATTAGAATTGATCAAGTTCTAATCTTATTAAATCAATGTCAATTATATAAGCTAAATAACTAAATCAATCAACATATGTTGATGATTTAAGAAATCTGAGCCCATCTTGATTAAGAAAAATTAAGATGGAAGGATTAAAAATTAAACTCTAAAAATTGAGATTTAATTGCTTAATCTAAAGATGATCCTAAAGGACTAAGGTTTAAAACCCAATTCTCATAAAGAATAGATTAAGGAAAATCCTATTAAATGAAATCAAACTCAATAGGATGGATCTTTATTCATGAATCAAAGGTTAAGAGATCAAATAATAATTAATAAACTATAAAAATCTATAAACTACCAAAACCAAGATTTCACCTATTGAGTAATCCAATTTACTCAATAGATGAACTCTAACATAAGATCTATTCCTAAGTTCTAAGGAAAGAGCTCTTAAACACTAAGATTAATACTCAGACACAAATCCTAACTAATGTTATTAGAGCTTAAGTAATGAACTAGAGGGTTCAAAGAAGTGTATGAAGTGAGATGAATCTCACATCATATAACTTAACATTGTACTTAGAATTTATTTAAGATCAAAATTAGGGTTTTGATTTGAAATCTGCTTTAATCATAGGAACTAACTTCTAAATCATTCTACTTATTGATTTTAGTGATTAGATTATGAATTTAAGGCTTAAAAGCACTTAACCCAAAATTTAGACAAAATGACTATTTTGTCCCTACTTAAGGGTCTAAAAAGGCATTTTTTGATTTAGAGCTTTAAATTATAAATTTTTAATAAAAAGTGATTACTTATTGTTTAACATGAAGATAGATAGTAAGTACACTTAATTTGGATAATAATTAAGCTTTATGAGATCAAATTAAAGAATTTGACTCATAAGAGCAATTTGGTAATTTAACCTAATCAAGTATAAAAATTTATGCAGTTTATTAATGCTTACTATTCAAGGATTCTATAGAGTCCAAGAATGCTAAATTCTGAGGTCTTAGGATTAAGTTATGATCAAATCAACCTTAGGGTGAAAATATGTAAATTAGGGTTTCTTAAGATTAGGTCAAAAACCAAATTTTTCCATTTGAAGTCTAAATTTAGTAAATTCAATGGCTATAGCATCCCTATAACACAATAAGTACTTTAACTGGGAGTATACCCAATTTGGACCTCATTTGGTCAAGTTATGACCTAATTAGGGTTAAGGGTGATTATTGAGCGATTAGTGAAATTAAAGAATCACAAAACCAATCACACCACTAGGTTATAATCTACTTTATGAGCTATTAGAAACTTGAATCACTTTATTTAGATAACTAACTATGATATTAATTACTAATCATGTTTTAGGGTGATTAGGGTTGACTAAGAGATCTAGCCATCAAATCTTAAATATTTTTACATTTTGCTATTTATTAGATCTTTTTGATCAAAATGGTATATTGGAAAAATTAATTTGGAGCTCAATTGACCAAGTTATGGTCAATTAAAGTTCTATAGTTAATTAGGTTAATTATTGTTAGGTCCTAAAAGTACTTAGGCAAAATATAACCCAAACAAAGAAATTGACACCATCAAAGAAATCTTGAGGTTCTCTTGATTACTTTAAGACCCATATTGGGTATATTTGGATGAGTGTGTGCAAAGTTATAATCATTTGAACATTTGGGACATTTAGGTCAATTTGTAGGGGTCATAAATGTCACTAAGTGAAATATACATCCAAATGGAAAATTGACAGTGTAAAAATGTTCTTCTCATTTTTCTGATTAAAATGAGATATAATTTTAATATGATTGGATTACTAGTTTGAGAGATAGGAGGATTTAAAAAATTTTGATTAATTAAATTAATTACAACAGAACCATAATTATCAAATTAAATATATATATATATATATATATATATTTGAATTAAATTAAATGATACTAAGATTAGTCAGCGGTGGGCCCCACAAACAAATTGATAGTGCTGACGACGCATATATGACAGCAGCCCCACCTTCTCTCCTTCTAGGATGACACACGCATAGGAGGCAGGGCACACCACTTCGGCTCTGCTGCTGACATGGCAGACGGAGAGGCTGACAGCGCAAGATGGCAAAGCCACAAATACCCACGCGAAACTACGGGTCGAGCCTGCTCGACTCGGCTCAGAAGAGTCTTCTCCTTCAGCAGGCGATGAGGAGGGTTCTAGGGCATCATAGAGCTCGACGTATGCTACCATACAAGATTCAAACCATATGAAAAATAGGAGCCCGATCATGGGGCTTTCCATCGAGTTTACGAATTTCAACCTAAGTGACAATGGCACCGGCAAAATGAGGTACCCTAACATTCTAGGGCAAGACTGAACTGCGTCTACCCGACGACATGGTTTGATCAAATCGATCTTAATCATGTCCATTTTGATTAAATATGATAACAAGGATTACAATTATGAAGAAATTGATGCATAACAAGAGAATTGGTATGAAATAATTAGGTAGGGAGGTACCTTGTCCACTGAAGCTAAGAATGTAGGTAGAGGATGAAGGAGCTTTGACATCTACTAGATTACACAAAGTTCGCATAGCAATGGATCGCAAGCGAATAGGTGGTTTAAATGAGGCTTGAAGGATTCTTGAGTGGCGACTGCCATTTTCTCAAGGTGGAGGTTCGACGCGTGCGAGGGCGTTCGCCACGCGCAGGCCCTGCGTGCTGCCGCAAGGAATCTATATGAGAATTGTTCAATCCCTGATCGAACTGTTAGGATTTACCATCAAGGCAAATTGATTTGCCTTCTAGGATGACACATGCGTAGGAGGCAGGGATGGTGCGCCAATGGAATTGACGAAAATTGTTAATGCTGATTAATTTAATGATATTAATTAAATAATTTAAATTGATTTCTATATAAAAATTATTTAATTAAATACATCTCAAAAATTTCCAATATATCACCCCTAGCTAATTGAGAGGTGAGGAAACGGCGAAGTCTGATTTTCGCTTTGACGAGAATTTAATTTTTCTCATTTTTCGAAGTATTTAAATTATATTAAATTATTCGCCAAAAATCCAATGACTTCCAAATGCTTCCAAAACATCACCCCTAGCTAATTTGGGGGTGATGAGCGCAATGGCAAAGTTAGATTTTTGATTTGAGGTCAATTAATACAGGCCAATTTCTTGGGTTCCTAAAATTCTCAAAATCAGGATTTGATCCATTTGACTCTTGATTTAGACTAGGTCTTTATGGTAAACATCTAATAACTTAATTAGTGTACTGGAATCATAATCAGGACTTAGTTTAGTCCTAATTGACCTAAGTAACAACTTGGGTTGTTACAAGTAGATCTTGATCAAATCTTAATTTAGAATGTCTAAATCCATTAATTAGGACGTGATAATTTCTTATTTAAGCTTATAGTTATTGTTGATTGAATTAAATTAGAACACGATCAGTTCTAATTATTTTTATCCTTATAAGACCATGCTTCTAAGTTGTATAACTTAGAATGTTAGAATAGTCAATTATATAAAAAATGATGTCACCTTACGTAGTTGAGTCCCTTGCTCACTTTGATTTACTTGTGCTTTCGCATTCTTTATATTATGTGCCTTATTCCTTGAACATGTCATACAAGAATATTGATGCATGAAATGAAAATTTAGAATAATTAGGACAACATTTTCATAGGGTTCAATTACTTGTTGATTATGCACAATTTACCCCAATGGATAGGGGTAAGCAGAAAAAAAGGATTACTTAACATTACTCATTGAGGAGTGTTGTGTTAAGTTGGAACTCGAACAATCTTGTTGCCATACTTGATTCCTCAGCTACTTCTGGATATGCTCATAAAAGTAAAGTAAATAACTAAAATATTATTGCGTATGTATATACTGCCTCTTCAGTTCATTCTCTTCTTATTACCAACTTAGCCTCGGATGAGAATATCGTTGTTGCAGCAGGCTATATTAGCTCTCTTGAGAGATGGTAGTCATTATATACCTATTTTCTGTTTACTGTTCACTGTTTATTGTTTATCGTTTACCGTTTACTGTTGTAATTTACTCATGTCAGCTTTACTTTACCTGCTTACTTACTTATAGGATGTTATATTTCTTACTACTTTTTTATACATATCACAGACAGATTACTTATTGTTAGACTTGCATATATCATTTGATTATCAGCATATTTAGGATCAGTATTTTATTTCAGTACTTTTCTTACTGTATTTGTATATGTGTGCTTAACCTTGTCTTAACTTACTTTTGAGGTATGTTCTTCTGCCTCATTATTGCTTAGTTATAAATTCTATTATTTATAACTTGTCACCTCCTTTTGTATGCTTGATGCTTCCATGATAGTTTATTTTGCTTAGTTTATGTAAATAGTGACATTATTAAACTCATGAAATATTAACATCCTAAAATATACTTAGACAATATGTCTAATAAGATTTTCTTTGTCTTGGCTGAGGCCCTGACATTCTGAAACTGACAATGTCAGGATCTAATTATTTTGAGGAGTTTTTGCCTGTGGAGAAGCTATTTTTGGAAAAAGAGTAGATTGGAGCTGAAGAATAGTAGATTATTTCCTCTTTTATTCTTGTGAGGATGAGAGCCTTATTTTCCCTTAAAACTTATTTGAATATTGTAATAACACAGGTACTTATGTATGTTCTCTTATTGTACTATTCATTTTGAGTTGCATTATTATTTTATTACTTATATTGTGGTGGATTGGAAATAGCATATATTATTATCTTTGCTTCCACACTCTAATGAATGTATATACTTAGTGAAAAATTCTGCTACCTTTATTAGGGCATATCCTTCCCTTATTAGTGGATTGAGGACTTTATCTTAATCTAATAATAAGTGAGGGATTTACCATCATTGCATGCCGCCCCTTGATCTAATCTTGTGGGATTGGGGGTGGAGCGCCATAGTTGGTATCAGAGAATTCCATAAGGTGTCAGATTGAATTTGTATTCCTCTCTACTTAATGAATGATTCTTTTGACAAATCAGTCACTAATTAAAACATTAGAGTTACATCCAAGTTGCTGCAATACCATGCTTAGAATAAAAAGGTACAAGAATGAAAAATATAAATATGGCTCAAGTATAAAGAACATAGACTAAAGTAACTTAACAAGTTGTTATGATATGGCTGAACTAATTTAACTTGTGGAATCGTTAGACACTCGAAGATGTCATTTTGGTGGTACCACAGGCGATTTGAGGCCATATGGGAGTATGTCTCCTAGTTTTACCAGAGGTATGTTGAAGGGGTGTCAGAGCTTGGCGTTTGAGTACTAGACCAACTGCTCCAACATGGCATCTTCAGGGGCTTTGACCTTCTAGTCTTGGCCAAGGACTGGCTGAAGTGTGTAAACTTCATTATAGAAGCGATAAATTATCACGACGACATTCAGGTTTCCATAATATATCTTCTCCTTTAGGACCACGCCAAAGAGTGGTGGGTTGTCACCTACTGGGCACTCACCCATAGGTGTGAAGGAAAGTCATGTGAGGCTACCTTCGAAGATTTCTGTCGTGCTTTCACCGTGGAGTACATTAGATAGATGTTTTAGTGTTTCCATTTAATGATCTCTATTTTATCTTCTTATTTCATAAATTCCAAATTAAAATGATTAATGCAAGAACTAGTATGTTTTATTTCTTCAAAATTCTAAAAAGATGATATTTTCTAAATTTAGATTTAAAGAATGAATCTTGAACAAAGCCCTTCCCCAACTGTATCTAACAGCTCATCCTCTGAACTAAATGCACTGCTTGAAGCTGACAAAATGATGGTAGATTCCCACCACAAGCAAGCAGAACAAATGGCAGAATCTCAAGCCAAACAATCTGAGAGGATTGAACAACTAATGATAGCCCAAATGAATCTAAATCGCACTACCTTTGAAGTATCCCATGCACCATACTTCTCCTTCCAACACCATGTGCAGTCCGTATATGGATTGTTACATAGTTTTCTTTGTCTGAAATCCCCTACCTTCAATGGGAGTCATTCCGCATTCAACACGGCCAGCTGGATTAAGATGGTGGAAAAGAACCTCACCGGTATTAATTATCCAGATTCTAAGGTGATCTGTCTTACCACCTACCTCCTTCAGGACTAAGCTAAGTATTGTAGGGGATACCACCTGCAACACTCAGTTTACCGATGTAGAACTTGAAGATATCACATGGGATGAGTTCATTAAAGCGTTCCAAGCCCCGTACATTCCCTTGTCAGCCAAACACAACTTAAGGGGCATGTTCTTGAAGCTACAACATAGAAACTATTCTGTATCCACATATGAAGCTGAGTTCTGGCACCTTGTGAGGTTCTCCACTAACCTAGTTCCCACCGAATTAGATCGCTGCCACCGATTCTAAAGCAATCTGCAGGCTTCCATCAGAAGCCAAGTCATTCCTCTTTGTTTGTCAAACCTTGCCGAACTCTTGGAGTCTGCCAAAGTGGTGGAGCAGGACCAAGCAATGGATGGACCCAAAAAGAGTTTTGGGTCTACCTCCTTCTAACATGATCACCCAAAGTGAGCTAGGGTGTATCAGCTCAAGGCAGAGGCTCCTCCTACTGACCCCTTCAACGGCTGCACTCGACCTCATCCCTATGATCAATGCTACCATGGGGGCCATTCTTGTTACACATGTGGAAGGTCAGGCCACAGTTATTTACAATGTGCTGCCAAAAAAACCATCGATAGTGATCAAATTGATCACTCCAAGCACCGACAAGTCTTCAACTTGTTCCAGAAACCCGCAACAGCCCGCCTAGCACTACCTCCTTCTACAGCTCCACTGTGAAAGACAGCCACTGTCCCTCACCCAAATGCACCAAGGACACCCCCATGATAGACCTACAACAACAGGTCCGCCGGCCCTGCTCATGTTTATACCCTCACTCCATTTGAGACTGCCAAGGATAACCATGTGGTGTCACATACACGCTTTTAAACCCCTCTATTTTTATTATTATTACTCGCATAATGTAGTTAGTAATTATTGCATCTGTAAATAGGTTCAATTTGTATAAATGAAAAACCTTGCAATATTCTATTTGACACTAGAGCTAGTCACTCCTTTGTTTCTAAAAACTGGGTAAGGTCACTCAGCCTACCTCTATATCGCCTAGACAATCCTTTAAGTGTTGGGTTACCTTATGGAGCCCAAATGCTAGCTTGTCAATTCTATAAAATATAAATTCCCATTGAAGAAAGAGAATTTGAAGCCAAGCTAGTAGTCCTTCCTATAGATAACTTTAATATATTATTAGGCATGAACTAGTGAGCCAACATAATACCACTATCAACTGCATGAAGAAGAAAATCATCCTCGGTAGCGATAGTCAGGCCAAATCCTTTGTCGGTAACCTTAGCACATGAGCTTAATTAATTAATGCTATAGGAGCAAAGAGTCTAGTCAAGAAAGGTTGCGACGCTTACCTAGTGACAATACTAGGTGAAAAAAGGATAACATTTCCATAACTAAAAATCCTACCATTTGTGAATTCCCTGCTATCTTCCCCGAAGATATACTCGGTCTTCCACCCACTCGGGAAGTGGAATTTGCAATAGACAAAATTCCTGGAACCCAACTCATATCCAAAGCCCCTTATCATATGGCACCCACAGAATTGGAGGAGCTAAATAAACAGTTGCAGGAACTGCTAGAAAAAGGTCTCATTAGACCGAGCTCGTCTCCTTATGGAGCACCGATACTGTTTGTAAAGAAGAAAGATGGTTCGATGCGTATTGTATCTACTATCGTGAGCTAAATAAAGTCACAATCAAGAATAAGTACCCGTTGCCTTGCATAGATGACTTGCTCGATCAGCTGTCAGGAGCCAAGGTATTCTCAAAGATTGATCTACGATCTAGCTATCATCAACAGCAAGTCAAGGACTCGGACATATAGAAGACAGCATTTAGAACTCAATATTGACACTTTGAATTCTTAGTAATGTCATTTGGGTTGGCGAATTCACCCTCAATATTCATGGATCTAATGCAGCGCATTCTCAAACCCTACCTCAATAAATTTGTTATCATCTTCATCGATGACATTCTGATATATTCCAAGAGCAAAAAAGAACATGAATATCACTTAAGAATAGTGTTAGAAAAATTGTGTGACCACAAGCTCTCCGCCAAGTACTCAAAATGTGAATTCAAGCTTGATTCAGTAGCATTTATGGGTCATAATGTAGATGTCCAGGGTATTAGAGTCGATCAAAACAAGGTTAGCGCTATCCAAGAATGGATACAACCAAAATCAGTAATTGACAGCAGGAGCTTCTTGGGCTTAGCTGGTTACTAGAGAAAGTTTGTAAAGGGCTTTTCGCAGATAGCCTCCCCACTGACCAATTTAACCCAAAAGGCCGTACCATTTGAATGGTCTCCAGCATGTGAAGAAGCATTTCAAGCATTAAAGGATGCACTATCAATGGCTCCAGTTTTAGTTCTTCCTAAAGAAGGTGTGAACTACCAAGTCTATGCAGATGCTTCTGGTATATGCTTAGGTGATGTGCTACTGTAAGAAGGAAAAGTCATTCCTTATGCTTCTCGCTAGTTGAAGCCACATGAAAAGATCTATCCCATCTAAAAATTTTGAACTCGCCGCAGTCATTTTTGCTTTGAAAATATGGCGTCACTATCCATATGGAGTTCAATGTTCTATCTTCACCGATCACCAGAGTCTAAAGTATATATTCACTCAGAGAGAGTTGAATTACCGATAGAGAAGATGGCTAGAACTGAAAAGCAATTATGACCTAGATATTCAGTATCATTTAGGAAAGGCAAATATTGTAGCTAATGCACTTAGCCATCATGCTACTGTTAATTCCATTATTTGAGAGCCCGTAAGAGGAATAATTCCGCAAGATGAATGTCAAGATAGTGCGTAGTGATCTATTAAGCAAGATGATCTTCATTAGCAATGTGGAACCAACCTTCCATAGAGATGTTTTCATATTCCAAATTAAAGATAAAGACTTCTTGAACTTTAAGATCGCAATCGAAAGTGGTCATCGTCCCGAGCTGAACCTTAAGAAGGGTGCTATATACTTAAATAATCATCTTTGGATCCCTAAATCCATGCACCTTGAAATTCTAATTAAGGGCTACAATTCTGGGTATCAAGTGCATCCAGGAAGCTCAAAGATGTACCAAGACCTGAAACAATGCCTTTGGTGGCCAGGAATGAAGAAAAGTGTAGCCGAGTTCGTTAAAAGTGCCATGCTTGTTTAGTTAAGGCAAAATATCAAAGACCCGGTTATTCGCTTCATTCGCTTGAGATCTCTGAATGAAAGTGGCTAGATATATCAATGGATATTGTTATAGGATTGCCTCGTGCAAAGTTGGGACCGATTGACTGAGTCCGCTCATTTCATCCCTATCCGACAAATAGACTTAGTTGAGAAACTCGCCAAGCTCTATATCTAAGAGATAATCATGTTGCATGAAATCCCCAAATCAATTGTATCTGATAGAGACAGTCAATTTACCTCCAAGTTCTGGTAGGTAGTACATTAAGACATGGAAACCACCCTAATAATGAGTACATCTTTTCATCCACAAATGGATGGTCAGACAAAATTAGTAAATCAGGTTCTTGAAGATCTACTTAGACTATGTATTCTTGATTTTGCTGGATCCTGGGAAGATCACCTCCCATTGGTGGAGTTCGTATATAACAACAGCTTTTAAGCCAGCATAAAGATGGCTCCATATGAAGTCCTGTATGATAAAAAATGTAGCACTCTATTGGCATTATCAGAAGCAGTAGTGTTTAGTTGTATGGATCTGAATTAGTAGAAGAAACTAATCAGTCGATTCAACAGCGGGTTCGTATATCCCAAGATCATCAAAGTAAATACAACATTCATCACCATCCATTAGAATTTAAAGTTGGAGATTTTGCTTACCTGAAGGTCAGTCCAATGAAAGGATCTTTAGGTTCAGCATAGCAGGGAAACTTAGTCCCCCGCTATGTTGGTCCATTTGAGGAAGCATCCAAAGTAGGTTCTTCCACCTATAGACTAAATCTTCCTGATGACTTTGCAGCCATACACAGTGTGTTCTACATATCTTCATTGAGAAGATGCCTCAGGGATCCCTCTCATTTGATTCAATTTCTAGAAATTCATATCTAGCTCGACTTGTCCTATGCTGATGAGCCAATCCAAATCTTAGCTCGTGATCAAAAATAACTAAGGAACTGCTCCATCCCAATGGTTAAAGTTCAGTGGAAGAACTGCTTGTCTGATGAAGCCACTTGAGAGAAGGAATCTGATATGTGGTCCAAGTATCCAAAGCTATTTGAAAATCCAGGTACTTCCCTAGCTCCTTATTCTTTCTATTCAATCCTTAGTTTTTGCATTAATTCTTTTCACTCGAGTGATGTCGAGGACGACATCGTTCTTAAGTAGTGGAGTCTGTAATAACCAAAACTATTACCCTAGCCAATTAGGACTAATCTAAGTCCTGATTTTGATTCTACATACTAATTAAATCATTAAGAGTTTGTCGTCAAGCCCAAGTCCAAATTAGAGGTCAAATAGATCAAACCCTGATTTTGGAAATTTCAGGAACCTTGGAAATTGACCTAATTATTTTGATCTCAGATCAAAAATTGAACTTTGCCATTGCACTCATTGCCCCCAAATTAGCTATGGGTGATGTTTTGGTGGCAATCGGAAGTCGTCAAAATCCATCGAAAATTTTAATAATATTTAATTAATATAAATTTGAGATATTTAGTTGATCTCGAAATTGAAATCTGACTTTGTCATTGCGATTGTCACCCCTAAATTAGCTACGGGTGATGTTTTGGACATGTTTGGAAGTCATCGAATTTTTCACGAATATTTTAATATAATTAAATACCCCAAAAAATAGAAAACCTCAATACTCATCAGAATCAAAATCCAATTTCACCGTTGAATTCCTCACCCCTAAATTAGTTAGAGATAAATTTTTGAGATTTTTCAGAGCCCATTTTAAAAATTGAATTTTTAAGCATTAATTAATTATTTAATTAAAAAAATTTATCAAATCCATTTTTCTTATTTTCTTTCTTCCTTCTTCTCTGGCTGGGATCCACACCTCCTCTATTCTGAGCATCCTTCCCTTCCTGTGCACATAAGAGGCAGAGCCCCCTCTCCATTTCTCCATTTTCTTTTTTTGCCAACATCTCCTCCCCATGCTTGTGATGGGATGAGTCAAGCGCATCCCATCCAAGGGCCATCCCTCTCCTCTCCTATAAAATGGAGCTCATCCCATCCTCTTCTTCAATTTAGAAAGTTAAGTTCTCCTCTCTTTTTTCTCCATTGTTGTGCTTACTGCTGAAGAAAAGCTCCCAAGCTCCTGCAGAAAATAGAGCTCTCCTCCTCCATCTGCTTCCATTTGAAAGCTAAGGTACCTCCCTTTCCCCCATTGAATGAATTCAATAGCTACTTTATTTTGCACTTATGCTTATTTTGCATTCTTAGTAATTTGTGATTAAGTATGGAAGCGATTAAAGTTCATTAAGGTATTAAATTTCATTATAAATGAAATGCTCTGTTTTTACTCCTTTCTACATACCTGAACATTTAACTTCATTATTTGCATAGTTAGAATATTCTTTTTATGCAATTTTAGTATCGATGGAAAGGTCTTAGAAATACCTTTCCATTGGTATATGGCATCGAACATGAAGTGCTCTACGTTGAGAGTATTTGAGCCCGAAATATGACCCATTATGGTTTTTGCATCGGCAAAACCATCATCGGGCGCTACCCGCGCGCCGTAGCGCCTGAGTCTCGGGCTGAATCTGTCGTAGCACCCGAGTCTCGAGCTGAATCTGCCGTATTACCCAAGTCTTGGGCTAAATCTGCCGTAGCATGCCACAATGCGCTACAACGGCATATTAATTTGATGCGACTAATAACATCGATGAAAATAAAAGTTTGATGAAGCATATAAACTTGATGAAATTAAATTAAATGCGTTGCGGCACTGAAATCCGCTGTAGTGCGCCACAGTGTCTAAAAGTGCTGCAGCATGCCACAGCACTGATTTCTGCCATAGCATGCCGCAGTGCCTCCAAGCGCTACCGCGCTCCGCAGCAATCAAACATCAGGAAGTCCTGGCACCGTAGCGCGTCGCAGTGCCTAAAAGCATTGCAGCGCACCACAGCGCTGAAATCTGCTACAGTGCGTTACAACGGCAGCTCCCGTAAGCGCTACAGCACATTGTAGTGCCCACACCTCAGAACAGCAAGCACCATAGTGCCTGGCTGTCGGCCAGAAGGCGCTACGGCGCGCGGTAACGCCCAAAAATGTCCGAAAGTACCCAGAATTGTCTGGAATGGCCGACACTTTACTTTTTTTCGTATTATAATGACTCTAAAACTATAATAGTACCAAAATATTGAATCTGGTTTTAATAAAATTAAGCATTGTATAAAATTATATGTGATTTTAAAAATATGGAAAAATTAGGTTTTTACCCCTTTCATGAAAATAGAACCCTAACATTTAAATGATCATAACTTGATTATTAAACATTAGAATTCAGTGTTCTTGGACTCTATGGAATCCTTGGATAGTAAAAATTAATAAATAACTGAATTTTTAGACTTTCCTTAGCATAATTACCAAAATGACCTTATATGTTAAAATCCTTAAATTAGATCCATAGGACTTAATACTTATCCAAATTTGATGTACATACTGTCTATCTTCATATTAGACAATAAAAAATCATTTGGCATCAATAAAATTTAATTTGGAGTCCTTAATCAAAAAGTAGCATTTTAGACCCTTAAGTAGGGGCAAAACAGTCATTTTACCCAAAATTTAGGTTAAGTGCCCTTAACCTCTAAAATATCATTTAGATCATTAAAATTAGTAATAAAATTAATTTAGAATTAAATTAGACTCTTAAACTCATAAGTTTAAGGCTTGTAAAATTACTAAGTAAATCTATTATACCTCAACTTAGTTAAAACTCATCCTAATTCTTTTAAATAAGAAAAATAAGCAAATGAAGGTAAATTATAATAAATTCTATCAAATCCTAAATTACCTAAGTCATTTCATTTGGAGCTTATTAAGAATCTACACTTCACTTTAGGATCCTTTCCTTAAGATAAGGAATATATATTAGATTAGATTTCATTCATTGAATAAAGTGGGTTATTCAATGAATGGAACCTTAGTTTTATTAGTTTCTAGATGTTCATGCTTTAATTCTAATTATTTTATCTTTTAACTCTAGATTAAGAATAGGAGATCTATTTTATTGAGCTTGATTTTTGTTTAATAGGATTTGCCTTAATTATTAGTTCACATTTAGACTTAAACTTTAGTCCTTAAGCTTTACCTTTGGATTATGTCATTAACTCCAATTCATGGTATTTAATTCATAATCCCTAGTTTAGTAGATCTTGATCAAATTTTAATTTAGAACGTTTAAATCCATTAATTATTACATGATCATTTCTTATTTTAACTTATAGTTGCTGTTGATTAAATTAAATTAGAACCTAATCAGTTCTAATTATTTTTAATCTTACAAGGCCGTGCTTCTAAGTTGTATAATTTAGAATAGTTAGAATGGTTAATTATATAACAAATGATGTCACATTGGGTAGTAGAGTCCCTTGCTCACTTTGATTTACTTATATTTTTGCATTCATTGTATTATGTGCTTTATTCCTTAAACATGTCATACAAGAACATTGATGCATGAAATGAAAACTTAGAATAATTAGGACAATATTTGCATATGGTTCAGTTACTTATATATTAGGTGCATTTACCCCAGTGGACAAGGGTAAGGAGAAATAATGATTACTTAACATTACTTATTGAGGAGTGTTGTGCTAAGTTGGAACCCAAACAGTCTTGCAGACGTTCTTAACTCCTCAGCCACTTATGGAAATATCCATAAAAGTAAAGTAAATAACTAAAATCTTATTGCATATGTATATATTGTCTCTTCAGTTCAGTCTCTTCTTATTACTGGCTTAGCCTCAGATGTTGTTAAGAATATACTTATTATAGCATGCTATATTAGTTCTCTTCTGATATGGCAGTCATTACATACTTATTTATTATTTACTGTTCACTATTTACTGTTTACTGTTGTACTTTACTCCAGTCAGCTTTACTTTACCGGCTTACTTACTTATAGGATGCCATATTTCTTACTGCTTATTTATACGTATTAATATATCCAAAATTTGTAATAAGAATATAGTGTTTTAGCTTTCAAATCATCATATATATCCATATACTTTGAGTGGAAATTATACTTTTGCAGGAAAAATGAAGGAAATGGGAACTATAAGCAAAATCACTAAATTCTGGGTGAAAATTGCCGCAGAGAGCCATGGCGACCCATCAAAATTCCTTCACCTAAAAGTATACCTGAGGACTTGGAAGGAAGCCCGCAGCAGCGCGCCACAGCTGGCCACAGCGTCATTTCCCAGGAGAAATATTAGAACCTTATGCGGAATAATTGAACAGTGTCAATTCGCTTTCAAGCATGCCACAGCGCGCTTTGCCCCATAAGGATTTACACTGACTTGGAACAAAACCGCTGCAGCTTGCCGTGGCACGCCATAGCACTCACCGGTGGAATATTTAATTAATCATTAAGAACTTTATATGAACTAATTGAACAGTCACTATTCCGCTTTCACGAAAGTTTATCACCGAGGCGGCATTTTTGATTATTTATGAAAGCTTTATGTGAACTAATTGAAAAGTCAATATTCTGTGTTTCAAACATTCAACCGCCGCCGTGTGCCACAGCACGCCGCAGCGGTATTTCTGATTATTTATGCAAACTATATATGATTTAATGAAACAGTTATTATTTTGCCTTTTCGAAAATGAAACAGTCGTAGCGCGCCATAGCGGATGGGTGGCGACTTCAAGGAAATCATCAAAATATACAGCGGAATAGTATTTGAACTTCGGCTGCTACAATGCGCCACAATGAAATAGTGTTTGGAACGCAGCTGTTACAGCGCACCACAGCGCGCCATAGCGCGCTGTCGTGCGCCGCAGCGGTCGTGCCAGAATTCGCCAGAACAACTATAAATGCAGCATAAGAAAGGCCACAAAATGCAACTTTTGGCTTTCCCAACCTCTTGAAAACTGAAGTGAACATTAATTTTGCTAAATTCCAATGGAACAACAGAATAAATATTTTAAGAGTTTGAAATGAATCCAAAGAAGAAGAAGAGTCACATAATTAATGGCTTGGGGCTGAGATCTTCCTTATTTAAGGGCCATTTTTTGTTTAGTTGCTTGATGTGTACTTTTGCCTCAATTTCTGCTTAGTTATAAATATTACATTTATAACTTATCATGTTTTCTTGTACGCTTACTGCTCCTATGCTTATTAGTCACTTATGTTTTGTTTAAATATAAATGGTGATATTAATAAATACATAATAAATTTTTAGCCTAAAATGTACTTGGACATTTTGTCTAATAAGAATTTCTTTTTTAGCTGGGGCCTTAATATTGTGAAACTGATAATGTCAGATCTTGAGCAGTTTGAGGATCCAGTGTTTGAGGAGGAGCCTTACATAGAGAAGGCATAATAGATTGGAGCAGAAGACCTTTAGTTGTCTTTCATTTCTTGTGAGGATGAGAGTTATTTTTATTTCATTTTAAATTTTAATTAAATGATGTAATAATACAGGTACTTGTGATTGTGCTTATTTTTCTGTACTATTATTTATGAGCTACTTTTCTGTACTGCTTCTCATTATGTTGTATGGTGAACTGGATGTAATATTTACTTGTATACTTCTGCACTCTGTGTTTATGCTGATTTAGTGACTGATACTTATATTCATTCTGTGCACATCCTTCTCGTATTAGTAGATTGTGAATTTTACCTACTCCAATGATAAGTGAGGAATTTGCCAGAGGGGCACACCACCCCTTATGTCTAATCTTGTGGATTAGGGGGGTGGGGCGCCACATGGGTGCTGCTCCTTTGTGCATTGCAAAGAGATGGAAATATTCATATCTCCAGCATTATAAGGGAGCAGCTCTGAAACGCCTTGACCGAGCCTTGCGCAGCTCTTGCTTTTGGGTCACCCATTTCAAGTATCTGCAAGAGTCAAGGGGTAAAGATCCCCTCTTCTGACGTTGAGATTCCACCACGTGCTCCTCTAGAACTGACAAACCTGAGTGCCCGCACCCAAGAGGGGGTGCGAGCTAAGAAGAGGAGGAGAGAGAAGAAGGCAAAGCTTCAACTTCGTTAGCCAGACCACGGTGGACAAATTGATGACGCGAATGTACGCGCATCAACGGGACTTGGGAATTTCCCTAGCACGCGACATGCGTTTCATCAAGGGAGAAGTTGCCAGGCATCATGAGTTCCAAACGGAATTCCACAATGCTCTCGGAACCATGTTCCAAGAGTGGAGCTTGCGTGGAGGACCGGACAGGTCTAGGCTGCCGCACCCTCCTGTAGGAGACCCTTTCCCGGACGATGACTGGCCAACGGATTACATTTACTAGGATGTGAACGAGGAAGATGAAAATAATGATTAATAAGATTGTATTCTTTTATTTTATAGTTTTATGTTTTTGTTTTTATTTTGTTTTTAATTCAATAAAGTAAATTTTGGTTCATTGGCACCCTTATCATTACTATGCTTGTGTTTAAAAGTTAAAATTTTCTGAACATAATTAGCTCTTGGACTCAATACTGAACTCAAATGTGTGATAATAAGGACACTAATATGCTTGAAATTAAGATGATAAACCCATATTTCAAATCCTGCACCTCTTGATCAAGTTTAAAGCTCTAGTATGATTTAGTTTGTAATAAACTGGAATGAACATATGCTTAGGTTTAAGTTTGGGGGTGAAGAACTTAAGGGATTAAAACCATGATGGTAAAATGTGAGTGAATGAATGAGTGTGCTAAGCTCCCGCGGAACTTAACGACCACAAGGAACTAAATTAAGGGATGAAAAAAAATATTTCTCCCTTAAGCTGAATTCAAAAATAAAAAATAGGGATGATGAAAAATATCTCTCCCATATTTAAAAATTGAGAACTTAGGATGAAGAAAAATATCTCTCCTAAAATTATAAAAATGTTCCTTGTTAATCATGAGAAGGGCAGACATGGCACAATACACTTATCACATACCAAATGCTTAATTAAGGTGTGAAATTCCTAAGGGTGATTACCCCCATAATAAGGACATAAGCATAAACATTAAAGAAAGGAACTAGATGGTAACTAGAGTTTGGAGCTTGATTAAAAAGGATAGAAGAGATGAGAAATCTGTAGTCATCTTTACTTAAGGCAATATGTAGTGACTAATTTATTTCACATTGCATCCTACATTGAATTTATTATATAAGAAATTCAGAAAATTATTTGTGAGCTTACTCGATGATGAGCAACAATTTAAGTGTGGGGGTGTCATATATTCGAAATTTGTAGCAAAATATAGTGTTTTAGCTTTCAAATCATCATATATATATATCCATATATTTTGAGTAGAAATTATACTTTTGCAAGTAAAATGAAGAAAATGGGAACTATGAGCAGAATCACTGAATTCTGGGTGAAAATAACCGCAGCGCGCCATGGCGGCCCATCAAAATTCCCTCATCTGGAATTATACCTGGGGACCTGGAAGGAAGCCCGCTACAGCGCGCCACAGCGTCATTTCCCGGGAGAAGTATTAGAACCTTATGCGAAATAATTGAACAGTGCCAATCCCCTTTCTCGTAAAATAAACTGCTGCAGTGCACTCCAAGCACGCCACAACGCGCTTTGCCCCATAAGGATTTACACTGACCTGGAACAATACCACTGCAGCTCACCGCAGCAACAGCGCACCACGACGGCATATTTAATTAATCATTTAGAACTTTATATGAATTTATTGAATAGTCACTATTCCGCGTTAGCGAAAGTTTACTGCCACAGCGCGCCAATGCGGTATTTCTGATTATTTATGAAAACTTTATGTGAACTAATTGAACAGTCAATATTCCGCATTTCCGAACATTCAACCGCCGCTGGGTGCCATAGCGAGCTGCGACGAAATTTTCTGATTATTTATACAAACTATATATGATTTAATGAAATGGTTACTATTCCGCCTTTCGAAGATGAAACCACCGTAGCGCGCCTTCATCGCGCCATAGCGGATGAGTGACGACTTTAAGGAAATCATCAAAATATATAGCGGAACAGTATTTGAGCTTTGGCTGCTACAGCGCGCCACAGTGAAACAGTGTTTTGAACGCACCTACTATAGTGCGCCACAGCAGACGTGCCAGAATTTGCCAGAACAACTATAAATGCAGCATAGGGAAAGCCACAAAATGCAACCTTTGGCCTTCTCCCAGCCTCTTGAAAAACTGAAGTGCACATTAATTTTGTTAAAATCCAATGGAACAATAGAATAAACATCTAAAGGGTTTGAAATAAATCCAAGAAAGATGAAGAGTCACATAATTAATGTCTTGGGGCTGAGAGCTTCCCTATTTAAGGGTCAATATCAGACCTCAAGAGGGTTCCAATTTTTGACATTCTAGTGCCCATAAGGAAATATACAGGAGGAGGAGAAATGAGTACTCTCCAAGGGGAAGAGGGTTTACCAAGAACAGTAAGGAGAAGGAGACAGTAAAGGGAAAAGGGCAAAGCAATCAAGAGGAAGTGCAGGAGGATCCAAGAGAACCCCAAAAAACCTCAGGGTGATTCCTAGTCTTTTTTTCTAACCTTCTCTGATTTCTTTCTATTGTGAACTGATGTCAAGGTTCACTTTCCTTTGTATGTGTGTTTGTGCTTATTTAGTAATGGAAGGCTAAAATTTTTTTGGAGAGGTTTGAGATGTAATTGTATGAAATTATAAGGGGTATGGTGGTGTTGTAATGAATTTGTTTGAATGACTGAAAAGATGTTCTTATTATTTATTATTAATGCTGAAATGAATGCTTGGATGGAATAAAGTCTAAATTATATTTTCTAAAAAGAAACATAAATGAATCATTAATTTATTTAAAGAACTTGTGTTCTAAGCTCATCAATTAGGTAAGATCAAGGAAGGCAGTGCAAGTATAGCTGAGAATTATGTGACAAATTCTCAGCTCACTTGCACCTTTTCTTAAAGGCTCTACCAAGATATTTGATGCTTGTGAACCAAGTTCTCCATTAACTTTACTCTGCTGCTCAGCAAAGTAGAAGGGATGAGAGGACATCGAAAAACTCGATGGATTATGTGACATAGTCCATTGACCCAATGCATCCTCCCATTAGCTAAACCGCGTGTGAAGCGCATGATGCATGGTTAATGGAAATCTTATTTGTGAGATCAATAGGAGCAAAAGATATCATTTGGTAATCTAGACATAAGGAATCAAGTCTAATTAACAAATCATGATCTCATGAAAGCTTATGTGCTAAGAAAGAACCCAAATGGGAGTTCTCTTTGTGCACTAAACTTGAACCTATTGTAATAGGAGGGTAACTCTAATTCCAATAATGTTCACTTGATTGAATTCAGCATGAAGATTTAAAGTATACATTCAACAATAAAGTTATATCACCAAGCCCTTACAACTATTACAAAGAAAACTCAACTCTCTCCTTTTAATCAAATTGTATCTTAACTTAAGATAATTTGTATTACTAATTTATGAATCAAAAATTAATCCAAAAATCAACATCTAAATATTATTGAAAAAAAATATAACTTGGTATCAGAACCACCATTCTCAAAGGACGATAAATCCCGGAATTAAGATTTTCACTTACTACTTCAGACCACGTACACTTGCGTGCAAACGCAAATGTGTATTTTATGTTTGTCACGTATCATAAACAGATTACTTAGTCTTAGGCTTGCATATATCATCTAATCATCAGCATGTTTAGGATTAGTATTTTATTTCAATACTTTTCTTACTATATTTGTATATGTATGCTTAACCTTATCATAGCTTACTTTTGAGGAATGTTCTTTTGCCTCATTATTGCTTAGTTATAAATATTATTATTTATAACTTGTCACCCTCCTTTTATGTATACTTAATAGTCCCATGCTAGTTTATTTGCTTAGTTTAAGTAAATGGTGATATTATTAAACTCATGAAATATTAACAGCCTAAAATATACTTAGACAATATATTTAACAAGATTTTTCTTTTCTTAGTTGGGGCCCTGACATTGTGAAACCGACAATGTCAGGATCTGATCATTTTGGAGAGCTTGTGCATGTGGAGAAGTCATTCTTGGAAGAAGAGCAAGTTGGAGCTGAAGATAGTAGATAATTTCCTCTTTTATTCTTATAAGGATGAGAGCCTTAATTTCCCTTAAAACTTATTTGAATATTGTAATAACACACGGTACCTACGTATGCTCTTTAATTGCATTATTCATTTGAGCTACATTATTACTTTCTTACTTATATTGTGGTGGATTAGATGTAGTATATTTATTATCTTGCTTCCGCACTCTGATGAATGTATTACTTAGTGAATGACTCCGCTGCCTTTATTAGGGCACATCCTTCCCTTATTAGTGGATTGAGGACTTTACCTTAATCTAATGATAAGTGAGGGATTTGCCATCATGGGCACACTGCCTTTGATCTAATCTTGTAGGATTGGGGGCGGGGGTGCCACAAGATAATTAGCTAAATTCTTAGGTTTAGTCTATAAATGGCTCATTCAATCTTAAACTATCTGTTCAACATTTAGCTAATAGCTAAGTTTGATCACAATGAGCTAAGATTGTCTAACTGTGACATTCCCCAATCCTAATTCCCAGCAAGGGTGCATAGATTGGGGTTACATCATCTAATTTGTCAAGGATTGTAGTTAGGATTTGAAATAATAACATAAGTATCACAGATAATTACTCAATTAATTTGAAAACTAAAAATGTATTTTTATTATGAAAAAATAGCAATTACAAAGTAGAATTCTCTTCAAAGTAAAAGTATATTGATTGATTATCCAGTGTTATTACAGTTCTTCATTGACATTCTGACCTCACATTTACAATGAAAATACGTGGGTTGAACACCCGTTAGAGAAAACTTTATATACTTTAGATATTATTAATTATATTATATATATTATATATAAGTGGAAAGTAGGGGACTTAAATTTGTAAAATGCAAGGAAATAAAATATGTGCTAAAAAAACAATATTTCCTCTTTTGAGGATAATATGAAATAAAATAATTGCTTTTTTTGTAAATCAATATTAAACCAAAATTGCAATACTAATGAAAAGGAACATGTCATAAATCATACTTCATTAATAATTGGTATCACTATCTTAAAAATGAATAAATAATAATAATAATAATAGTAATATTAATAATAATAATAATAATAATAATAATAATAATATCATTCAAGTGGAAAAATCTCAAACCTTGAGGAATAAAGTACGTCTACTTGATTATCATAATTATGGGTTCTAATGTAGCATATATCATTTCACATATGCTAGCCCCCTCGTAGGCATTGTCATAGTATTCTTAATCTTCCAAAACATAATGTTAGCAAATTAGACATGTTCTAAACATAATATTATATTCTCTATAGATTATAAATAATTTTTATTGAATCCCATTTTTATGTAATCAAGATCCATTATTTATTTTTGATAGTATCTTAAATAGTGGCAATATACTTAAATCATGAAATTTGCAAAGCTTAAAGTAGAGCAAAAGTATATGATTAAATGAATGAAATTTGCAAATTTCAAAACAAAGCCATAAATATGTAATATAATCAACATAAATAAATATACTTCATGATATATGTGGTGCCTATTTTTCTTGCTAAGTTGATCTCTTGCAAATTAGTGTGTAAAATTTTTTATTAAAAAATTGGTAAAAAAAAAATTATAATAACATTACTTGTTAATATCTTCTTTCTCTATTTATTAGCAAAAGTAAGAAAAAAATAAACATAAATATGGGAGAGAAAGTGATGATTAAAATGATGAGAGGAAGAAAATTAAACATAGTAGTAATGATGATGATGGAAATAATAGTGATAAATAATAATAATAATATCATATATTACTATTATTATTATTATTATTATTATTATTATTCTTATTATTATTATTTATAAGATAAGAATATATTATAAAATAGGAGTGTTATTATTTTATAGAGAGAGAATATAATAATAAAAAAACTATATATATATATATCTATATATATTTATCTTTTATTTGCTTAAAGAAGTAGAGATAATAATCAAAGATACTATTGATAATAATAATACTATTATTATTGTTATTTATATAATTATTTACACATAAAAAATAATATTATTATTTATCTTAGAGAGAGAATATGATAATGAGAATAAAATAATATCATTATTTCTTATGATAATATTATGCCACATATATTTATTGGAGAAAGAATATTATATTAATATTAAGATAACAATAATAGAAATAATAATAATATCATTACTATTACTATTAATTCTTCATACGATGATAATAATAATAATAATAGTATAATAGTATTATTATTATTATTATTATAATTTTTGTTAATTAAAAATAGGGAGAGAATATTATAATAATAATATTAGTATTATGATTATTATTATATGATAATTAATAATAATAATAAGTCTGATAATCTACTTATTATTATTATTATTACTAGAAGATGATATTGTATTGTGCGACTTATTGCTTGTGGATATATAATTTCGTGCTTGCTTGGTAACCTTCCCATGCAACCCCTATCCTCAATTGAGTGAGCGCTTCTAAACTGCTTCCTCGCTGCGGGTGTGCTCAGTGATTGTCTTATTTTGTGATTATTTGTTGTTTGAGTGGGAGCAATGGTCGACTATATGAGATATAAGATAAAGAAAATCAGTGATACAAACTTTGCATTCTAGAAAATGCAAATGGAGGATTTGCTACTAGAAGAAGCTGTATCTTCCATTTAAATGAGCCGACAGAAAACCTGTTACTATGGCTGGCAAAGAATGAGAAGTTCTCGATATTACTGCACTAGGTTTGATTCGATTATCATTGTCTTCTTCTATTGCATTTAACATCGTTAATGAGAAAACTACTATAGATCTCATGGATGTCCTAACGAAAATGTATGAGAAGCATCAGCTTTAAATAAAGTTTTCATGATGAAGAGACTATTCAACATGAAGATGATGGATGGCTATTAAGTGACTGAACACCTCAATGGGTTCAACACGATGACGAGCCAGTTAAGTTCGGTTGGCATCAGTTTTGATAACGAGGTCTGAACTTTATTGTTCCTCTCTTCATTGTCGGACAGTTGGGATGGGCTAGTTATAGCCATTAGTAACTCATTAGGAAATTCGTCGTTGAGATTCGACGACATTATACTTGCTCGCTGGCCAAATCAACTGCCTCCCGATTGTCATTAGCCATGTCCATTGCCGTCAACACTTAAAGCTTTGAATTTATTAAATCTATGTATTAGTTCTAAAGCCAAAAAATTGATGGAGAGGCCATAGAACGTCAATGAAAAATGTTTATCTTAAATAATATTTTTAATAAACAGCTCTCTCAAATACTATCTTAAATAATATTTAAGATATATAAAAAAAAGGATTTGTTTCACAAAATAAGAGTATTAAGGGGCTAATATTTTTCATTTTTAGCAATAGGCTGAGAGATTAAAATATTTCTCAAATTCTATTTAAAGAACAAAAAGAATAAAAATAGTAAGAAGAGAAATAAGTTGGCTCATTTTAAGTATTGCTCCAATTATAATATTACAATTGTTACAAACTATGTCATTAAGATAACAAACGAATGTGGGTGGAGCAATACCTGTAGGCAAAAAAGGAAAAGACCAAGAACGGTGGAACTTCACATTTTGCTGGCAGGAATCGTGAAATTGAAAATTTTTTTCTTGCAAACACACGGGATTCACTTTGCGCTAAGTTTTAGGATTTTAGCGGGGGAATGGAACCATTTCCCTATTCTTACCTTCGTGTATTGACCAACCTAACCCTTGTTGCGCAAAAAAAAAAACAGACCGTTAGCGGGAATGGATCCATTTCCCTATTCTTACCTTCGTTATTGACACCTAACCTTTATTTGCGCAAAAAAAAAAAACGGACTTTAGCGGGAATGGAACCATTTCCCTATTCTTACCTTCGTATTGACGCCTAACCCTTATTGCGCAAAAAAAAAAAAACAGACTTTTAGCGGGAATGGAACAATTTCCCTATTCCTTACCTTCGTTATTGACACCTAACCCTTATTGCGCAAACAAAAACAGACTTAGCGGGAATGGAAACCATTTCCCTATTCTTACCTTCGTTATTGACACCTAACCCTTATTGCGCAAGAAAAAACCAATGGTTTAAGATTGATCTTAAGAAAGCATTTGTCAGTACCAATTGGGACTTTATCATCAATACTCTTAATATACTAAATTCTCAGTCAACATACAAAGCTCCATCATGGGTTTTTCTCCTCCTCCACTGGTTTAAGACAAGGATGTTCCCTCTCGCCCCTTCTATTTATCATTGCCTTGAATTCTTTTTCAACCATTCTAGATGATGCTGATTGGTGTGAAAGCAAATAGGTTTAAAGCTTTCAGAAACCATTTCTTATACAAACAAGCTGGCTTCTCCCTTTTGTAAAAAATTGGTTCAGATCTCTCTTATCATGGCTCCTTACATCAGTTTTCATAACAGTAGAAATATTACTTTATTAAGAATGGACATTGTTTCACTTTTAAAAGCTCTTATGATCTATTATTCTGTCATTTATCAGATGTTTTAAAGAGCATAATATTTTCTGGAGTAAATGCATTAAGTTAAATATTAAATGTATGATTTGGAAAGTCATTTATTGTGGATTCAAAACTGCGGATATTCTTAATTGGCGTCCACCTGCAACACTATTTGCCAGCTTAGTCTTCGTGATAATGAATCTCATTCTCAAATTTTCTTTTCTTGTGACTATGCTCTTAATGTTATCAAGACACTCCTCCCTGTTGGCTTATATTACTATTTTCTCCTCCATATTTACTGCAAATTCTGTGTGATATCTCAAGCTACGAAAATGAGGCTAAAAGAGCTTATATTACATCTATCAGTATTATCATTGATTGTATTTGGAAGAAAGAAATGCCTGTATTTTAATAACAATGCAAAAAGCGACTATATAATTTATCGTAATATCAACAAAGATTTTTGAGATTGTCAGGAAGTGGTGAAATATTACAAACTGTAGAGAATCTGACGAATTGAATGGATTCCCTTGCGATTAATCAATGATTGATTTACTGTTTGCGCCCCCTGTGCCTGATTTTGTTCTTCGTGCTTCTTGATTTAGCTCAGTTGTTCTAGAGGAATGGTGTTAGATTGGTTAAGTTCAAAATTTAAGTTTTTAAGCTACATTGGGATGTGAATTGAATTTAGCTGGACTTTTGGTTGCTAAGGGTGTCCTTTTGTTTCGGCCTCCATTATGTCTCTTGCTATTTTAGATGCCTATATTGTTTTGAATCGTGAAACAAAGTATTGAGGTTTGTTGTTCAGATTGTCTTGATGTTTCCATGGACATTTTTATTTCTTTGAAGCCTTTATTTTGCGATCATCTGATGTTGTTTCCCTTGCTTGTTTTCATTTCTTCTTGAGCATTAATTTTACGATGAATTCATTCTTCCAGAGCTTTTGTTTTCAACTTTATTTGGGGGTGAATTATATTTGCTTGTTTTAATTTGAGCCAAGGATAGATCGTGATGCTATATTTGACCCCCATGGGACGGTTTGGTTTGGTGACTTCTTTTGGTCATACTTCTCGCATAAATTCTACACTGATTTTAAAAATTGATGTCTCGTTGTTTCTTTAGTTTTCTACAAATCTCATTTGAAGGAACTGAATCGGAATCTTCTAATCTTTTAATCTTTTATTTATTTTTGTTTTTGGTCTATAACATGTTTTTTCACTTCTTTTTCTCTGGTATACAATTTATTTAATAAAACTTAGGGTCACCCTCACATCTTACCAAAAAAAAAAAAAAAATCATCAAGCAAAAATGAATTTAATAAAATTTTTTTATTTCATTTATCTTCCTAAATCTTAATCATCAATATATTTTAGGAGATAATTAGGGAGCCACAAAAATATTACTTAGCTCCTAAATATCTCCTAAAAAGTATGAATAACTAGAATTTAAGATTTAAAAAATATATTTTTATGAGCCCCACAAACAAAAATAAATTTAATAAAATTTTGAGTGCTTGTACTCATCTCCCATTTAGCTCCCAAAATTTCTTGATGAGTAGGATTGCTTATGTAAATTTTTACTAAACTTACGATGAGGGTAGCTCATTTGGTAGATTTCGGGAGCCATTCGATCCCCTTCTCATTGTCGCTTTTGGGCGCCGTTGCGCTTTTGGGCCTCGGCGCTTCCGTTGTCACCAAAACTCTAACATTCGCTGCGGCCTTCTCAGCATTCTGCGACCCGATTCCCTGGCTCATCGCCCTCGCCTTCTGCTTCGCTCGGGGGTTCATCAAGACCGGCCTTGGCAACCGCGTCGCTTACAAATTCGTATCTCTTTTCGGCGGTTCTTCCCTGCGGCTCGGCTACAGTCTTGTCTTTAGCGAGGCTCTTCTCGCCCCCGCGATCCCCTCTGTTTCTGCTAGAGCTGGCGGAATTTTTCTCCCTCTGTGAAGTCGCTGTGCGTGGCTTGCGGAAAGTAACGCCGGGGATGGAACAGAGAACCGGCTTGGCTCATGGTTGATGCTCACCTGCTTCCAGACGTCAGCCATCTCGTCCTCTATGTTCCTAACGGCCATGGCGGCGAACCCTCTCAGTGCGAATTTAACTTTTAATACTATTAACCAGGCGATTAGTTGGACTGATTGGGCGGTGGCCGCGATTGTTCCCGGTCTGGTTTCTTTGGTTGTTGTGTCGTTGCTACTATACGTTGTTTATCCGCCCATGGTGAAGAACAGCCCCGATGCACCCAAGCTTGCCAGTAAAAAATGGAGAAGATGGGACCGATGAATAAGAATGAAATCATCATGGCTTTGACGCTGCTTGCACCGGTAAGTTTGCTCCTTTATTTTTGTTATCAATAAATACTTTATTATCTCTGTTGCCGGAACAGCTCACTCTGATCAATTCAAAGCCATCCTAACATTTCTTAAAGAGATATTTTTGCATGCTGTATCTAAAAATCTTGATACACATGGTAAACACTTCTATCTGATCTTAAACTTGTTATGTTCGATGAAGGCTTGACTTAGTTTAAGTATGCTGGGCTAATAAGCTTAGTGGTTGCTTCTCTCATGTCTTTTTAAGTTGATTGGAACCAATATCCATCAAAAGCTGGGCCTTTTTGTTATAATTATGGCACCTTGCATGATTCCCAAAACTTGATTCAGGCTTAATTCAATCTAAAAACCACTCTAAATTATGTCTCTAATCTTTTCTGAACTCATGCATGATGTATCTAAATACCTTGATACACACGGTATATATATTTCAATCTGACCTTGAACTTGCTATATTTCATGAAGGCTCGACTCAGTTTAAGTATGCTGAGCTAAGCTTAGTGGTTGCTTCTCTCCTTGATATTTGAAGTTAATTAGAACCAAAGATCTATTTTCTCCATGTGCAATCTTGCATAAGTTTGGACAGAGAGATCCGTCAAAAGCCAGTTCTTTTTGTTATAATTATGGACCTTATATTATTGTCAAAACTTGATTTGGGCTTAGTTCAGTCCAAAAAACCAATAAATTAATAACATATTACATGCAGTAAATTAATAACACATTACATACGTATGTATTTTGTTATTAGAGTATGTGATTTTCAAGAAAAAGGGGAGATCTTTCTGTGTGTAGAAAAGTTTATATTTGCACAGTAAAAGTTTATATCTTCCATTTGTGATGTAGCTCAAATGGAAGAGCGCTCGTATTGTATGAGAGAGGTTCAGGGTTCGACTCCCGGCATCACCATTGCACTCTTTGATTTATGTGTAGCATTCATTATGGCGATTAATACCATGCATCTTTTCTTGCATTCTGCACTAAATTTCTTTAAATTTGGATAATTCAAATTCTGTGGTGGGTTGCAGTTAATGTTTTGGAGTTAAACCAAACATCAATTGGAAAACAGCAATGGAATCATAATGCTCCCCCTAAAGCTTATGGCGGTGGAGCAGTATGTATGTTGGCAATGCTACCAATGGTAGCCAGAGGAAGAGCTTTAGTTAAAAATCTGTCAATTGAAGTGTTGCAAATATATGATGAATAAGAGCTTATGATCTTTGACAAATTCCCAATCAAAGTGATACCTTCACCATTTCCTGCTCAATATACATCACATGGTCAAAGCATAGGACTTTTTGAAGATGATACAGCAACAAAAATAGAAATGCTATTGCAGGTATTTCGTTGAATGCCTCTGTCGAGCTTGACATAAATGAGTAGAATATTGGTTCTAGATAACCCAATCTCACAACAAAATGAAGCTTCTATGAGAGATTATAAAGAGCATAAGCAAGTTGAAATCCAATAATGCAATTTTCTCTTATGCAAGCCAGAAGAAATAATCATTTAATTTACAAAATGTTGCTTCATCTAAATTTGTTATTAAAACTGAGTTGTATTCATTATCTAAATTTCATGCTTTTGTGGATTGTGATAGATTTGTAGTCTTGATTACAGTAAATGAAAAAAGTATACTTCAGTAGACCTTAGAACTTGGAGGTTCTTGCCTTCCAAGCCGCTGTTTGGGGGCTGCACCGAGTGGCCATCTCGGTAAGCAAATTTGCAATTCGCACAATCATCAGCTCCTAAAATGCTTCTTGAGATTTGTTTGGTGGTCATGTTATTGTAGTAGATTTTAAATGATCATTGAGGATAGATCATTGAATGTGTAAATTACATCCTCAACGTAGTCATTTTGTTGCTTAATCACGTCTTTGTAGACTTTCAAATCTCTTGCCAAATCTTTCGTAAGTTCAATGTCTTTTTAAACAAGACAATACTGGCTCTTCAGTTTTTTGTTTATCATTAAAAATTTTTTTATTTAGTTAACGATTTTAGAAATTTTTATTGTCCAATCTTAGTCGCTTAATTACCAAATGTTGGTGCTTCATTTTTAGCTACCAGTTATATCATCATGCTGTTTCACTGGCTCATTGGTGTGATGCTTTGAAACTGAATTATTAGCTACTGAGCAGAATCATAAATGATCCATAGTTCCTCTACCCATTAAAAAGCACTATGCTGAAATACTGTACAAAATGAAGCATAAGCTAATGGATCAGTTGAGGTGATATAAAGCTCATTTAGCTGCCGAAGTGTATATTACACTGCAAGGTGTTGATTTTTTTGACAGTTTCTCACCTGTTGCTAAGTTTGTTATCGTCAAAGTTCTATTGGCAATAGCCTCCCACTACAAATGGTATTTAATTCAATTAGATGTCATAAAAGCTTTCTTACATGATGATCTCTATGAAAATATTTATATGAATTTGCTTCTTGGCCATTCAAATTAAGGGGAACACTTTTTATCTCAAAAATTGGCTTGCAAATTGCATAAATCAATTCATAGTTTAAAACAAGCCTCCATACAATGGTTCTCAAAATTTCAAGTGCCGTGATTACATATATATCTGATTATACTTTATTAACAACAGTTTTGGCTCTTCCTTTATAGCATTGTTCGTATATGCTGACAGCATTGTGATCACAGGCCCATCTCCTACCATTATTGACTTGAAAATTTTCATGCATAATTGCATTTGAAATACACAAAACAAAATATCATACACAAGCATTCATTCGGGGTATTAGATACAACATAATTGTGAACAAGCATTTATCAAATGTTAAAAACAAAGTTTTTACATTCACACAAAATTAGCTTACATTTTTACAGCACAAAGAATCTCATATAGTTTGAATGAATATTTATTTTTACAACAAACGTTCAATAAAGACACAAACTAATATACTCATCAAATTAAAGACAAAAACACAACCATTCTTAATGATATAACAATGGCATTCATCCACATGTATTTCTAGCTGCTGTATTTCTAACTGCAGAAGCCTTCGACCCCCGCCGCCCAGCAGCTCAGCCTGCTGCTCTTTGCGCCCAATACCTGCTGACTGCTCCTTGCTGGGGCTGCATAAAACGAGTTTATTAATCCCAGGCAAAGCTGAAAAAAAGATAAACCTGCCAGCAATCCTAAGTCACCACCCAAATTCATCACATTAGTTTATTTATATATACACACACATTTATTTATGATAATTTATACAATAAATGTCATAGTGAGCCTTTATAAAATAGTTGATCATTTATTTATGTCTAACACTTGCAAATAAACAGACTTTAATATATAAATGTTGATTTTATTTCTGTGTAAATCACACCCCAAAAAAATTTCTGACAATAGAGCTCTTCAACAAACAGTCGATTGAACTACGGCAGTGAATTCCCATAGAGAACAATATTCAATTATCATCAGTTATCTATTTGGTAGACAGAATATTGTAGAACTATTTATACGATGCATTTCATTCTCCTGAACTCTTATTTCTTAAGCTTGCTAGTCTTACTTTATAGAAAGCAAATCAATGCCAATTTCATACGTAAAGTTAACGTTTATTTGCAATTCCTATACACACACACCAATATATATATATATATATACACACACACACACACACCATTTTAGCTATAAATATGTCAAATACTACATATGATGCTCATGCTGAATAGACTACAATTAGTCTAATTCACAAAGCAAACAGTTGCATGATATTGTCTTAGCATCTGATAAGTAATGTAGTATTAGCTTTATGTAGTTAAGTAAACATATATTATTGTATTTGTATCATCACTCACACATTAGCTAGTGCTCCAATATCATAAGACACTTGTTGATTACACTAGAGGTTCATTTTCCATGGACTGAACAGGGCTCATGTGATGGCATCAATGGGTGATGATTATTGATATTGTGCTTAATCTTAATGACTCTCTTTGTAACATACCAAATGTTGTATGCAATGTCATTTAGAGGTGCCAATGAGCTAACAGGCTCAAGATCAATTAATAGGAGCTTATCAAGTTCATCAGCCAAGCTCTAGCTGCAAATATAGCTCAATTCATCAAACAAGCTTAAGCTCAAGCTCAAGTCGTTAGCTTGTCAAAAAAGTACATATATAAAGTAATGCAATAAACACATTATATTTTATAATAAGACTAAATAACCTAATTAAAAGCATTAATTAACTTAAGCTTAACCATTTTTCTTGAAAATAGCACTGATCATAAAATAGTTTATCATAGAAACACACTGTAAAAAGCAAAAACTATATCAAAGGTTAGCCAAATGCATACCTTCTAGCTTTCTCATCTCAAAATCTGACATCATACTCCTAGCTTGGTGGATATGCAAGTAAAAATTTGGGTCCAAAGACTTTGTGCTGTGTGGAATAAATAAAGTAGCAACAGATTTTGAATAAAATGATAAAAAACAATAAGATTTTTATAATTTCAAAAGAGAACTAAAAATCATAAGATTTTTACAATTTCAAAAGAGAACTGAATTAATATAAGATAAGAACATAAAAAAGAAAAATTCGTACCTCTTTGGAGAATTTAATATCCACAATGCAATAATTAATTCATCACATCTTCTTTGTATGTTTTCGAGTTGGTCCCTTCTCAAGGTGGCTTAACTTTCTTTTGCTTGGAGGTCTCCCTTTAGGATGAGCAGGCAAAGGATTTTGTATTGCATTATCTTGTGCACTTGAACACCCCTCTTCATTGTCGAACCGATTAATGGCATCAAAGTTAACAAATTTTTGCCGAGTCTCAGTTAAAAGCTTTAAAAGCGTATTCCGAATGATGGGCTGTTACTGAACCAAGCTCAATAATATCACTGAAGAAATGATGGGCTGTGTTGTACAAAATATCGTATGATGATAAACTTCTACCCTGATAGATTGGCGGCATAGACATAGATGCATGTAACCTCTTAAAAATCTTTTCTCCAACGATTTATAATGTAAAAATTTGGGATGACTGTTATATGTTCTTGACGCCAGACACACAAAATATGGCAACATATTATGCCTTTTGATTGTAACAGTTTGCAAATGCACCATGTCTCATTCTGCATATGGTTGTAAGTGACACGATACTCTTTGTTATTGCCATTATCAAGCTCACTAACTGTGTAGGACTTAACATGCCCATTTATCTCAACACTTGTGTACATACAATTCATTAGCTTCTTCAGCTGATCCTGAAATTTATAAAACTTATTTAATGTGTATAATTTAGATAGTTGATCCTCAAATGGAAAAGCAGATATCAGTTGTGGTTGTGTATGGAAATATCAGAAATCCTCATATGCCTCCTTTTCAAACTTGGCTCTCAAGGCGTTTGCATAATTTTGTACAAACATTGTCAATGTTGTCTTTGACGACACATATCCATCAAAGAATGCATTCATACTTTCACTCCTTTGTGTTGTAGACATGCCAGCCCAAATATATCTTTCAAGAATACAGGAACCCATTTTTTTTTAATATTGTATAGTGAATTGAACCACTCATGTTCTGATAGCGAGTGCTCGGACACCATGTCAGCCTATATAATCTCAAACTCATGTACGGAAAGTACATCATACACTACTCGACTCAACTTTGATGAGATAATATCACAATCGTGCTTATTACCTAACTTATCAGGGAGTTTTCTCATAATGTGCCATAGACAGAACTGTGATGTGTTTGAGGAAATATTTCTGAAATTGCCAAGCTCATTGCTTGGCATTGATCAGTTATAATTGCAGATGGAACTTTTCCATGCATACAATCTAGCCATCTACAAAAAAGCCATTTGAATGTGTCTGTTGTTTCATCAGCAAGAAGAGCACACCCTAATAACACAGATTGACCATGATGATTCACACCAACAAATGGGGCAAAGGGCATTGCCTAACGATTTGTGAGATACATTGTGTCAAATGTGACAACATCACCAAAGTACTGATATAGAACTCTTGATCTAGCATCTGCCTAGAAAATATTTTGCAATTGATTACTCTCTGATAGCTCAATATTGTAAACAAAATTGATATTATCCTTTTGCATCCTCTCAAAATATTTTAACAATGCATATGCATCACAATGACCTAATAATGTTTGCCTATTATTTGCAACAAAATTCCTGCAATCTTTTTCTGTGAAAGAACATTTCTCATGCCCACCTCTATGAGTAATCATGGCATTTACAGATTTATTAAGTGGCACCCCAGCAATATCATTAATTTCAAGCTATTTTTTGATAGATAAAGGCAATTCTCGATGGCATCTCATAAATCTAACCATCTATGGATCCAATGGATGATTATGTTCTAATTCAACATCACACAGCCCATTTTCCATTTAAACGTAGATCTTTAATAACCATTCTTGCCCTACAACCTGTCTTTACAATAGGTTTGCGACGTGACTTGGCACAGGAGCTACTAGCAATATTCTCCCCTTCTTTGCAACATGTAAAGCAACAACGATATCTGACGCCATAAAAATTATGACCTGATCTTTTTTTTATTCCAAATCTAACCAAATATCCATAAGTTTTGTAAAACTTAAATGCATCATCAATCGAATCAAAATTCATGCCGATTTCAGGTTGGGGCAATGTTGGAATATTTTCAACAATATTATTATTAGAAGATTGATTTAACCTTTGTGTTTCCATATCCTCAATTTGAATATCCTAAAAAAATAAATAAAGTGTAAACAAAAGTTTATTGCAAAGTTTAAGAATCAAGGAAACTTTAGCATGCACTTACAAATGTAAGTTCTGCATTTGAATTTGTTTGATCCGTAATAATAGCAAGACCCATTAGTATTCTGGATTGTGTCTTGAAAATACTACAACAAATTAATGCAATATATCACTACCCATTAGTATTCAATTTATCAATATAAGAAAAGTACCAAAAACTATATCTGATTCTAATTTTTTTCCTTTTTTTATCCCTAACTCTTCTCTAAATCAATTAAAATATACCCGACACACAAATATATTAGGCATGTGCTTAGATTTTTCCACAATCATTTTAGGCTAGGTTTCTAGGTATGTTGCAAGCTCTTAAGAGTGCAATTTTAAGGCCATATTTCTTTCCATTGGCTCTCCAAAGATGTTAATATCAACCGTAAATGTATTAAAGAAGTCTACACTTAGTAGTTATAATAAGTTACTTTCATAACTAATAAAAGCTCTAACTAGAAATTAAGCATATAAACTTCTTAATTAAAGCTTAATAAGCTTATAAAAGTTATCAAGGGCCTTGATCTTCAACAATATTTATAAGGGTTGGAGCAAACACAAGTCTTTCTAGTTTTTGTGTAATTCGTTGTCCAACGAGACTCGCTGGATATAATAGGCTTCTAATACTTATATATTAATCATTGTATTGCACGACAGATAATTTTTAACTGCAGGATTCTGTTTCTTGTGACTGCACATCAACAAATCGTTTGAGTGAATCCAAAACTGGTTTATGGGGTTGTTGTTGCTAGAAAAAAGTTAAACCCCTTCTCGAAGATGATACTATAACTATAAATATGAAACATATGGAAGCAAACATCCCAAGGTGGTTGATAAAAAATATGTTAGACAGGTAAGAATTACATGATTTCATCCTTAATCTTAGCAAGGAACTGTTGTTCAAAATGATGACTAACTTATTAATTGGCTGGCACATGTGTAGCAGGATTAGCATGGCAATTCATTCATTTTTGGTGATAATTTCTATTTCTCTTCAGATGGACTTCTTTATTGGTAATCTTTGATTGTTATTTGTTAATACAGTTAATTCTATTTTGTTAAATGCAAACTCTAAATAAATTCCTAATATACTAAATGATGTTAGCTTATGTGACATCCTAGTCATCAAGAAACTTTAGGAGTTAAATAAGGGATATATATCATTTTTCTAAAAATTTTTATTTTATTTAACTCCCTAAATCCTAATCATCAATATATTTTAGGAGATAATTAGGAGCCATGTAACAATACTCTTTCCCAACAAGGTAAGTCCAACAATGTCAGTACAATCTTACGCCAGCCTTTAAGTGGTCTATTGGCGATACGCATCTGTGTTGATTTTCAGTCGTACACAAAGGCATGTTCGATTTCCATTAGATCGCTCAGTACTACAAAGTATTTAGGAGCACATGCCTTGCCAGTCGATGTGCTCATGATGAACAATAATGTTATTATTTGACAAAAAAAATAGCATTATTATTAAGATTTATAGATAATTAAATTTATATAGGAGATTTTATTTTAATACCTATCATATTATATATATTATATATATATATATATATATTAATTGAAAAATACTTCAATACCTCAATATTTCAATACCTCAATAATTATTAATCTTTATAAAAATTGTAATTATATATTTATCTAATAAATTTTAATTATTATGAGTTAAATACTAATTTTAACTATTTTAATAATGCTCGCTGGAGAGAATATATTCGAGTTATTATAACAGCTCCGGTATCAGTTTAGTCCCAACTCTTTTCATTTGTATCACATAAGAAAATAATATTCTAGTCTATAGGCATTCTCCGAATATCCGACAATTTAGCAGTATGATTGTAGGAGTCGGTGGCAACGGCATCTGCGAAAATGGGGGAGGGGGAGCAGGCGCAAATATAGCCCCGGTGGGCGGCTTGAAAAGAAATAAGAGAGGGCGGCGTCATCGCTAGCAGAGATGAGAAGGCGGAGGGCGTGGCCGAAGGAGAAAGGGTTGAAGATCTGAACAAGGTCGGATCGCAGTTGGCGGCAAGGAGGGCTTCGTCACAGCGGAATGAAGGGGAGTAGGCGATGTGGGTGAAGGACAAAAGAGAAGAGTGGGCTTTGGGAGAGAGGAAAGCGCAGTTGAAGATGTACAGAGCAGTCGAATAGGCGAACGCGAGGTCAAAGGGAGTGCTGGACGAAAAATCCAACAAGGTCACGGGAAGGATTAAGCTGGAGGATAGCTTTAAGTTCTTGAAACTGCCAGAACTTGTTAAAATAAGGGAGCAGGTTGGAGGCAGGCGCAAGTAGCGCGCTGCAGCGGGCTACGACGACCTACAGCGGATTTAATTCAAAAGTCATGCGCTACAGTGCGCTGCAGTAGGCTACTACGCGCTGCATTGGGCTACGGCACGCTGCAGTGGGCTATGGCGCGCTGCAGCACCCGCGACCCATTTTGGGCAGTTTTGAGCTGCTTATATAATTTTGTTAACCCATTTCTTAGGGTTAAGGAGTGAGGAAATTAAAAACCTAATTAGCCTCTATTGTTCTTGTGTGGTAGGCTTCTCCATTTTTCAAGGTAGAAGAAGAATCTCCAAAGATTTTGTAAGGATTTGTAAACCATAAAGTCATTGTAATCTCCTCTCTCATAGTGAAATTTTGTTCTCCTCCCCGTGAACGTAAGTGTTAGCACAGAACCACGTATATCATTTTCTAGTGGCTGTGTTTGTTTGCATGTTATTTCCTTTGTTTTAATTTGGTCTAGTCAATATTCTCATGTATCATTTCGCATCGTTTGTTTGTATAATCCTACTGATCCCTACAAGTGGTATTAGAGAGAGGTTTGCTTGAGGGCTAGAGTTTGCTTGAGCAGTGTACTATTTTTGTGTTTGAGTTTATTAAGGCAAGGAGAAATACATGGCAAAAGGAGGAGAAGAGATTATAGGAACTTCATCATCATCCGTGGTGGAGAGGTCTCTCCACCAAGTTATGACACATCCGACAAAAATAGATGTTGTCAAATTTGATGGGAAGAACAATTTTGGCATTTGGCGGTATGAGTTGACAGACGCACTGTTTGCCCTAAATTTGGAGGATGTTCTTAATGGCGAGAAAAAACTGGAAGAAATTTCAGACTGGGATTGGATCAAGATGAATTGCAATGCATGCGGCGTGATCCGAAATTTCTTGACTCATGAAATTTAATTTGGAGTTATGATGGAAACATCAGCGTGGAAGTTGTGGAAATTCTTGGAGGCCAAGATAGGCTAAGTATCTGACGAAGTGCGTAGAGAACAGACTCCACATGAAAAGGCGGCTCTACAGGTTTCAGATGAAAAGGGTAATTTCTATAGATTAGCACCTAAATGAGTTCACAAAATTGTTGGCAGATTTGCTGAATCTAGATGAGATAGTGGAGGATGAAGATAAGGCCTTATTATTGTTGAACTAATTGCCAGATGAGTATAAACACTTCACCATGACTTTGATTAATGGAAAGGAGGTTCTGAAGTATGAGGAGTGATAGACGTAAAATACACGCCTACGCTTGTATGCAAGTGTACGTGGTTTGAAGTAATAAGTGGAAGTTAATTCCGAGAGTTATCGTCCTCTAGGAACTGTGGTTTTGGTACTAAATTATATCTTCTTTTAATAATGTTTAGAAGATTCATTTTTGCTTTGATTTGGTTTCTAAATTATCAATATAAATGACTTTAAGATAAGATACAATTTGTTCAAAGAGAGAGAGTTGGGGTTTCATTATAGTACTTGTAACGACTTAGTGTTGTAACTTTTTTGTTTAAATGTATAAATTGATTTATTTATGCCTAATTAAATCTTCTGATCACTGTTAGAATTGGAGCAATCCTCCAATTACAATAGATTCTGATTTAGTGCAACAAGGAGAACTCCCTTGGGGTTCTACCTAGGCATTTAAGCCTTTATGAGATCGTGGTTTGATTTACCTTTGATTTCCTACGTCTAGGTTACCAAATATCTTCTTTTACTTGTTAGATCTCACAAGCATGATTTCAATCAATAATGCGTCATGCGCTTACACACGCGGTTTAGCTAGATGAGAAAATGCATTGGATCTAATGGAGTATGTCACATCATCCATTGGGTTCCCAACATCTTCTCATCCCTTCTACTTTGCTGAGCTGCGGAGCATGAGTTGATGGGAACTTGATTCATAAGCATTTAATCTCTTGGTAGAGCTCTTAAGGAAAAGGTGCAAATGAGCTTTGAGAACTTGTCACATAATTCTTAGCTCTATCTGTACTACCTTCTTTGCTCTTGTCCAATTGATGAGCTCAGAACTCAAATTCTTTAATTAATAATTTTTTTAAGTTTTATTTTTAGCAAAATGATTTGACAAAAGTTCATCCAGGCATTCCATCAAAATAATAAATATAGACAGTAAATATAAATTATTTTCATTCACTAAAACATTTCCATTATAACTCCATATTATCCTTACATCTTCCTACAACTATATCCCAACCCTCTCCAAGAGGATTTAGCTTTCCATTAAAGAATAAATATGAGCATGCATGCTAATATTCTCTTGAATTTCTTCCTGCACTTTTACTTGACTTCGCCTCCTTTTCCCTTGTTGTATTCTTCTCTTTGCTCTTTATGGATCGTTGCTAGCCCCTTGGAGAGTTCTCCTCTTTTTCTTTACTGCAGCCTTTCTTTTAGACTTTTGAATATCAGAATTTGGAACCCTTGTTTAGCCTAAAATTAGCCTTTAAATAGGGGAACTTTTTAGCCCCATACATTAATCACATATGACTCTTCATATTCTTTCACTTCAATGAAACCACTTTAATTTATCCTACCTAGTCTCCTTGGTTTCCTCAAATTTAATGTTCATTCTATTTTCAAGACACAGGAAGAAACTAAAGGTTTTATTTTGTGGCCTTTCCCATGCTGCATTTAATGGAGATTCTGAATTTTCTGTTGAGCGCACTGCGGCACACTGTAGCAGTTATGATCCAAACACTGTTCGGTCGTGGCGCTCTACAGCAGCTGAAGTTTAAATAATGTTCCACTGTATATTTTGATGGTTACCTTAAGGCCTCTGTCCATCCACGGTGGCGCGCTGCGGCGGTTGAACTTTCGAAAAAGCGGAATAGTAAATGTTTCATTAAATTACATATGGTTTGCATAAATAATCAAAAATTCTGCCATGGCACACTACGACGTGCTGTGGCGTTTAAACTTTCATGAATACAGAATAGTGACTGCTCAATTAATTCACATAAAGTTTTGAATGATTAATTAGATATGTCGCCGTGTCGCGCTATGGAGCGCTACGGCGGGCTGCAACAATTTTGTCCCAGATCAGTGTAAATCCTTATGGGGCATAGCACGTTGTGACGTGCTTGGAGCGCTCTGCAGTGGATAAAATTTTGGGAAAACAAATTAGCATTGTTCAATTATTCCATATAAAGTTCTGATTTTGCTCTTGGGAAATGACGCTGCGGCCCGTTGTGACGCGCTGCAGCGGTTTTCTTTTCAGGTCTTTAGGTACACTTCTAAGTGAGGGAATTTGATGAACCGCCATGGCGCGCTGTGGCGCGCCACAACGGTTTTCACCCATAATTCAGTGATTCAGCTCACGGTTCCTATTTTCTTCATTTTTTCCTAAAAAGTATAATTTTCACTAAAAGTATATGGATATATATGATGATCTTAAGGTTTAACACTAAATTTTTGCTATAAATTTTGGATATATCACACCCTCACACTTAAAATCTTGCTCGTTCTCGAGTAAGTTCACAAATAATTTTCTGAGTTTCTTAGTTAATGGATTCAATGTGGGATGTCAATGTGAAATATTTTAGTCACTAAATGTTGCTCTAGGCTAAGGTGACTTCAGATTTCCAGCCTCTACTACCCTCCTCAATCAAGCTCCAGATCCTAGTTACCATCAAGTTCCAATCTCAAATCTTCATGCTTATGTCTTCCTTATGGGGTAATTATCTTAGGAAATTCAAATCTTGGTCAAGCATTTGGTGAGTGACAAGAGTGTTGTGCCTTGTGTGCCCCATCTCATGATTCACAAGGAATATTTTTATATTTTTAGGAGAGACATCTTTCTTCATCCTAAGTTCTCAATTTTTAAATATGGGAGAGATATTTCTCATCATCCCTATTTTTCTCTTATTGAATTTAGCTTAAAGGAGAGATATTTTCTTCACCCCTTAATTTAGTTTCTTATGGGCATTAAGTCCTGTAGGAGTCTAGCACACTCATTTATTCACTCACACTTTGCCACCTTAGTTTTAATTTTTTAAGTTTCCTCACCCCCACACTTAAATCTAAGCCTATGTTCATTTCAGTTTGTTGGAAGTTAAATCTCACTAGACCTTTGAACTTAGTCAAGAGGTGTAGGATTTGAAATGTTGATTTATCACATTGATTTAAAACATGTCTTTATTATTACACATTTGAGTTCAGTATTGAATCTAGGAAATAATTATGTTCAAAAAATTGTAACTCTTAAACACAATCATAATAATGATATGGGGGTCAAAGATCTATAATTTATTTTATAGAATTGAAAAACAAAATGAAAGGACTGAAATAAAAATAAGAAACTAAAACAGAATAATACAACCTTATTGGAATGGATTGCCTCCCACCAAGCGCTTGTTTTTACGTCCAGCCCGACGCCATTGGAGTTTATGAAGTGATTCCTTCCCTAAGGAGGTCCTACAATGTCCATTCTTTTTTCTCCTGCAAGTCAAATTCATCTAAATAAGGCTTTAGATGCTGCCCATTTACCTTTAGTGTCCCCTCAGATGAAGTGATATCAACACTCCTATGAAAATATACTTTCTCTATTGTGAATGGACCCATCCATCTTGACTTTAGTATTCCTTGAAAACAACTTCAATATGGAGTTAAATAACAACACTTTCATTCAGGTTCAAAGTGCTTTGGTTTTATTAGTTTATCATGTCATTTCCTTGTTCTCTCCTTGTACAGCTTAGCACTCTCATAAACATTCAGCCAAAATTCATCTAATTCATTTAGTTACAGAATTCTTTTTTCTTAAGCTTGCTTAAAATCAAAATTTAGCTTCTTTATTGCCCAAAAGGCCCGATGTTCCAGCTCAACCAGCAAGTGACATGACTTTCCATACACTGGCTTGTAGGGAGACATTCCTAAAGGAGTTTTGAAAGCTGTCCTATAAGCCTAAAGTGTATCGTTCAATTTCATTAACCAGTCCCTTCAGTTCTTACTAACTGTTTTCTCCAGAATTTGCTTTAATTAATGGTTATATACTTCCACTTGACAGCTGGTTTGAGGGTGGTAAGCTGTGCCTACCTTATGCTTTACCCCATACCCTTTTAGAAGGGTTTCTAGTTGTCTATTGAAAAAGTGTTTTCCTCCATCACTAATAAATACACAGGGTGTACCAAACCTAGCTAGGACATGATCTTTAAGGAATTTGATTACAGTTTGCGTGTTGTTATGCGCACATGCAATATCTTCCACCCATTTAAAACGTACTCAACCCCCACTAATATGTAACTGTTTGACTTAGAAACAGGGAATGGTCCCATAAAGTCAATACCCCAAACATCGAATAACTTTACTTCAAAAATTCCATTCAGAGGTAACTCATCTCTCTTACCTAAATTCCTTGTTCTATGATATTTATCATAGCTTCTTACAAATTCAGCAGTATCCCTAAATAATTTTGGCCAGTAAAACCCAGATTGCAGCACCTTTGCAACTGTACAATCTATCCAATAATATAAGATGTTGATTGCTTCAGATTCAGGCATATATCTCCTTAGAAGTTGATATGAACATCATTTATATAGGAAGGGGTCATACAAAAGTAATTTTTAATGTCAGCAAAGAATTTTTTTCTTTGTAGGAAGTTGAACTCTTTTGGGATCACCTTTCCTGCATTATAGTTAGCATAATCAGCAAACCAGAAGGTCTACTTGCTGCAATTATATAAAGTTGCTCGTCAAGAAAAGTCTCACATATTTCCTTACCTTCTTTATGAGTTAGATGGGTCAATCTTGAGAGGTGAACAGCCACAACATTTTCACATCCCTTTTTGTCACAAATCTCAAAATAAAATTCTTGTAAAAGCAAAACCCAACGTATGAGACATGGTTTTGCTTCTTTCTTTTGAAGTAGATATTTGATTGTAGCATGATCCGTGTATACAATTGTTTTTGACCTAATAAGATAAGGCCTAAATTTGTTAAATACAAACATAATTGCTAATAGTTCTTTTTATGTGGTGGCGTAGTTCTTTTGGGCTTCGTCCATTAATTTATTCGCATTATATATAGAATAGAAAGTTCTCTCCCTTCGCTGTCCTAAGACTGCTCCCATAGCATGATCACTAGCTTTACACATTATTTTGAAAGGAAGATCCCAACTAGATGTAGAAATTATAGGTGTTAAGACTAGAGCGGATTTTAATGCATTGAATCCCTTTATGCAGTTCTCATCAAATTCATATTCTACATCCTTTCCTAGAAGCTTGCACAACGGTAAACTAATTTTTGAGAAATCCTTGATGAACCTTTAATAGAATCCAGCGTGCCCCAAAAAACTTCTAACTCCCTTCATATTGGTAGGTGGTGGACACTTTTCAATCACCTCAATTTTAGCTTTGTCTATGTAACAACCCAAGGTTATTACCTAGCTTAATTTAAGCCTAATCATATCTCAATTATCATTCTGTTAAGTTTATATGGTCATTTGAATCAATCCGTGAAGATTTAATTCGATTCGGAGCTAAATCAAATACTTTGGGTTACTATAATATTTAATTAATTAAAAAATTGAGGTATTTAATTTGACCTCAAAATTGAAATCCGACTTCGCCGTTGCGATTGTCATCCCTAAATTAAAATTAGTTATGGGTGATGTTTTGGATGCATTTGGAAGTTAGGTTTTCGCGAATATTTTAATATAATTAAATGCGTCGAAAAATAGAATAATTAAATAATCATCGGAATCAAAATCCAACTTCGCCGTTGAATTCCTCACCCCCAAATTAGCTTGGGGTGAATTTTTTGAATTTTTCAGAGCACATTTATTTAATCTGAATTTTAAGCAAATTAAGAAATTAGAAAATAAATAAATGATTATTTAATTAAGAAAATTTATTTTCTTAATTTGCATTGCTGGCTGCCTATCCCTCTTCCCTTTTTTGGTTGACCCCTCTCCTCTTCCCCTTAATTACAAATCTTGATGGCAAGGCCATCCCTCTCCCCATACCTCATAGCCTCCCTAGCTCTTAATAGCCTCCCCCTTTCTTCTCCCCTTTAAAAAAGAGCTCAGCCCCTCCTTCATTTGCTTGCTGCCAAGCTGAGAGCTCTCCCTCCTTCCTCCATTGTTTCTCCTTGTGCTGAAGAAGAAGAAGAAGAAGTTTCTCCTCCGAGAGTTCCAAGTCTTCTTCCTCCTTTCCTTGCAAGGTCAAAGGTACCCCCTTTCCCTCTATTGGTTAATCCAATGGCTATTCCATTTTGATTTTATGCTCATTTATATATTTAAGATTCTGTGTTACCTTAGTTGTGCATCTATAAGGCTATGTTTAAGATGTAGGAACTCAAAAAAATAAAAATCTGTAAATAATAGGGAATGATATGTAAAGTTGCTAATACAAAGTTCTGTACACTCAATTATTTAATCCCACGGTTTGCATTGATGACTTAATCTCTTGGTGCTAATTTGAATATCAATAGAAAGGTCTCAAAAAGAGCTTTCCAATGGTATATGGCACCGCACATGAAGTGCTCTAGGTTGAGAGTAATTGAGCCCAAACGTTGACCCGTTGCGGTTTCCGCACAGACGAAATCACCATCTGGCGCTACAGCGCGCCGTAGCGCCCAGAAATATTGAAATGACCATAACTTGGTCATTTGGACTCCAAATCAGAAATTTTAAAATGCTAGATAGCTTAAAATTTTAGTACGAACAATACTCAGAAATAATATTTAGGTTTGGAACCTTAGAAAAATAAAAATAAAACCAAAATGCCCTAATCTTAATTAGATCATAACTTGATAAATTGAAGTCCAATTTGGGTCTACTCCTAATTAAAGTACTCAGTGTGATATAGGAAAGCTATAGCCATTAAGTTTGCTAAATTTGGACACAAAATGAAAAAGTTAGCTTTTTGACCCCTCTTAGCTTAGAAAATAACCAAATTGCCCTTAGAATTTGAAATGGCTATAACTAATTCATCAGACTCTATGGAATCCTTGAACAGCAACTAATAGTAAACTGCATAAAAATTTAAATTTTATTAGGTGCAATTTACTAAAATACCCCTTAGGCCAAAAACCTTAGTTTGGACCTATAGAACCCATTTTTTATCCATTTTAGTGTACTTACTGTCTACCTTCATATTAGACAGTGAGGAATCATTTGGCAGTAAGAAATCCCAATTTGGAGCCCTAAATTAAAAAGTAGCTTTTTGGAGTAGGGGCAAAATAGTCATTTTGCCCAAAATTTAGGTTAAGCGTCCTTAACCTCTAAACTACCTTCTAAGTCAATAAAATTAACATTTGAACTATAATAGGATCATTCTAAGTGTTAAAAATTAATTTTTAGTTCAAAATATTAAATTTCCTAAAATTTCCTCTAAGTCTTTTCTTAGGACTTTGCATCTCACATTAGGACTATTCCTAAGACTAGAACTAGCTCATAGGTTAGATTTTATTCATTGGATAAGTAGGTTATTCAATGAATGAATCCTTAGTTTTGTTAGTTTCTAGATTTTACAAATTATTTTGATTATTTTATCTTTCAACCCTAGATTCAGGATAGGAGATTTATCCTATTAAGTTTGATTTGTTTAATAGGATTTGCCTTAATCAATAGATCACTTTTAGACTGAAACTTAGATCTTATGTTTTATCCTTTTGGATTATGTGATTAAAGTTCAATCTCGTGATGCTTAATTCATAATCTATAGTTTAGTAGATCTTGATTAGATCTCAGATGGAACATCAAAATTCATCAAATTAGGATGTTATGATTTATTGGTTAAACATGTAGTCATGCTTGATTGGATTAGATTATAACTTGATCAATTCTAATCCTTTTAACTTATAAGGTTGTGCTTCTAAGTTACATTCGATAGTAGGAATTGGAGATCTTGAACTTGTGTAATTTAGAATAGTTAGAATAGTTTAAATAGACAACAACATTGTCACCATGTATAGAAGAGTCCCTTGCTTACTTTAGTTATTTTGTTGCTACGTATTCTTTGTATTTTATGCTTAATTCCTTGGACATATCATATAAAAAAACTTTGTGCATAAAATAAAAATATAGAATAATTAGGATAATAGTTGCCTTTGGGTTCAGTTTTTGGGTGGATTCTGGTGCATATTTACCCTAATGGACAGGGGTAAGGAGTAATAAGGAGGCTTAACATTACTCATTGATGAGTGTATGTTAATCTTGGAACTCGTATAGTCTTATAGACGTGCTTGACTCCTCAGTTATTTCTAGATGTGTCCACAGAAATAAAAGTAAAATAACTGAGACATTCTGCATTTGTATTTACTGCCTCTTTAATTCTGCTGATGGTTCTGTCTGCCCTAGCTCAGAAAGGCTATGGGAATTTCTGTCTGCCCTAGCCCAGAAAGGCTTTGGGAATTTTATTGGGCCCAATTGGCCAATTATCTGATATGGCAATCTTTACATACCTGTTTCAGTTCTAGCTTACAGTGTACTGTATTATGAAGCATGTTTCAATCAGTTATGTTTCTTTACTTACTTGCTCACTTGTACTTATTTATAGGATGCTAAACTTTACTGCTTACTATATGAACGACTTTCAGATTTTTGTTTGTAACTTGCATATATCATGTGATCATTAGCATGTTTAGATTTAGACTTTACCTTCAGTACTTTTACTTACTGCACTTGTATATGCCCATTCCTTGCTTAGTTGCTGAGGTGTATTTTTTGCCTCACATTTGTATAGTTATAAATGTTGTATTTATAATTTATCATGTTCTTTGTACGCTTACTACTCATACTTCTTTTAGTTTACTTTTCATTGTGTTTAAGTATAAAAATGGTGACATTAATAATTCATGTAAAATATTTAACTTAAAAAGTACTTAGATAATTGTCTAATAAGATTTTCTTTTATTGGATGGGGCCCAGGTATTATGAAACCGATAATATCAGATTCAGATAGATTTGAGGAGCTGAGTGCTGAAGGAGAGGAGCCTTATTTAGAGGAGGAGCAACAGCCAGGAGAGACAGGCGCTGCCTAGATTTCTTTTTAGCCTTCTATGAGGATGAGAGATTTTATTCAGTCTCTTAAACTATACATTTAAATGTTGTAATACTATAGGTACTGTGACTGTGATTACTTTTCTGCACTTTATTATTTATTGAGCTATATTATGTTTCTTACTTGATGTATGGTGAATGGATGTAATATTTATTTTATTTTGCTTATGCACTCTATATGTATGTCATATTTAGAGACTAATTTTCTTAATTATTCTGTGCACATCTTTCCCTTATTAGTGGGTTGTGGATCTTACCTAATCCAATGATAAGTGAAGAATTTGCTAGAGTGACACTCCACTCCTTAGTCTAATGATTATGAACTTAAGGAGCGAGGCGCCACAGTCTACCTCAATTCCTTTTCTAGATATAAGGTGGCCCAATACAATCCCTTCTTCTACCATAAAATGATATTTTTCCCAATTTAGGATATGGTTAGTTTCTTCGCATTTCTTTAGAACCTTACCTAGATTTATTAAACATTCCTAAAAAGATTTACCCACTACTGAAAAATCATCCATGAAAATCTCTAAAAATTCTCCTATTATATCTGAAAAGATAGCCATTATACACCTTTGAAAAGTCACATGGGCATTGCATAACCCAAAGGGCATCCTTCTAAATGCAAAAGTTCCATATAGGAAAGTAAAGGTTGTTTTCTCTTGGTCTTCCAGGGCTATCAAAATTTGATTGTACCCCAAATAACCATTAAAAAAATAGAAGTATGAATTTCCTGCCAACCTCTTGAGCTTTTGATCAATGAATGGGAGAAGTTAGTAATCCTTCTGGGTTTCTTTGTTTAGTCTCCTATAGTCTATGCAGACTCTCCACCCCATCCCTTTCCTAGTTGGAATCAGTTCATTATTTTCATTAAGGATAACAGTTATCCCACTCTTCTCAGGAATCACATGAATTGGGCTTACCCAAGGGCTGTCAGAAATTGGAAAAATGATCCCAGCATCAAGGAGTGTAATAATTTTCTTATGCACCACTTCCTTTATGTTTGGGTTTAGTCTCCTTTGAGGTTCTATGGATGGTTTAGAATTATCTTCTAACAGGATGCATTTCATGTACACACAGTGGGGCTAATCCCTTTCAAATCAGCAATGCTCCATCCATTTTCCCTCTTATGATCTCTCAACAACTCACACAATTTATTTTCCTGGGTTGGGTTTAATAAAGAAGAAATGACCATAGGTAGTGCTGTTCCTTCCCCTAGATAAATGTACTTTAAGTGATTGGGCAAATATTTAAGTTCTAATTCAAGAGGTTCATCAAGAGACACTTGCATCTAAATCAGATTCCCCAATATCTCCTGAAATCAGCACCTCCTCCATCACATTCACTTTCCAACATTCTTCATTTGGCTTAATAGGGTGCCTCATCCAACATTTCTCCTCTCCCTCACAGCGAAGACTCAATTCTCCCTTATCAACATCTATCATAGTTTTGCTAGTAGCAGAGAATGGTCTTCTAAGAATTATATGAATCTCTTGGTTTTCTTCTCCCATTTCTAGAACAATAAAATCAGCAGGGAAGATAAACTTGTCAACCTTAACTAGAACATTTTCCAAGATTCCCATGGGAGTTTTTACGGATCTATCTGCTAGTTGAAGGAGGACTGATGTAGGTTTTAAGAAATCAATTCCCAATTTTTTAAAGATGTAGAATGGCATTAAATTTATTGAAGCTCCTAAGTCACATAGTGCCTTTTGAAAAGAGTGATTTCCTATAGTACAAGAGATTGTGAAACTCCCTGGATCTTTTCTTTTTATGGGGATTTTTTGCTGAAGAATGGCACCGCATTCCTCAGTCAAGGCTACCATTTCTTTCTCATTTATGTTTCTTTTCTTTGATAAGATGTCCTTCATGAATTTAGCGTAGCTGGGAATTTGCTCTAAGGCTTCAGCAAAAGGTATGTTTATATGAAGGGTTTTAAAATTTTCTAAATTTTTTTGGAATTGGATGTCTAATTTTTCCCTTGCCATTCTTTGCGGGTAAGGAATGTGAGGGATGTATTTAGATCATTTAGTTAACTGTGTTTCAGCCCCCTCCTTGACTTCCTTCTCTTTTTCTTTATTAATTTCCTTTTCCTCTATTGATTCCTTTCTCAAAGCTTTAGATGTATTTTCAGATTTTTTAAATACAATAGGTCCCGTAGTTTTCCCGCTTCTTAATGTTATGGAGTTTCCTGATTCATTCCCACAGTCTCTTATTGCTCCAACTAGGACAAGTTTATTCAATTGGCTTATAATTTCCTTTAATTTTAGCTCAATTCTTTTAATAGTTTCCTCTTGGCTCAAAAGAGTGTGTTCATGCTTATTTAACGTTGCATCAATTTTGTTCATAAAATTGATGGTGGAGGTTCTAAACTCTTTAAAGGAGTGCTCTAATCCTCTTCTATCATCACCTTGTTGGTTCCTATAGTTTAGGATAACATTGACACATTGAGTTTCTCTATTATGAAGTGAATTTAGTTGCATACTCTCAAGTTTTTGGATTATTTGAGAAATTTGATTTCTTAATTTAAAGATCTAGTTAACTTCCTTTTTGTTATGGTTGATTCTCTTAGTCAGCCATTGATAGGCATTGATGGCCATCTCTTCTAAGAGATCAAAGGCTTCTTCCTAGGTCTTTTTACTGAGTGACCCTCCGATGGCGAAATAATGAGTGTCCTTGTTGGAGCATTCAAACCATTGTAAAAGGTTTGAACTTGCATCCATTCAGAAAACCCATGATGTGGGCATCATCTTAGGCACTCCTTAAATCTTTCCCAGTTGTCATACAAAGTCTGCCCCTCAAATTGATTGAAATTAGTTATCTCAATTCTCAACTGGCTGTTTTTGCTGGTGGGAAATATTTTGTTAGGAATTTCCTAGCCAAATCGTCCTAAGTGTGAATGGAATCTCCCGAAAGTGAACTGAGCTAACTCTTGGCTCTATCTCTAAGTGAAAATGGGAAAAGCTGAAGTTTAACGGCGTCTCCAGAAATCTGAATGTATCACAAATCTCAAAAAAGTTTGAAATGTGTGAATTAGGTTCCTCTGTGGCTAGTCCACTGAATTGGTTATTTTGAACCATGCTAAGCATTGAGGGTTTGATTTCAAAGTTATTTGCCTCTATGTTCGGTCTAACAATGGCATGGGGGATGCCTCTAATAGTAGGCAATGCATAATCTCTTAATGCTCTACCCTTAGGTTCTCGTAATAATTCTTTGGGATTTTCTTCTAAGCTTACTCTTTGTGCCCTGCCCCATTGTTCTCCTATATGATTAGATTCTAAATTGTCCATTTCAAAATGATGTTGGTTAAGGATTGCTCGTTCTCTTCAAGCTCTCAAGTACATTCGCTCAATTTCAGGATCAAACAAAATATCGATGTTTACTCTCCTATTCATGCAGTTCTTAAATTCAGCTAGACAAAATGATTATAGCAATCATAATGAACAATTTAGTAATTCAATCACTCTATGAAAGTAAATAAGCACTATAATTCCAATTCAAACAAACACTACAAATAAACAAAATTAAAAATCTAAGTTAAACTATAGTTAGCACAATGCGATATGATTACCAAAAATGATAATATATGCAAATAAGTAAAAAGTCTAAATCACTATTTACTTGAAGATTATATTTAATACAAAATAAAACTACTCCCCGGCAACAATGCCAAAAACTTGACAGACGTAAAATACACGTCTGCGCTTGCACGAAAGTGTATGTGGTCTGAAGTAATAAGTGAAAGTTAATTCTGAGATTTATTATCATCTGGGAATGGTGGTTTTGATACTAACTTATATATTCTTTCAATAATGTTTAGAAGATTGATTTTTTGTTTGATTGGGTTTCTAAATTATCAATATAAATGACTTTAAGATAAGAAATGATTTGTTCAAAGAGAGAGAGTTAAGGTTTCATTGTAGTACTTGTAAGGACTTGGTGTTGTAACTTCTTTGTATAAATGTATAAATTGATTTATTTATGCCTAATTAAATCATGTGATACCTATAGAATTGGAGCAATCCTCTAATTACAACAGGTTCAGATTTAGTGCAACAAGAAGAACTCCGTTAGGGTTCTACCTCGGCACTTAAGCCTTTATGAGATCGTGGTTTGATTTACCTTTGATTTCATATGTCTAGGTTACCAAATATCTTCTTTTACTTGTTAGATCTCACAAGCATGATTTCCATCAACAATGCATCTTGCGCTTACACACGTAGTTTAGTTAGATGAAAGGATGCATTGGATCCAATGGACTATGTCACATCATCCATTGGGTTCCCAACATCCACTCATCCCTTCTACTTTGCTGAGCTGCAGTGCATGAGTTGATGGGAACTTGATTCACAAGCATTAAATCTCTTGGTAGAGTTCTTAAGGAAAAGGTGCAAGTGAGATTTGAGAACTTATCACATAGTTCTCAGCTCTACCTGCACTACCTTCTTTTCTCTTGTCCAATTGATGAGCTCAAAACTCAAGTTCTTTAATTAATAATTCTCTTAATTTTTATTTTCAGAAAAATGGTTTAACAAAAGTTCATCCAGGCATTCTATTATAATAATAAATATAGACAGAAATAAGAATAATTTTCATTCATTAAGACATTTCTATTACAATACCATATTATCTTTACATCTTCCTACAACTAAATTGCAGGCTTTCTTTTCGACTTTTGAATATCAGAATTTGGAACCCTTATTTACCTGAAATTAGCCTATAAATAGGGGAATTTTTTAGCCCCATGCATTAATCACATATGACTCTTCATATTCTTTCACTTCAATGCAACCCCTTTAATTTATCCTGCCTAATCTCCTTGGTTTCCTCATATTTAATGTTCATTCTGTTTTCAAGAGACAGGGTGAAACCAAAGGTTTTATTTTGTGGCATTTCCCATGCTGCATTTAATGGAGATTCTAGAATTTTCAGTGGCGGGTGCTGCGGCTCGCTGTAGCGATCATGATCCAAACACTGTTCCGCCATGGCGCCCTGTAGTAGCTAAAGTTCAAATACTGTTTGCTATATATTTTGAAGGTTACCTTAAGGCCGTTGCTTATCCACTATGGCGCACTGAAGGCATGCTACGGCGGTCGAACTCTTGAAATAATAGAATAGTAACTGTTCCATTACATTTCATATGGTTTGCATAAATAATCAAAAGTTTCGGTGTGGCGCACCGCGGCGTTTAAACTTTCGTGAACATGGAATAGTGACTGTTCAATTAGTTCACATAAAATTTTAATGCTTAATTAGATATGCCGCCGTGGCACGCTGCGGCAAGCTGCGGCAGTTTTGTCCCAGGTCAAGGTAAATCCTTATAGGGCATAGCGCGCTGTGGCGTGCTTGGAGCGTGCTGCAGCGGATAAACTTTCAGGAAAGCGGATTAGCATTGTTCAATTATTCCATATAAGGTTTTGATTTTGCTTCTGGGTAATGACGCTGCGGCCCGCTGAGGCGTGTTTTGGCGTGCCACAGCGGTTTTCACCTATAATTCAGTGATTCAACTCATGCTTCCCATTTTCATCATTTTTTCCTAAAAAATTATAATTTCCACTCAAAGTATATATATATATATATATATATATATATATATATATATGATTTGAAAGTTTAACACTATATTTTTGCTATAAATTTCAGATATGTCAAAGAGGTGATAACAGCCCTGGTAAATCATGAGTTCAAAAGAATGGACAAAGAGTCTACCAAATCAAATATGGCATAGGCTCTTACACTCCAAAGAGGAAGACCTAAGAGAAAGAAGCAATGGCCAAAGAAAAATGCAGACTTCTAATAAAAATAGAAATCTATAGGCCAAAGCATTGGGCTCAATGAGTGCGCATTCTATTTAGAAACAGGATATTGGAAGAAGGACTACCCAAAATTGAAAGACAAGCAGCTGATGAGTGTATCTTTTGAGGCTAAGGCAAATGTGATTTAAAATGTGGTGGAGGGTTCAGATTCAGATGTGTCACTTGTTACTGTTTCTATGGGTTTAGTAGTTGACAGCTCCAGTTGGATTATGGATACTAGTGAGACATATCATATTTGTTCTCAGTAGGAATTATTTTGTTCGTATAAAGAAACAAACAGCGATGCCGTCACAATGGGGAGCAATGCTACATCTCGGACTACAGGAATTGTAAGTGTGCTGATTAGGATGCATGTAGAAATAGTCCAAGAGCTTAAAGCGGTCAGATATGTACCGGAGATTAAAAATAACCTACTGTCTATTGGAGCCTTAGAAGCCAAGGGCTTTAAGGTGGTGATTGAGGCAGGGATCCTGAAGATCTGTAAGGGTACTATGACTTATTTGTGAGGAGTCAGACAAAAGAAAATCTTTTACCTACAAGGAAGCACAGTGACATGTTCAGTGGTTGTGGCAAAAGACTTTGAAGATATCATGATATCGTGGTATATGAGGCTAGCATATGCAAGGGAACCTTCACTGAGAGCATTAGAGAAGGATGGACTCATTAAAGGTATGAATTCTTGCAAACTACAATTTTGTGAGCATTATATATTTGGTAAGAAAACACGCAAGCCCTATAGTGTTGAACTCCACAACACAAAAGATATATTAAATTATGCACAAAGATGTTTGGGGACCAATGAAGATTGCATCATTTGATGGTCAAAGATATTTTGTTTATTTTATAGATGATTACTTAATATTTGTATGGGTGTACACTTCGAAGAGCAAAGCAAATGTACTGAGATTTTCATAAACTTGAAGAAGATGGTGGAGAATAAAATGGGTAAGAAAATCAAGATGATCCGATCGGACAATGGCGGAGAGTTTACATTTGATTCTTTTGTAAGGGAATGTCAAGATTCAGAAATATAATGCCACTTCATAGTAAGAAAGATGCCGCAATAGAACGAGGTAGCAGAGCAAATGAATTGTACCTAGGTAGAAAATGTGCGGTGTATGTTGTCTAATGCTTGATTAGAGAGAGTTTATTGGGCGGAGACCCTAGACTATGCATGCTACTTGGTGAACTATCTGACATAAGTAGCACTAGACAAGAAGATTCTAATTGAATTGTGGTACAGACATCCTGCTACAGATTATGATCAGCTGAAGATCTTTAGCAGCCCAGCTTATTATCATGTAAGGAATGATAAGCTCAAACTACAGGCTAGGAAAGCAATCTTTATGGGCTTTCAGTATAGAGTAAAGGGTTACAAACTGTATGATCCAGTTAATAAAAGGATTATGGTGAGCAGAGATGTCACCTTTGATGAAGAGTCTTTCTTGAGATTATGGAGTTCTCATCAGGTGGAGGATAATACAGAGACTTCTATAAGAAGGCAGAGAGTGGGGTTTGATGCCACCCTATTTGTTCAACAAAAAACTTCTCATCACATAAATGATACTCCTACCAATGAAGACCACATTGGTAATGATGAAGAATAAATTGATATTAATAGTGAGACTCCAGTTCAAAAGTCAATTACTAGAAATAGACCCAGAAGGAATGCACTTCAATAGCCGGCCTGGCTTAGAGACAACGTCACATATGCATTATTTGTATTGAAGGATGAGGTTCCCTGTTCCCTCCCATTACAAAGAGGTGATGACGGGCTTAGAAGGAAAATTATGAAAGTAGGCAATATATGAAGAGATGGAATCTCTTCATAAGAAAGAAGTGTGGAGGTTGGAGAAACTCCCTCTAGAAAGAAAGGCTATTGGGTACAAGTGGGTGTAAGCAATAAAGGTTCCTCAGAAGCTGATGTGCACTACAAATCAAGATTAGTGGCCAAGGGCTTTGTTTAGAAAGAAGGAATTGATTATGGTGATGTGTTCTCCCCAGTTGTCAAACACTTATCAATCTTTGTGCTTCTAGCTTTGGTGGCACAGTTAAATTTGCTGCTTGAGCAGCTTGATGTTAAAACAGCTTTCCTGCATGGAGAACTTGAAGAGGAAATCTTTATAGCACAGCTGTAACAATCCTGGTGTTGTTACCCATTAATTAGTAATTTAATTGACTTCAAACATCTTCCACTATTTTTATAATAGTGTTAGGAGTCTCCACCTCAAATTTTGTGCAAGTTGGAGACCGTTTGACATTTCCCAATATTTCCTAGTTTTCTGATAATTCTAAAAATACCTAATTATTTAGATCTCATAATAAAAAATGGAGTCCACCATTGGGCTCAGCACACTCAAATTAGCTATGGGTGATATTTTAGAAGTGTTTGGAAGTTATCAAAATTTTCAATAATATTTTATTTATATGTTAATACCTATAAAATTACGATAATTAAATATAACTCCGATCAAAAATCTAATCGTATTTTTAAGCTCCTCACCCCTCAATTAGGTAAGAGTGAAATTTTGAGAATTTTCGAAATACATTTAGATATGTAATTATGAATAAGCAAATAGGATAATTTAATAATTTAATATTGTATTAAATTATTAATAATATAAATATTAAACTAAAATAAATCAACGGCTAATTTATAAAATAGCGAAGATCCGCTGTAACGCGAATAACAAAAGACAGCGTTTGCGTGCAATGGCTGCTGTCGCGAGAGATAGGGAATGATCAATTGACACAAATAAATCAATCCGCAATTAAACTCGATCTGCATTGATCAGACGATCGAGCGGGTCCTGAACTACGCCATTTATTCATATGAGGGCACAATCCCTTCGATTCGTCGGCAAAGAGCGCTCTCAGGTACGTCCACTATCCCTTCACGATTGTGCGCCTGAGCCGTTAGAGGCCGTGCTACGATCACTGAAGAGCTGCCAGCAGGTTTCCTCCTTTTTGGGCGGCGCATACCTAAGCTAAGGGCTGAAGCTTCAGCTGTCGTCGTTTGAGCAAAAAGGGCATTTCTTTTACAAAACCTTAAGCAGACAAGTTGCTTGAGAGCCTAAGGTATGAATCCTGACTAACTCCATTCGATTATTCCTCTTCAGTTTAGAGTTCATCTGGAATCGATTCTTTGCAATGCTTTATATCTATTTCTTTATTGACAAAAATCGATAGATATAATTGATATATAATTTGTAAAGGTGATTAGCCCATTTCATGTTATTTTCTTTTTGGAATTTTTGTTTATCTGTGAGTATTTATCTACTCATATAGATGATTTATATGATAATAAAGTCCTGCAGAATCGATCTTCTCCGAAACTAACATTAGAGTTATTCCAATCTAGCGGTTAGTGAAAGAAGAGCCGTGCCAGTCTACAGTCTATTCTCAATAACCTTACGTATCTTAAATGAAATTGAATCGAGTTATGCGCAAGTTTGAATCTCATGTTATTAATGTTTGATTGTTTTTTACAAATATTGATTCAATACATTCCTTAATCCTCCTTTTAACTAGCATTTCTTGTTCTGTATGCTATATATATATATATATATATATATATATATATTTTGAAATCATTTACAAATTTTCAATTCTGAAAATCAATCCATCAGTCATTGATTCTTCTATTTAGGATATGTAAAAATGAGCTGAATGGATTCGTTACATCCGTTCTAACTTAGGAAATTGTATACAGAAGGGATTCAAATTCTTGCATATTACTTCTTGTGATTATCTTCATTTCAAAATTACTTAAGAAATTCAATTTGATGATTCTGTAATGAACAAATTTATTGTCATGAAATCTTCAAAACTTCTCGGAATTTGTTAAATTGTTTTACGTTGGAGGAGAAGTAATTGTTGTGATTAATCAAAAAGTAAACTCTGTATTCATTTGACTTCCCTTAATATTTTTTATTTTCACATGGGTACTTCCATGCGAAGACATGGAACTAAGAGCTTTGTTCCAACGGCTCTGTTTTGATATGATGTTGGTGACAGGTGTACTGAACCATAGATAGAGGTCCATTAACTGTGCATTCGATCCTTAACTCTTAGGAAAAACGTTTCATTTCAAGCCTAATAGGTCTTAGTGAAGAAAGAAGCTTATTAATTTCAGTTAATGTGTTTTTAAAATAAGATACAAATCAAATTATCATTTAATAAAAAAAATGTTCTGCCATTTACTTCATAATCCCATATGTGAAATATAAACCTCCTTTCCTCGATCACGTTATCTACCCAAAGAGTCTCGGCTCTTTTTCAGGCCTATCTATGGATCCGATTTTTAGTAGTTTTAATAGGTTGTCAATCGGGCCGAACTATTAGGTAGTGGGTTAGAAATAATAGTATAAATAAATTTCATATATATAAAGTAACTAAATAATCTTAATGATGATAATTAAATTGCTAATTGTACATATTGTTTTTCTTCAAATTAGATATGAAACGGAAATGTGTCAAGTAAATTTCATTTATTTTAACTGAAATTATCTCCTATGACATTAATGAGATTTTCATTTATTGTTAATTAATTATTTCTTAAGTGAAACTCAAAAAATCTGTACATTCTATACACTACTATGACAATAAATTTTCCTAGAATGGTAATATAAAAATAGAAATGTATTTTGGTAATAAAATTTTATTAAATCATTCTTTCAATTGACTAAATAGATTAATTATTTCATCAAACATTCTTTTCATCTTAACTTAATCAATCTATGACCAAATTGGACATTTCAATTGTTCATTTCACTTACAAAAATATGATAAATAATAATATGAGATCAAACTTAGGTTTTGAACCCTAGATCTCATATCGATATTTTAACCCCAATTAAGACCCCTCAAAATCTTAGAAATTCAATGTTGTCCAAATACAACCTAGTTAGTGTCATTTTAGTCCTTATGATATAAGGATCACATTGATATGTATATCATATTACTTGGACAAGATTTAGACACTTTAGGTATTTAGCTCCTTAATTTAAGTTAAATGTTAATTTCTATTTTTTCAAATATGCTTATTTTAGGATATGTGAACCCTAGGATAGCAAGCTTGTTTTATTTATTATCTCACATATAATTTTAAATTGTATGTTTCAATCTTACATTTTCATAGATGTGATGATTGGAAATATTTAATGCTCATTCAAATTGAATTTCCTCGATTATAAAAATACTTATGAATGATTTAAATTGAATGAAGTGTATGTATCTTTTCAAATTGATTATTCAAATCCTTGTTGCTAGTTATTATATTAATGCAATTTATGAATTGGAAATGTTTAGGACTTTCTAAAAATGGTCATTTTCATATGTATAATAATTGCATGAATGAATTGAATAGAGTAAATTGCATATCATATACTGAGTTTAAATTCTCTATTTCATGTATACTCTTCATATGGAATTTAGAGTATTTGATTTGAATGCATAATCTCATTTCATGTAATTAGAATGTAAATTTACATATAAATTATTTATGATTGGAACTTCATTGGAATTAGTATATTATACTTTAATCTAAGTGAATGATAGTTCTTCAATGAATAGTTCTTTTATTTCATCTCCTAATAAATTGAAAAACTATAAGATCATCTTCTGTCTTATTTCAATTGGAGAATGTTGAACTCATATTTTTAGAATATAACTTTAATTACTCATGTCATGCTAGAATTAATTTGGAATAAGTGTTCTGTGCATTGGATTAAATTAATGTTAGCTTTATAATATTGATCTTTCCAATTAATCTTCCAGATAAATGGAAGACTTATATGTAAATATCTCATGTGTTTCTTTTGAGCAAATACAATAGAGTTCATGTTAAAATTATTCGAATTGGAATTACATTCTTATGTCTATACATGTTACTACTTCTTCTTTAGTTACATCTTAGCATAACTTGAAAATCTTTCAATTTCTTTGAGTTATAATTAGCTTAACACTTTCAATTGCTAAGTAAAAATTCTTTAAAAAAACTCTAGATATGACTAGTGCCCAAACAATCACTTAGATAATTAGCACATATCTCCATAGTCTTTAATCTTCCAAATTAGTTCTTGATTTATTAAACTAGAGAACAATAGCCTCCTTTCATACTTTAAATAAATTATTAGATTTCTATTTCCCTACAAATATAAGTGAATTAGTACTTGTAGGATGTAATCTATTTCTTTCTTTACATTCAATTACTCAACATCAATTAATCTTAAATATGATTTTGATTAAAATGAATTGATACTTTCTAGTTTATAAGCTAACTAGATAAAGTTAATATCATTTTCTTTAATTTAGTAAACTATAAATCTTACTCTTCCTTACTAGTTTCCTTATACCTTAATCATTAATCTATTTGATTTGATTAGTTTATGACTAGTATATGATGAATTTCAATTACTTAAAAATATTATTTTTCAAACTTCTCTTTCCTCTACCATTAATTACAGTTGACTTAAAGATCAATATCTATAAGTCAATTAGAAGCTCAATTAGCTCCAATCATTAAGTGGATCATTAAAATTTATATAACAAAAAGATATCACATAGTTTATAATTACTGAAATTTAGGTTAAGTGCCCTTAACCTCTAGAATATCATTTAAATCATTAAAATCAGTAATAAAACTAATTTGGAATCAATTTAGAACTTTTAACCCCATAATTAAGTAATTTGGTAAAATTCTCATTTCAAGTCTTGAAAATCCAAAGTAAAATAATTCATTCTAACTTAGTCCTAATCACACCTTCTAACCTCTTTGAGTAAATTAGGATATCACATAAAGATAAATTTTAATAACTATCATCAACTCCTAAAATTCCATAAGTCATCCATTAGGAGCTTTCTTAGGATCTATACTCCACCTCAGGATATTTTCTTTAAGATTAGAAATAAATATTAGGTTAAATTTTATTCATTAAATAAATGGGTTATTCAATGGATGAAATTTTAATTTTATTAGTTTATAGATTTTCATTCTTTAATTCTGATTATTTTATATTTCAACTATAGGAGCTTTCTTAATAGAATTTGCCTTGATTATTAGTTCACAATTAGACTTAAATCTTAGTCCTTAAACTTTACCTTTAGATTATGGAGTTCAACTAAATTCATGGTGTTTAACTCATAATCTCTAGTTTTAGTATAGCTTAGTTTAGAATATCTAAATTTATCAAATAGGATGTACTAATTTATTATTTAACTATAAGCGCCATTGATTGAACTAAATTAGAATCTGATCAGTTCTAATTATTTTTAACCTTATAAGGCCGTGTTTCTAAGTTATATATCTTAGAATGGTTAATTAGATAACAAATGATGTCACCATGTGTAGTAAACTCTCTTGCTTACTATTGAATTATTGTTACTTTTGCATTCCTTGTATTTTGTGCTTTATTTCTTGAACATATCATACAAGATAATGTTACTGCATGAAATGAAAACATAGAAAAATTATGATAACATTTGCATTGGTTTCTATTTCTGGTTGAACTTACGCATTTTACCCCAATGGACAGGAGTAAGGAGAACTAAAGATTACTTAACATTACTTATTGAGGAGTGCTAAGTTAGAACCCGGATAGTTTTGCAGACATGCTTGACTCTTCAGCTACTTTTGGATAGGTTCACAGAAGTAAAGTAAGTATTTAAAATCTTATTTCATATGTATATAATGCCTCTTCAGTTTAGTTATTTGCGCCTTAGCCTCTTAAGACGTTAAGATCCTTGTCACTTTGTGCCTTAGCGTGTTATGATGCTAAGATCATTGTCGCCTTAGACTGTTATGACGCTAAGAAACTTTGTCGCCTTAGCCTCTTATGATGCTAAGAATTTTTTTCATGTCAGTAGACTAGTTTAGACCTCTTTTGATATGGCAGTCATTACATACATGTTTACTATTTTACTATTACTTTTACTGCAATTAGTCTTTACTTTACTTGCTTACTTGTATACTTATATGGTGCAAGATTTCCTTTCTAGCTTACTTATACATATCACAGTTAGATTACCTTCTTTTTAAATCTGCATAATTCAAGTGATCATAAGCATGTTTAGGATAAGTCTTTTCTTTCAGTATTTTATTCACTTTACTTATACTTATATGTCTAACCTTGTTACTGCTTTGATATTGAGGTATGTTCTCTTACCTCACATGTTGCTTAGTTATAAATGCAATTATTTAGAACTTATTCACATTTCTTGTATGCTTGCGGCACCTATATGCTTTACTTGTTTTATAGTTTAAGTAATTGGTGATATCATAAAATTCATGAACATAAAATATCCTAAAATATACTTAAAATAATATGTCTACCAAGATTTTTCTTTTCTTGGCTGGGGCCTTAGCATTGTGAAACCGACAATGTCAGGATCTGAGCAATTTGAGGGCCTTGTGCCTGAGGTGGAGCTTTACTTGGAGGAGTAGTATGTTGGAGTTGAAGTTCAGTAGTGTAGCTCTCTTTTGTTCTTATGAGGATGAGAGCCTTATTTTTCTTTAAACTTGTTAAAATGTTTGTAATAAAACAGGTACCTATGCATGTTCTTTTACTGTACTATTTTATTTTGAGTTGCATGTTTACTTCTTACTTATATTATGGTGTATAGGATGTAGCATATTTTATTATCTTTGCTTCCGTACTCTGATGAATGTATATACTTAGTGAATGGTTTCGCTGCCTTTATTAAGGCACATCATTCCCTTATTAGTGAATTGATGACTTTATCTCTTAATCAAATGATAAGTGAGGGATTTGTCATCATGGCACGTCGCCCCTTAATCTAATCTTGTGGGATTGGGGGTGGGGCTCCACAGCTCCAATCTCTACCACTTCCAACAATTTATGTGCCCAAGAATAATATATATTCCTCATGGAAATCATCGCATAAAGCTAAGGGAATAAAGAGATGGAGTTTCTAACTTGGAAAGATCTAATGGCCGGTGGGCTCAGGAATTCATCGGAAGATACAGAGAAATGCTCAAGGACTAGATTGGAGAATTAAAAGTTGCCAATAATTCGTTGTAAGCTTTGAATAGAAGAGGTGGTCGAGAAGGAAATAGACTTCTCTGGTTCTAAAGGCTCCAAAGAGAGATAGATGTTTCCATCATATTCAAGAGGTTAAATAGAAGAAATAAAGTCATGTATAATAGTCTTTTTTTATTTTGGAATCAATAAAGCATCAATGGCTATGATCGGCTACAAGAGGGGGACAATTTGGATGGAACAATCAATGTACATAAAACAATCCTCAAATGTGGGTACATGGACCTTCTAGAGGCTCCAACAATCATGTTAGTGCTAAAATACATGTGGGAACCCAAAGGGATATCTCAGGTGCTAAATCCAAAAATTGGGTCAAATTTAGTTTAAGCCATTTCAAAGAAAAGGTATATCCCAAAGCTCCAAACTATTTTCTAAATGATTCAAAAGCTAAATATAAATGTGTAGGGTATCAATAAAATTTGCAAGTTTCATGTGTAGGGTTCAAAATCCAAGCAAAATGGTATTGAGTTCACAAAAAGTTTTGTAAGCAACCCATGAGGGTGTTTAGTCAGTTATGCTTGATTAATGTAAATTAAACCACAATTAATATTCTAACTCAATTATTAGGAGTCATTGATCAAATTCAAAACAAAATGGGATAAATTTATCGAGCCACTATGAAAGACTTAAATTCTAGTTATATGAATCGAGAACGATGACCCAATAGCATCATGCCATCGAGTCGGGTCTCGAGTTACAACAATAAACGTGGTTAAAGCTAAGTTCATTTGCATCGTATTTAAATCCTATGAATAATATTAATCATGTAGTCACAAATAAATCTTAGTCATTATATGGGATCAATTTGGTTGTTTTAAAAAATGACAATAAGATTTAAATTAAATTAATGCATACTGTATTTTGTAAATTATCTCATTTTTTATCCAAATTATTCGATATTTTAAATGATGTTAGAGGAAAATACAAAAAATATAAATATTCAAAAATATTCATAAAAATGTATACTTTTAAAAATCATATAAAATAATTTATGGCTCATATAAATGAAAATTTATTTCCATTTAATTTTTAAAAATGTATTTATTTATTAGCATATTTAAATCATTGAATTTTCAAACTATTAAGAAAATATATTAAGCTATGTGATTAAGGTTTAATTATAATTAATAAAGTTAAGTTTAGTCATATAACATTATGTAGTTCTTACACTAATGATGTGCATTCAATGTGAATGGATGAGAACTGAACAACCTATAATAATTGATACATTTGAGAGGGAAAATGAGTACAGAGATCTGTAGATCAATATCAAAGTAAATGCTCATACATCTATGATACACATGATATTGAGAAGTGCTTAGAATGGATAACCCAATTGGATAAAATTTTTTAATGTCATTACTTGGTTGACTATCAATGAGTCACCTTTACTTGTATGGATTTGATTATTCATGTAAAATATTTTGGAATAACTTTCTCGAAATAGAAATGTAAAGTGGTCAGAAGGGAATCATAATAGTAAAGATACGAGAGATTTTGGTAGGAAAATTTTATCCACATTATCATCATTGTTAATTGCACGAAAATTTCTCAGTTTAAAATATGATCTAATGTTCATCACAAATGGCAGGCCACAAAAGTGTAGCTTTCGCTTACACGTTAGTGAACATGGTCTGAAGTAATAATGGAATAATGAGTTTCAGATTTATCATTCTCAAGGATTAAAGGAAGGTTACTAGTTACTATTTCCTCTAATAATACTTGAACAATCGAATTTTGGTTTTATTACTGAATTAGAACCAACCATGCAAAGTAAGTAAATCTAAAATTATGATAATGTAATAAAGTTTTAAGAGATCGGGAAGAGTTCGGCCGATCAACTATGGTTCAAAAATTTAGTTCTTAGTGAGTTTAAATTGATCATCTTATGAGAATGCTAAATTCATATTTCAGGGGCCAAAGAATAGTTGAACCCACTAGTGATCTCTCATGCACAAGAGTCAATCACCACTAAACCCTAAGATTATCTTTAGCCAATCTCGTAAGATACCTCTTGACTTCGGACCTTATCTATAAATGGTGGCTTTCCTAAGTCCTTTTGGCATTCACTATCTAGTGCAAATGGAACTATATTATCTTCTTTTTCCTCACATAGACATCTCCATGTTCAAAGGAGAGTGTGTAGATCTCTACTTTGACAATCCCTTACTCAGTCTAACATTATGTTTAAGTGAGAGATTGCATGAGGTATGGAACATAGAAGATAAGAAATGTCAAGTGCACATAAGTCTTTGATCTGAACTTTTTCTCTGATCAAAACTTAAGTGATACTTGCATAGCATGCAATCACATGCATATATATATATATATATATATATATATATATATATATATATATATATATATTGATATGGAAATTTAGTTCATCAAGATATAGTGTGGTGTGAGCACATCCCTTTAAATATAATGATTTTGTTACATGCATCACAAAAGATTTTAAAAAATAAAACACATGCATTCATCATAGTTAAATCTTTCACTCATACTCAACACTTTTATAAAAAGTTTACTACACCAGTCTAGCCTAACCCTTCTTGAAAGGAGGGAAGGTTTAGGCTGCCATTAAAGAGGAAACACAAGCATACACGATTTTTGTTCTCAAGAGCATCATGATCTCTTACAACAAGACAATGCAGAAAAGAAATGATAGGGGGGAATAGAGAATTTGTTACTGAAGGAATATCTCAAAAGGTTCACTTCGTCTTTGCCTTCTTTTCCTCTTCCTTCTACAGTTCTCCAATGGCAGCTTTGAGGGTTTCTTCCTTTGTGGTGGCTGAAATTTCCACTCTTTGGAACCCTTAATTTCTCCCAATTGCATCCTCTTTTTCTTAGAGTTTCTTTTTGGCTTTTATACTTCTCTATCACAGCTCAGGGGATGCTAAGAATCACCTCTTTTCCTTGTGAATAGGGTGTTTCTTCTTCAAAAATTCGTCCGCTTGAGCTTTCCTGAGCATGCGCCCTACTTAAATGCATAATTTTATGACGCCTAGGTGCACCTGAGGGCCCATGCTTCTATCGTGTTGGCGCTCGGGGTGCACCCGAGCGTCAATACTTCTATTAGGTTATCACTCGAGGCGTATCCGAGAACGCGTGTTTTTGTCACTTGGGCGCTCAAGATGTGCCTGAGCACACCCTTTAAGTAAGCTGCTCAAGTGCTTGAATGGCGCTTATGCGCGTTGAGCGCTTGACTGCTCTTTTTGATGGAATTCTCATGAAATCCGTTGGACTTCCTTAGTTTTCTGTTGAATCAAAATGAAAATAAAACACAAAAAATGAATTTGAAGTAGTATACTCTAATACAAAATAACATAATAAAATGGGTGATTTTTTTGTAAATGTGTGGCTTATCACACTACAACACAAACTCTTGTTTGTCCTCCAATAAAAAGATTTAGATAATGTTATTAGAAGTAATTATGCGGTCATGCTTGAACTTGAAGTGCTTAACTTTTTGTTTTGTAATTTTAGCAGTTCATAAATGGTCTGGCGATGATATTTTGGTAGGTTTGAAGTCCATTTGCCACAAAGATCCTCTCATCCTACGAAGCTTAAATTTTTAGAAAATAATCTCAATTATCCCTAACCATTATTCATGAAGTCTCATGACTTTGAAGTAGACTTAAACTTTAATTTAATATTTTAAAGAGTTATCTTTCTTCATCTCCTTTATATATATATATATATAGTTTTTTTTTCTATACATAAGAATTTCAAGGAGCCTAGAACCCTTAAATTCATAATCTATACTCATCCCCTCCTATCAATCAAAATCTTCTCCATATTAAATTTTATTATCATTCTTATTGGCAAGGAACTTTATATTGGTTATTTTAACTAAGTTCCAATAAAGTAATCTAGGTAGAATTTAGATTCCAATTTTAAATTGAAATTTAGTCAATACCTCGATCCTCTACTACCCAAATTCAACAATAAAAGAAGCACATTCATAATGAATAAAGTCACATTTTTAAGAATCATTCAATAATTCCATTGACACTAAGATGTTTAATCATTCAAGTGCTTTTTTTATATAAAAGAAAATAAAAGTTGAACTAAAAAAAAAAAAAAAAAAAAGAATAAACACAACCTAGGTAGCAACAAATGGATGAACTGAAGACTTCTGCCGATTTAATCTTCCTCCCCTTCCTCATCCATGGGTACTTGATCACTTTCGTCATAATAAGGCCTTGGATCAGTTAGTGCATCCTGCATACGTGAAATTATGGGAGGATGGATTCCTGTGGGATCCCGTAAGTCTGTCAATGATTGAAAAAAATAAATAAAGCACTAAAGCACTTGGAAGTATGGCGTTTTTTGTTTCATTACGGAGTTTGTGATGTAGGAAATGCGTGACTCAGCCCATCTCATGATTTTATTATAAAGGTCTATGAGTCGGTCGAACCATGGATGATGATCCTCAACCTCTCCCCTCCTCTCAGCTGCAGCAGATGATTCTTCCCCCCTATTTATGTCCTTGTGGCTCTCACTACGCTTTGCCGGCATGATTTATGGGATGCTACTTATAGTTATGGGTGCTCACAGTGAAAGCCATGGCTCATTGTCATAGACTATGACACCTTGTGCTATACATAGTTTGGTGATCAATGAACCGAATGATATTGTAGGTAACTCCCTAGCAATGCGTTCCATAGTTGATCAAACAAAAAATTTCCCACATCAATGGGTCCTATTTCTGAATGAAAAATGAAGTCCTACACAAAGTTTAGTAACATTACTCAAATGACCAGTTAACATATATTTAATGGAAATCACAATGTGCCACCCTTTAGATTTCATGTTCGGGGCGGATATGGGGAAATTAGAAGTTTCACACTTCCAAAAATAAGTTTTTGCACCGCTAAAATTGTTTTTATAGGAAACTGTTTTGCTCTTTATTGCTTGTTTAATCATTTTTTTTATTGCCTAATAATTGTAAAGTTAATATCAATTAGTACTTACTTTCACAACTAACCAGTATTCGCTCACACTTTTGAAATGTGCTTTGGTCAGAAGCTCATTCTAGAGGAAAGGCTCAGACATGGCTACTTCTGCATCCTGGTGCTCTTTTTACTATTTCGTTATTAACAAGCAATTTATTAAAGTTTTGCTTGGATACTAAACCCTTTTAAGGTTTGTAGTTTTAGCAACATCCAACGATCATGAGAAAATACAAAAGGCAAAAGAAAAATCAAAAATCACAAATAATACTTAAGGAGATTTCTTCGATGCTAACATTAGTAAACCGAGTACTTCTGGTGTTGTCCCACCAGTACTCAGCCTCATCTTGTAGTAGATGAGTAATGGGACTAATCACTTCTGTATCTGGGCATTTGATGCTGGTTAGGTTCTTTTCCACCATCTTTAGCCAACTGGCATTATCAATGGCGGAAAGACTCCCATTGATGGTGGGGGGTCTTAAGCGGAGGAAGCTGTGCAGTAGTCCATCTGCGGACTGCACATGGTGCTGGAAGGAGTAGTATGGTGCATGGGATACTATAGAGGTAGTGTAATTTTGATTCATTTGGGCTGTCAATAGCCATTCCATCCTCTCAACTTTTTTGGCTTGAGATTATGCCATTTGTTATGCTTACTGTAGCGCCCCGCCTCGTCGCCGCGCGCAAAAAAGGGTAATCAAAATCGATTTGGCGGCAGAGCAGTGCGCCACTCGGGCAGGAATATCCCATCTCCCTGAACAGCTGAAACAATACCCATCTGAAGGGCTGCTGACTCAATATCAATGAGAGTTGAGAGCTAATACGTAAGATAAGAGTAATATCCTTATCCTAAGTATTAGACCAATACATACATTTGATGTAAAACACATGAGGAATCCAATACATGTATAAGATATCAGTATTTCCAGTATACTGATCATATCACAATACTAAGTATAAGTAGTATATAAATAAAGTGTGAAAGATAAAGCAAACATCCAGAAATATTCATCATAGAAGCTGTATGAAACATGCATCTCAGAAAAAAAAAAAAATACTTCCAAAATTATTATAAATAATTTACTGAAATATAGATATAAAAGTTAAGTACTGAATTGAAATAAACTAAACAAAATAAAAATGCTGGGGAATAGTCCACTAGTGCTCAACGGGCTTCTCCTGAATCTTCTGGGTGTCCTCCTGACCTGGCTCAATATACTGCTCAAGATCTAGCAAATTGTCGGATCCCAAAAATACCCCGTATTAGACAATAAGTCTAGCACATCGAAACTAATCTAAATAATTCTAGTTATTCATTTAACATTTACATAATGTAAATAAAATTGCATAAAAATTGTAAAGTAATTGAAGGTATAAAATTGTATAAAACTGTACAAAATTAAAGTAAAGTAAAGTAAAACTGTACTAGAAACTAAATACTGAAAGTAAACAAAAATAGTAATTGATCTGAAACTGAGTAATATCATGTAAAACTATACTGTATGCCACTAAAATTATACATCTGAATATGCCACAATATTATTTGCTACTAATATGCAACCAAAATATCACTAAATAACTATGACTCATACGATCCAATATATACATACATCTAGATGGGAATATAGTTTACTGTAATGCCAATGCATCCTGAAATTCCCCAGTCAATATATGCAACATTCTGTAACCCATAAATCATCACTAATACTCATACATCATTACTAATATTCGTACATCATGATTATTCTCATGCTCATGCTTCTAAGCTACATGAGTTAAATCCAAAAATCTAGAAATATTTTGAAAATCTGATAATGAATTCAAGGTCTCCATTGTGCAGAATCCTGCTAAAAGGATTCTGACTCTTGAGAGTTTACTTAAAAATTATTAGATGGGAAGGTTGTATACACATATTTAGCATGTTTGCATGAAAGGTGGTTCTTAACACTTAGTTTGATTAAGCCACCCTAACAAAATGATCTTCGATAAGAGGCATCCCTCGATGGCAATTTGTATCTCAAGCTAAGTCATTAAGATGCCCAACTCACAATCACACTTAGTATCTTAAAGGGGGTGACTCGAATTACTTAATTTGCTTAAGCCACACCTATTGAAGTGATCTTTGCTATGAGGCATCACCCGATAGAAATTTGTATTTTAATCAAACTAAGAATAAGTCCCTATTTATAACATTCTTAGGATTGATTAATTTACTCTAAGCAAGATTATAACTGCCTAAGCCCACAGGATAGCACAAAGATAAACCTTACTTAGAGTGACTCAACCATTCCTTAGTACTATTGAAATAATCCAGTACTATGGGTATACCCGACTATACCCAACCAATAATCTGGGTTCAGAAGATTCTATTTAATTAATAAAGATTCATCAAAACTATTAATCCTTACTCTAAATAGGTGAGTCCTACACAAGGCTCCAAGGATGTGTTCAAAATATCACTCAATATTGATTGCTATCGCAAGGGAGAAGTTCTATTCTAACTGCTTTAGGTGATTCCTATCATGAGGTGTCAAGATCAACTTCTAAGGTTATGAAGAATCATCTAAGATTCCTACCTCAATAAGTTATAAATATTCTCCCTACCTCAATATATTAATATTTATGGTCTTTAAGCATTTCAAGAATGATCATAAAGCAAGACCCTTGAGATCTCACTCTTTTATCTCTTAAGTTAACATTTAAGATTTACTTAATAGACTTGGATTAAAGTGATCAGATCAGATAAATAAAATCCATTTGATCATACTCTATTCTACAATCAGGAGATGAAACAAAGATATTATTAGAGTTAGATCATTTCATAAATTATTATAATTTTATTATCCATCTTATGCCAATAGTCTTATATAAGAGAAAATCAAAGATCCAAATATTAGATTTAGATGATTCAATCACATAGATTTAATATTATACTTAGCACTTCTAATTCAATGATTTAATATCAATGTCAAATCATATGCATTATTGGAATCATATCAATCAAATTTCTTTCAATCAAGGTTACTTGATTAAGGTTTAGATCATAATCAAGCAAGTTAGGGTTTAACCCCTAGCCTTACCAAAATTAAGATCAATGGTTGATTTAAAGATCAATGACAAGTCAATGTATTATTGGTGTCTTATTGATGTCAAATTTCAGATTTAGATTAAGTACCATTTACTTAATTAAGTTCTTAAGATTCGTATGTTCAAATATAGTTTAATATCAATATAAGCACATTTAGGTATCCAAATAAATGTTAAAATTCTCTAACATACATCATAATATCATGAAAATATAGGAATGTAAAGATGACATAAAATAGAAGGTAATTAAGGCTAACCAAATTTTAAATCAAACTAAAGGGGTTAGCACTTGATTACAACTCTAAAATACTTAGGTTTCATGAAATTTGGTTATTAAGATATACCTAATCAATACAAGCATTCAAAAATTCTATTATTTAGCATTTAGCACAAAATACTTTATGCACATAAGAGGTCTTTGCACAGGCCATAAAAGGGCAACTTTCAAAGTTGATTATTACACAAAATTTTATGCAATGCTTAATTTTAGCTAAACTAGGGTCTTAGGGACTTTAAAATGCAAAAAATGAGGAGTTTTTCCCATTTCAGCAATTCTGGGCACTTTTGGACATTTCTGGGTGATATGGCGTACTGCGGCGCTTTCAGACGTTGCGACACGCTGTGGCGGAAAACAGTGCTGTGGCGCATTGCAGTGCTTTCAGGCACTACAGTGCTTTCAGGCGCTATGGCGTGCCGTAGCGCCCGACGGTGATTTCGCATGCGAAAACCATGAATAGTCTCATTTCGATCTCAAATACTCTCAATCCAGAGCATTCCATTAGCGGTGCCATATATCAATGGAAAGGTATTTCCGATACCTTTTCATTAATACCAAAATCGACACAAATGGATTATCCTAACTATACGAAAAATGGAGTTAAAGGTTCGGGTATACAAAATGGACGAAAAACAAAGCATGAGATTTTTAAGGAAATATGATGCTTTAAAGAACCTTAATGGCTTCTATACACAATCATGTATTTCTAAAAATACAAATTAGCTCACTAACAATATGAAGTAGATAAGGAAAAGGAACAAGTGGGTACCTTAGCCTTTTAAAAGAGGAGGAAGTAGACTTAGAAAGCTTGGAGGAATTTCTTCTTCTTCTTCTTCAGCTCCAAGCTCAACAATGAGAGAATAGAGGAGAGGAGTTTTAGATTTAACTTGATAGTAAGCAAAGAAAGAGGGGGTTGAGCTCCATTTAAAGGAGGAGAAGCAAGGGGGAGGCCATCAAGAGCTAGGGAGACTATGAGGCATGGGAAGAGGGATGACCTTTGCCATCATGCCTTGCCATTAAGGAGGGGGATGAGAGGGGTCAATAGAATGAAGGTAAGGGGCAGCCAGTAATGCAATTAAGAAAAAGAAAAGAAAGAAAAATAGGAAATGAAATAATTAAATATTTAATTTATTAATTATTTAAAAATTAAATTTTAGAAACGCGCTCCGAAAAATTCCAAAAAAATTCACCCCAAGCTAATTTGGGGGTGAGGAATTCAACGTCAAAGTTGGATTTCGATTCCGACGATTAATTAATTATCCTATTTTTTCGGGGTATTTAATTATATAAAAATATTTTCGAAAAATCCAACGACTTCCAAATGCGTCCAACACATCACCCATAACTAATTTGGGGGTAACGATCGTAACAGCGAAGTCGGATTTTAATTTTGAGGTCAAATTAAATACCTTAATTTTCTAATTAATTAAATATTAAAATAATCCAAAATATTCGATTTAGCTCCGAATGGCACCAAATCTTTATGAATTGATTCAAATGACTAGATGAACTTAATAAAATGATAATTAAGATATGATTAAGTTAAAATTAAGTTGGGTAACAACCTTAGGTTGTTACACTTAGTGTGAGAATCTACCATCATCCTAACTACCTTGAGTAGTGCATTTAGCTCATTGGACGAGCTGTCAGATGCGGTGGGAGATGGGATCTGTCCAGGATTCATTGTTCTAAACTGAATTAAGAAAAATAACATTCTTTGAGAATCTGAGAAAATTTTGAAATAGACTAGTTTGTTTCTTTTATTAATCATTTTAGCAAAGCATATCCTCTATGTTCCATCAAGTTTCTTTTTTTTAAGTTGAGTTGCTTACTAAGGTTCGAGTTTTTATAGTAGAGCGTACTATATAGTAATTTAGGTATTTTCTATTCTATACTTTTTATTCTGAGCACAAGACTATGGTACCTTGGATGTAACACAAGTATCTAGTTAGTGACTGAATGGCAAAAGAACAATTCATTAGGTAGAGAGGAATGCAAATTCCAATCTAATACCTTATGGTGTTCTCTGATACCAACTGTGGCGCCCCACCCCCATTCCCACAAGATTAGATCAATGGGAGGCGTTCCATGATGAAAAATCCCTCACTTATCATTAGATTAAGATAAAATTCTCAATCCACTTATAAAGGAAGGATGTGCCCTAATAAAGGTAACAGAATCATTCATTAAGTATATATATTTATCAGAGTACGGAAGTAAAGATAATAAAATATGCTACATCCAATCAACCATAATACAAGTAAGAAATAAACATGCAGCTCAGAATAAAATAGTATAATAAAAAAACATACATAAGCACTTATTTTATTACAACATTTAAATAAATTGTAAGGAAAAATAAACCTCTCATACTCATAAGAATAAAAGAGAGCTACACTATTGAACTTCAGCTCCAACCTGCTGCTCCTCCAAGTAAGGCTCTACCTCAGGCACAAGGTCCTCAAATTTCTTAGATCCTTACATTGTCGGTTTCATAATGCTATGATCCCAGCCAAGAAAAGAAAAATCTTGTTAGACATATTGTCAAAGTACATTTTAGATGATTTTATGCTCATGAATTTTACGATATCATAATTACTTAAACAAGCAAAGCATATATGTCTCATCCTAAGTAACATATGAGGCAAAATAATATGTCTCAATACTGAAGCTGTGATAATGTAAGGCATATATATAAAAATAAAGTAAGAAAATACTAAAAAATGACTCCTCCTAAACATGGTTTTGATCATATGAAGTATGCAAATTCAAAGAAGGCAATCTAATTGTGGTACATATAAGTAGGCAAGAAAGGAAATTTAGCACCATATAAGTATACAAGTAAGTAAGTAAAGTAATAGCTAACTGTAGTAAAAGTAGCAGTAAAATGGTAAACAGGTATGTAATGACTGCCATATCAGAATAGGAATAAACTAGCCTGCTGACATCAAAAAAAAAAATTTAGCATCATAAGAGGCTAAGGTGACAAAGTTTCTTAGTGTCATAAGAGGCTAAGGCGACAAGGATCTTAGTGTCATAAGAGGCTTAGGCGTAAAGTTTCTTAGTATCATAAGAGGCTAAGGCGAAATAGCTGAACTGAAGAAGCAATATATACATATGCAATAAGATTTTAGTTACTTAGCTTACTTCTGTGAATATATCCAGAAGTAGCTGAAGAGTCAAGCACATCTGCAAGACTATTCGGGTTCCAACTTAACACAACACTCCTCAATGAGTAATGTTAAATATTCCTTATTTCTCCTTACCCTTGTCCATTGGGGTAAAATAGGCAAGATCAACTAGAAACTGAACCCAATACAAATGCTATCCTAACTTTTCTATGTTTCATTTCATACAATAACGTTATCTTGTATGACATGTTCAAGAAATAAGGCATAAAATATAAGGAATGCAAAAGTAATAATAATTCAATAGTAATCAAGGGACTCTACTACACATGGTAATATCAGTTTTATCTACTTAATCCATTCTAAATATTCTAAGTTATACATATTCTAGATCTTTAATTCATACTATCAAGTATAACTTAGATCCATGGCCTTTTGAGTTAAAAATAATTAGAACTGATCAGGTTCTAATTTAGTTTAATCAATGGCGCTTATAAGTTAATTAATAAATCAGTACATCCTATTTGATTAATTTTGACGATCTAAATGTTGTGTTGTGGAGACTTCATTGTCCAAAAATAGCAAAAGCGCTGTAGCACCCCATAGCGCGCTACAGCAAAACCAAGTCTGAGTTGAGGTGCTACGGTGCGCCTCAGCAGTCAGCAATCGAAAAGTAGGTGTTGTAGTGTGCCACAGCGCGCCGTAGCGCGCTACAGCGGATACAAATTTGAAACGCGGGCGCTATAGCGTGCCGTAGCGTGCTCTAGCGTGCTATAGCGGATGAAATTTTGAAAGACGACCGCTATAGCGCGCTGTAGAGGTTGACAGAGTTCTACTTCATTTCAGGTCTTGATCTGAAGAAATTTGAGGGGTATTTTTGACTTTTTGGGTCCGAAATAGAGCTAGCTACTTAAGCCTAAGTAATGGAGGAAAACCTAAGACTTTGGCAATCAGTTTGGAGGCTTGGAGGCTATGGAGGAGAAGAACCCTAGGCTAAAAACTAGGGAGCCACTGATCAAGAGAAGGTTTGCTATTTAAAGGAAAACCTTCAAGAGGTAGCAGTTTCTTCTCTTCTCTATTCTAAGAGTAGAGCTACAACTGTGTATGCTGTGGTGATATAGCTCTTATAACTCTATAAACATTGAAGCTTTTTCATAGTGGATATTCTCATTGGTGTGGCTCCGTAGTTTTTTCCCAATCTTTGGGCTTTCCACGTATATGCTTGTGTTTGGATGATTTGTATATGCTACAAATTTCTTGTTGTGATTTTGTGATTTCTAAGCTAGCTCGGTAACCGTCAACACACCTCGATCCTCAAAGTCTTTGAACTTTGGTTTGTTGTCGCCATTACAAGTGCCATTCCGCATTAAGTATCTTGTGTATCACTGGTGTTTCACGACAAGTGGTATCAGAAAGTTATGTTTTTTGCCTTGTTGTTAAGGAGGGTTTGCTTGTTTGAGTGGGAGATATGGCTGAATAAATGAGACACAAGATTGAGAAGTTCAGCATGATGAATTTTGCGTTTTGGAAAGTGCAAATGGAGGATTTGCTCTACCAGAAGAATTTGTATCTTCCATTGAAAGGAGCCGACCAGAAACCTGGAACTATGACTGATGAAGAATGGGAGGTTTTTGATAGAACCGCTTTGGATTTGATTTGTTTATCAATATCCTCTTATGTTGCTTTTAACAATATTAATGAGAAAACTACTGTAGATCTCATGAATGCTCTGACGAGGATGTATGAGAAGCCTTCGGCTTTGAATAAAGTTTTCCTAATAAAGAGACTGTATAATATGAAGATGATGGATGGGTATTCAGTGACTGAACGTCTCAATGGGTTCAATACTGTGATGAGCCAGATGAGCTCAGTTGGCATCAGTTTTGATGACAAGGTCTGAGTCCTGTTTTTCCTCTCTTTGTTGTCAGACAGTTGTGATGGGCTAGTTACAGCCATCAACAATTCATCTGGAAATGCGTCGTTGAAGCTTGACAACATCATTGGGCTAGTGTTGAATGAGGAGGTGCGCAAGAGATCTCATGGAGAAGCATCTATCTTAGCATTGAATGCTGAGATCAGGAGAAGACGTGCTGAGAGGAGACATACCAGGAATAGGTCTATGTCTCGGTGAGGTAAATCACGACCCAAAAAAGCAAAGTTGGATTGCTGGAATTGTGGGAAGGCAGGTCACTTCAAGAAGGACTGCCCTACTTTAAAGAAGCCAAGTGGTGGTGGTAAGATGTTGAACCCCACTATAAATGTTTCCACTGAGAAGGATCAGGATGCTTTGATCCTCTCACTTGTTAACATGAATTCCTGGGTTGTGGACTCAGGCGCCTCTTTACATGCGACTCCATCAAGGAGTGCCTTCAAGAACTACACTAATGGTAACTTGGGGAAAGTATATCTTGTAGTTGATAAGGCATATGATATCATCGACAAAGGTGATGTGGATCTAAGGCTACTAAGCGGCGCTGTTTGGAAGCTTAAGGATGTTAGACATGTGCCATTTCTAAGAAGAAATTTGATCTCAGTGAGCCAGATAGCTAGAGAAGGCTATAACACTTATTTCACAGAAGACTCATGGAAGGTTACCAAGGGTGCACTCATTATTGCATGGGGAGTATGGAAGGTACACTTTACTTGATCAATAAAGTGCTTGACACTATTGTAGCTGTATAGAAGATAGATGCAGATCTATGGAACTGGAGGCTTGGACATATGAGTGAGAAGGGGTTGAAATCTCTACAGTCAAAAGGGAAGCTCTAAGGGCAGAAATTAGTGGATTTGCATTTCTGTGAAAACTTTGTGTCAGACAAATTGAAGAAAGTTTCATTCTCCAAAGTTAAAAGGGAGCTAAAATGTAAGAAATTGGAGTTGGTACATACAGATGTATGGGAGCCAGCTCCTACATCTTCCATAGGTGGAGCAACATACTTCATCACCTTCATTGATGATCATACAAGAAAGGTATGGGTTTATTTTCTCAAACATAAATTTGATGTGTTTGATGTGTTTGGAAAATGGCTAACTTTGGTGGAGAATGAGATCAGGTTAAAGCTGAAATGCTTAAGGTCTGACAATGGCGGCGAGTACCGTGATAAGGAGTTTAATGAGTTCTATGCCTTGAGCGGAATCAAGAGAGAGTTTGCAGTCCTTAGAACACCGCAATAAAATAGTGTTGCAGAACAGATGAACCATACAATCACAGAGAGAGCCAGGAGCATGAGAATGCATGCAGGTCTCCCAAGGAAGTACTGGGCTGAAGCTATCAATGCTGATGTATACTTAATCAATATGGGACCTTCTGTACCCTTGAATGAAGGGATCCCTGAAGAAGCTTGGAATGGAAAGGAGGTGAAGTTGAACCACCTCAAGGTATTTGGCTGCTCATCCTATATGCATATTGATGCAAGATCCAGGAACAAACTTGATGCAAAGGTGATCAAGTGCACATTTATTGGATATGGCTCATGCGAGTTCAAATATAGATTCTAGGACAATCAGAATCAGAAAGTCATTAGAAGCAAGGATGTCAGTTTTAATGAAAGTGAGATGTACAAGGATTATATGGGAGTCAAGACTAACTCCAAGGATGCTTCAGATGGAGAACCCCGGCACATTGAGATAGATGACAACGCTGAACTATATGTTGGAGAAGCTCAAGAGGGTGTAAATGTTAAACCACAAACACCCATGTTATGAAGATCCACAAGAGTTCTTATACCGCCATAGAGGTACTCTCCTTCTTTGTTCTATTTGTTACTAACTGATAGTGGTGAACCAGAAAGTTTAGAAAAGGCACTTCAAGGTGAAGATTCAAGTAAGTGGGAGGCTTCCATGAATGATGAAATGGCATCACTCATGTCAAATGGGACATGGGAGTTGGCATCCTTACCCACTGGGAAGAAAGCTCTTCAAAACAAGTGGGTTTATCGGATGAAGGAAGAGATGAATGGAACTAAGCACTATAAGGCGAGACTTGTAGTCAAGTCTTTCCAGCAAAGGCATGGGGTCGACTATAGTGAGATCTTTACCCTAGTTGTGAAGATGACACATATAAGGGTTGTACTGAATTTAGTTGTAGTTGAAGATTTACATCTAGAGCAAATGGATGTTAAAACTGCATTTCTTCATAGAGAACTAAAAGAAGAGCTTTATATACAACAGCCTGAAGGGTAGAAGGTTCAAGGGAAAGAGAAGTCTAAGCTAGTGTGCAAGCTTAAAAAAAGCCTCTATGGCTTGAAGCAGGTGCTAAGGCAGTGGTACAGAAGGTTTGATAGGTTCATGTCAGAATCAGGGTACAAAAGATGCCAAGTGGATCACTGTTATTACGTAAAGTAGTGTAAGTCCTCTTATATCATTCTATTACTGTATGTAAATGATATGTTGATCACAGGATTGGACATGGAGGAGATAAAATGCTGAAAGAGCAGATGTCAAGGGAATTTGACATGAAGGATTTGGGACCGGCCAAGCAGATTCCTGGAATGAGAATATATAGGGAAAGAAGTGCAGGAATTTTGAAGCTATCGCATAAGGATTATGTTAAAAAGGTGCTGAAATGATTCAACATGAATGAAGCGAAGCCAGTGGGCACTCCCCTAGCAAGTTACTTCAGGTTATCAAAGGAATAGATGCCAAAATCTGAAGAGGAGAAGGAACATATGATGAAGGTTCCTTATGCTTCAGCAATTGGGAGCTTAATGTATGCAATGATCTGCACAAGACCGGACATTGCCCATGCAGTGGGAGTGGCCAGTAGATTCATGGGAAACTTAGGAAAGCACCATTGGGACACAGTCAAGTGGATCCTAAGGTATCTGAAAGGTACAGCGGACAAAGCTCTATGCTTTGGAATATCTGATATCATTTTGCAGGGATAAGTAGACTCAGAGCTTGTAGGAGATGTTGATAGCAAGAGAAGTACTATAGGCTATGTATATATATTGGGTAGTGCAGCAGTGAGTTGGATTTCCATGCTACATAACATTGTATTGCTATCTATAACAAAAGCAGAGTATGTTTCCATCACAGAGGCAAGCAAGGAGATGATTTGGTAAAAGAGTTTCATGGCTAAATTAGGCAAGGAGCAGAGGGATGTGAAGCTCTACAGTGACAGTATGAGTGCTATTCACCTAGCCAAGAATGCCGCTTTTCATGCCAAGACAAAGCACACTCAACTTGGTTACCATTTCATCCAAACACTGATAGAAGAGGGACATCTTGGATTAGAAAAGATCCATACTTCTAAGAATCCAACCAACATGCTTACTAAAGCAGTAATAATAGAGAAACTGATGCTATGTGCAGCTTCCATTGGCCTTGGTACATGAAGGGAGAGCGATGGTGCACCACACCATAATCCTTGATGGACAAAGAAGAAAACAGTGAAGGTTCAATGGAGGAAGCTAAGGATGATTCCCTGGAAGTCTCCAAGTGGGAGATTATTGTGTTGTGGAGACTTCATTTTCCAAAAATAGCACAGGTGCTACAGCGGGCCACAACTCGCTCCAGCGCACTGTAGTGCGCCACAGTGCGCCACAGCGTGCTACATCGCGCTACAGTGGAACCAAGTCTAAAGCTGAGATGCTACGGTGCGCCTCAGCAGTCAGCAATCGAGAAGCAGGCACTGCAGCGCACCACAACGGAATCAAATGCAGGCGCTACCACGCGCCACAGCACGCCGTAGTGCGCTACACCGCATGCAAGTTTGAAACGTGGGAACTACAACGCACCGCAGTGCACTATAATGGATGAAATTTCAAAAGATGATCGCTACAACGTGCTATAGCGTTGACAGAGTTCTGCTTTGTTTCAGGTCTCAATCTGAAGGAATTTGAGGGGTATTTTGAACTTTTTGGGTCTAAAATGGAGCTAGCTACTTAAGCTTAAGTAGTGGAGGATAACTTAAGGCTTTGTCAATCAGTTTGGAGGCTTGGAGGCTGTGGAGGATAAGAACCCTAAGCTAAACCCTAGGGAGCTGTTGAGCAAGAGAAGGCTTGATGTTTCAAGAAAAAACTTCATGAGGTAGCAGCTTCTTCCCTTCTCTATTCTAAGAGTAGAGCTATAGCTGTGTATGCTAAGGTGATATAACTCTTATAACTCTATAAACCTTAAAGCTTCTTCATAGGAGATTTTCTCGTTGGTGTGGCTCCGTAGTTTTTTCCCAATCTTTTGGTTTTCCACATATATGCTTGTGTTCCGATGATTTGTATGTGCTGCGAATTTCTTGTTATGATTTTATAATTTCTAAGATAACTCGGTAAGCATCAACACACCCTGATCCTCAAAGTATTTGGACTTTGGTTTGTTGTCGCAATTGCAAGTGTCATTCCGCATTAGGTAACTTGTGTATCATTGGTGTTTCACGACATTAAGCTAAGATATGATCAAGATCTACTAAAATTAAGTATTAGGAATTAAACTCCAAGAATTGGGATTTAACCTCTTAATCCAAAGGTAATACTTAAGGACTATGGTTTAAATTTAAGTTGTGAACTAATGATTAAGGCAAATCCTATTAAGAAAAATCAAGGCTTAATCAGATGAATCTCCTAGTTGTAATCTAAAATTAAAAGATAAAATAATCATAATTAAAGTATAAAAGTCTAGAAACTAATAAGAAAATAAAGTTTCATTCATTGAATAACTCATTTACTCAAAATGAATAAAATTTAACATATGATATATTCCTAATCTTACAGAAAAAGGTCTTAAGGTGAAGTGTAGATTCCTAATAAGCTCCTCATAAAAAGACTTAGGAAAATTTTAGGAGTTTATGAAAATTATTATAAGTTATCTTCATTTGTTATTTAAGGAACTTAAGGATGCAATTTAGAGAGTGCATTAGTTTTACTTAAGAACTTTCAAACCTTTAATGAGATTTTTCATCAATTTACTCAATTATGAGGTTAAGGTTGCTAAATTGATTCTAAATCAGTTTATTACTAATTTTACTTATTTAATTGATATTCTAGAGGTTAAGAGCACTTAACCTAAATTTTGGGGCAAAATGACTATTTTGCCCCTACTTAAGGGTCTACAATGCTATTTTTTGATTAAGGGCTCCAATTTGGATTTTATTGATGCCAAATAATTTCTTATTGTCTAATATAAAAGTTGATAGTAGGTACCTCAAATTTGGACAAGTAGTAAGCCCTATGGATCCAAATTAAGGAGTTTAATTTAAAGGGGTATTTTGGTAATTTTACTTAGTAAAGTCTAAAAATTTAATTAGTTTATTGTTGTCTACTATTCAAAGATTCAATGGAGTTTAAGAACACTGAATTTTGATGTCTAATGATTAAGTTATGATCATTTCAATATTAGGGGTTTGCTTAAGATCATTAAGGGTTTAAAGGGGGGTAGGTTTCACATTGAAAATCACCTCCAAAATCACACAATGTTTAATTTTACTAAATTCAATATTTTGGTCCCATTAGGGTTCTTGAGTCATCAAAATGCAAAAAATATAAAGTTTAGGCCATTCTGGACAGTTCTGGGCAATTCCGGACAGTTATGGGCGCTAAGGCGCGCTGTAGCACCTTGCCGAGAGCCAAACACTGCGGCGCTAGTTTTCCCGAGGCGCAAATGCGATGGCGCACGCAACACTTTTGAGCACTGCTGCTGCGGTGCGCTATGGCGAATTTAGGCACTGGGGAGCGTGGCAGCGCTTTTAGGCGCTGGGGCGAGCTGCAGTGTTACGGCGCACTGAAGCGCTTTATGGCCAAAAGCCTGGCGCGACGGCGTGTTGTGGTGCGCTACATAATGCTACAACGTAGACAACCCAAGACGCGATCATTGCAGCATGCTTTAATGGGTCCCTGGCCGAGAGCCAGATGCTACGGTGCGCTGTAGCGCTCGACGGTGATTTCGCCTGTGCAAAAACCAAAATGTGTCCCCATTTGCACTCAAATACTCTCAATTTATGGCACTTCACATGTAGTGCCATATACAGATGGAAAGGTATTTTTGAGATCTTTCCATTGATACCAAAATTGGCATGAAAGGATCATTTTAACAATGCAAACAAGCAGGTTAAAGGTTTGGATATACAGAAAGAAGGAAAAACAAAGCTGTTCATTTACCCTAAAATCTACAACTTTAACGAGCTCTAAGAACTTCCATACTCAACCACAGTTTCTTAGATATGCGAGATAAGCATGAGAGTAAAAATGGAGAAGCCATAGGATCATCCAATGCGAGAAAGGGAGGTACATTGGGCTTGCAAATGGAGATTTCTCTAAGGATCCTTCGGGATTAAGAGCTTGAGAGCTTTCCTTCCGCAACAAGCACAGTAATAGAGGGAAGATGGGAGAGTGCTTTAGCTGAGCAAAAATGGAGAATGGGGCTGAAGGTGTTCTTTTTTAAAAAAAGGAAGGCATGGCTCTTGGATGGGATGAGCTTGAGTCATCCCATCACAAATATGGGGAGTAGGAGATGGCAGCCATAGATAAGAGAGGGAGGCAAGGTCTCCCTTTGTGTGCGCCAGAATGGAGAAGAGGGGCGTCGAATGGAGCAGGGGAGTGGGGTCCAGTGTAACAACCCTAGGTTGTTACCTAGCTTATTTTTAACTTAAATTATTCTTAATTATTATTCCATTAAGTTCATCTTGCCATTAGGATCAATCCCTAAAGATTTGGAGCGATTCAGAGCTCAATCGAATAATTAGAATATTTTAATATATTTAATTAATTAGAAATTGAAATATTTAATTTTACCTCGAAATTAAAATTTGACTTCGCCATTGGGATCGTCACCCCCAAATTAGCTAATGGCGATGTTTTGGACGTGTTTGGAAGTCGTCGAATTTTCACGAATATTTTAATGTAATTAAATACCCCAAAAATTAGCGTAATTAAATAATCGTCAGATTCAAAATCTGACTTTGCCATTGAATTTCTCACCCCCAATTTAGTTAGGGGGTTATTTAAATACTATTAAAATATTTTGAGAAAATTTGGCGACTTCCAAACATCCCTAGAATACCACCTAGCTAATTTGGGGGTAAGGATTCCAATGGCAAACTTAGATTTTGATTCTGCGTTCAAATTAAATTAGGTATTTTTAGGTTGATTAAAATAAAAAAAAATAATCGTCGATCGCAAACAATCTTCAAAATACACTAAACTTCAGGTGTAGACTCCTAATGCTATTATAAGAGCACTAGAAGTAAAATGGAGTTATTCGAGCTACCCATCAATGGGCAACAACATAATGGTTGTTACACTTGGTCACCTCTTTCCAAATCTTTATTTATTGAGAAGAGCATAAGCAAAGTTCACACCTGTTGTGCTCAGTCTTTGCTTAGAATTTTCATTAATCAAAGTGTTGTTGTCAACATCCCCAAGAATTTATTTATTTTTTCTTCTTTCATTTCCCTCTCCGAGTCTTTCTTTTTGTTTAAATTTAAAATAAGTTAACACCTCCAGATGAGGTGTCTACATGTTTCTCAAATTCATACTCACAAAGGTGTTCATTTCACTTTTAGATAAGATATTTATTTCACCTTTAAATTTAACCAAGATCAATTATTTTCATTCCATCTCCTGCCATTTCAACTAAATAATATTCTTTTTATGTAACGTTGGCATCAAATATATATCTTCTTCCTTGCCATTAATTATTTTCTTCATTATTCTATTCTCTACATCAATTATTGCTTTAGTTGTGGTAAGAAAAGGTCTTCCAAAAATTATAGTGGAATTTTCATTCCATCTATCCAATCACAAATTATGAAATCAGTAGTAATATTGAAACTTCCTAAGTGTACTATAACATTCTTCAATATTCCAATGGGAGTCATTGAATCCAAATTTGTAAATTCCAAGATGACGGGGGTGTCTTCCATTCCCCTTATCCTCAGCTGTTGGTAAATATGATAAAGCATAACGTTAATAGAAGCTCCTAGATCACACAAGGGATCTAAAAAGACTTACTCATCAATCATACAAGGGATATTAAATCTCCTTGGATCTTTCATTTTCACAAAAATAAGATTTTCCTTAAAATATTTTTGAGTTTTAACTATATCTCCTCCTATCTTCTTTCTAAGAACATTATTGCTAGTTTCTGCTTCTTGAAATCCAATTTTTGAATTATCTTTTAATGACATTTTTTTCTCTCCTAATTCCATGTCATTAGATGTGATGGCACTCACTGTTTCCTTGAGGTTTATTTCAATTGTGCTTGGGAGCGCTCCCTGTTCTCGGTCAGATAAATGTTGAGAAATTTGTACAAATGGACTTCAATGTTTTTTAGGATAACCTCAATTCTTTGGGTAGATGACTCATGTCGGTTAACCATTTGTTCAATCCTCTACATAAATTGAATAGTTTCATCTTTAAATTTATTAAAGGATCCCTCTATTCCTACTTCTTATTATTTTTGTTGTTGTTGAAATGAATTATTAATGGTTTATTCTTGCCTATTAGAAGTTTGGCTTCCGTTATGGTAGTGATTTTGAGGATTTCCATTACTCCATAAGAAGTTTTGGTGATTTCTCCACCCTCAGTTATAAGTATTGGAGTACGGGTTATTTTGGGTTTGATTCATTGTGTTGTTGCTTCTGAGAAGGCTTAGTTGCTCAAAATTTGAGAGTGCAAATGGGTTATTTTAGTTACAGTTCTTGTTAGTGTGTTTCCCCCCACAAAATTTGCAAACAACTTCTTGAATTGCGTTAACGTCAATTATCCCAGCTTTTGGTTTAACACAGTTATATCTCGTTGAAGTGTAATGATTTTGTTAGACTCGGTTATGTTATATACATCATGCCATTGATATGCATTATTAGTCATTTCTTCTAATAGTCTGTAAGCTTCTTCTTAGGTCTTACTATGCATGGAACCCCCAGTCACTTCATAAATCAGGGTTTTGGTGGGTGTGTTTAATCTGCTATAAAATATTTGAACTACATCCACTGCGGAAACCCATAATGGGGGCAGCGCCTTAAGCATTTCTTGAAGCATTACCAACTCTTGTACAAAGTTTCTCCATCGGCCATGAGAATAATTTGTTATCTCTATTCTCAATTTAGCTATTTTGGTTGGGGTAAATTATTTGGTTGGGAATTTCTTAGCTTGATTATCCCACGTTCTAATAGAGTCTCTAGGTAGAGAACTCAGTCAACTTTTGGCTTTGTCTCTCATTGAGAGTGGAAATAATCTCAATTTAATTGCATCATTAGTGATACTGTTACATATAAATGTATCACATATCTCTAAGAAGTTAGAGATATGAGTATTTGAATCCTCAGTTGTCTGCCACTAAATTAGTTGTTTTGGATCATTTGTATAGTTAAAGATTTAATTTCAAAATCATTGGCTTCTACATTCAGTCTAACTATGGCAAGTGGAATTTTCCTTACTATGGGTAAGGCATAATCTATTAATACTCTCCCTCTATTCTAATAGTGCACCTCTTCTAAATTATCCCCTAAGTTTTCCATCACTATAGTTGTAGAGGTTGATCTATGTTATTGTCTTCAAAGTCTTAATAAGGTATGTTCAATTTTAGGGCCAAACAAAAAATTGTCTACATTACTTCTATGCATGCAAAACTTATAATTAATCAGAAACAAGAATACAGATCAATAAAAAATTATAGAAAAAAACATCTATGAAGAATTAAAAGAATAATTCAATTATAAAAAATTAAGTAGATATACACAAAATCTTAAATCAGTATCTAATAGTGGATTATCTCTAATAAAATTCAGTTGCTCCCTGACAATGGTGCATCCATGAGATCTACAGTAGTTTTCTCATTAACAATATTAAATGCAACAAAAGAAGATAATGAAAGACGAACCTCCCAACCTTCATCTGACATAGTCATCATTTTTCTACCAACTCCACTTAGTGGTTGATACAACTTATTCTGGTAGAGAAAATCTTCCATTTGCATTTTCCAAAAGGAAAAATTAGTGTTATTGAACTTCTCATTATTGTGTCTCATTTCATCAGCCATTGCTCCCACTCAAACTACAAACCTTAATATAATAAGAACAGATGGAGAACATCACTCTGATATCACTTGATGATCACCTAAAGCATCGCAATGGAAGAGATTTGAGCTCGAGGATCGAGGATGTATTGACGGTTCCAAGTAATCAGCAAAACAACAAGTACAACAAAAGAGAAAAATATTATATACACATGCATCCACACACATGCATCCAAACAATAAGGATTTTACGTGGAAAATCCAAAGATGGGAAAACTATGGAGCCATACACACTGAAATTTCATTATATATGAATAAGATTTCAGAGTTACTAACAGCTTCACCTTCACAAGAGAAAGAAATATCTACCACTTACACAATCTCACGATCGATTTCTTTGTTGATAGGGAACACCAGCTCTTACTATAGGAAGAAGAAGGAGAGCAATAGGTGCTTCCCTTAAAGTTCTCTCCAACACTAGGCAAAGCCCTTAGCTTGCTCTTGCCAACCTTGGAAACTCCTCCAATAATGTTTCCTAAAGTACCCAGCTAACATTCAGACTCCAAATGGTCCAAAATACCCCCAAATTGCTTAGGGTGTAACCTGGTCCGAAGAAGATTCTCTCCTGACACTATGATGTGATGTAGCACCAAAGCCTAGGGTATCCAAGTGCTAGGGCGCACTGTAGCACCCTGGTCTCTAGCATTTTAGCATTGGGGCACACTATGGAGCGCCACAGCTTGCTATAGTGCCTTATTTTTGGATCGCCTAACGCTGGGGTGCGCGCGCCCCGGTCACTATATGTTTCTTATAAGGGCGCGTTCTAGCATGCTACGGTGCTATGGTATGCTATGACGCCCCAGTTTTTGTTTGCTGACTATCAAGGCTCTCAATGGTGCCCTGTGGTGTCTACTGTATCTAAGCTTTCCCAACTTGTTTAGAATCACCTTAGAACCTTCTAGAAGCTTACTAAAGCTCCATTAGCATTTTCATGATGATATGAATGGTCTCCACATCCTTAAAATCAGCTAGTTGGATACCTTTTGTTATAATCCATCTTCTAACCTTAATCTCTCATTGTCTTCTTCAACCTCTGTCAAGAACATGGTGTGGCTTACCCCCGCTCTCTTATCATGTGCCGAGGCCAACTAAAGCAGGACATATCTTCAGTTTCTCCACTATTACTTCTTTAATATGCATGTCAGTGAGATTCTTTAAAGTATGAATCTTCTCCAATCTAAGATATCTTTCTTCTAATAGTGTTTGGATGAAATGGTACCAAAGCTTATGTGCTTTGTCATGGCATGAAATGCTACATTCTTTGCGAGGTGAATAGCGCTCATACTGTCACCATAGAGCTTCACATCCTCTTACTCCTAGCTCAATTTTGACATGTAACTTTTCAACCATATCATTTCTTTACTCACCTCAATAATAGTGATGTACTCTACCTCCAGGGTATATAAAGCAACAATATTTTGTAGCCTAGAGATCCAGTAGTGCTCCTTCAATAGAAGCACTATCTAGTAGTGCTCCTTTACCTATCAACATCATCTACAAGATTTGAGTCTACAAAGCCATATTGAGAAATTTCAAACTTACCAAAGTAAAGTGCTTTGCCCGTTGTAACTCTTAGATAACTCATAATCCACTTGACTGCATCCCAATGGTGCTTTCCTAGGTTTCCCATGAATTTGATGACTAGTCCCGCAGCATGTGCAATATCTGTTCTTATGTAAATCATTACATACATCAAGCTCCCAACTATTGAAGAATAAGAAACTCTTAGCATGTGTTCCTTCTCCTCACCAGACTTCGGCATCTGATCCTTTAATAAATTGAAGTGGCTTGTTAGGGGAGTGCTCATTGACTTTTCCTTGCAGATGTTGAATCTTTTCAGCACCTTCAATATAGTTCTTTTGAGACATATTCATATTTTCTAACTTCTCTCCCTACTGACTCTTATATTAAGAATCTACTTGGTTGGCCCCAAGTCCTTCATGTCAAACTCCCTTGACATCTGCTTCTTCAACATCCTTATCTCCTCCATGTCCGATTCTATGATCAATATATCATCCATGTACAGCAACATAATGATATAGGAGGACTTACACTATTTTATATAACAGCAGTAATCTACTTGGCATCTCTTGTACCCAGTTTTAGACATGAACCTGTTGAATATTTTATACCATTGCCTAGGCATTTATTTCAAGCTGTAGAGGCATGTACACTAGTTAGCTTTTTATTTCTCTTGAGCCTTGTATCCCTCTAGTTGTTGCATGCATAACTCCTCCTCCAGCTCTCCATGAAGAAATGAAATCTTGGCATCCATTTTCTCCAGATGCAAATCTTCAATTATAATAATATTCAGTACAACCCTGATGGTTATTAAATTTTTAGCTATGGTGAAGATCCCACTGTAGTAAACTCCATGCCATTGTTGTAAGCCCTTTACTATAAGCCTTATCTTATATTATTTGCTCCCATACAGTTCATCCTTCAGCCGATAAACCCACTTGTTCTGAAGAGCTTTTTTCCCAGCTGGTAGAGCTGCCAACTCCTATGTCCCATTTGACATGAGTGATGCTATTCATCATTAATGGTAGCTTCCCACTTGATTGAATCTTCTAATTGAAATGCCTCTTCAACGCTTTCTGGTTCACCACCATCTATTAGCAATAGATAAAATAAGGAAGGAGAGTACCTTTGTGGCAATCTCATAACTATTGTGGATCTCCACAACATGGTAGTTAACTTTAGCACCCTCATGAGTATCTTATTGCACACACTCATCTGGCTTAATAATGTCTTTAAATTATATAAGTCGGGTCTCACCATATGAAGCAACCTTGGAATCAAATTTGACTCCAATACAATCCTTGTACATCTCACTTTTATTGAAAGGGACATCCCTACTTCTGATGACTTTCTAGTTTTGATTGTCCTATAATCTATAACCAAACTTGCCCATGCCATATCTAATAAATGTATACTTGATCGCCTTTGCATCAAGCTTGCTTCTGATCTTGCATCAATATGCATATAGGATAAACATCCAAATACCTTGAAGGTGGTTCAGCTTCACCTTTTTTTCACTCTGGGGCTCCTCATGAATTATTTTCTTTAGGGGTACGAAAGGTCTTCTATTAATCAAATACACCACCGTGTTAATGGCCTTTGCCTAGAACTGCTTTGGGAGACCCACATGCAATCTCATGCTCCTGACACCTTTTGTAATCATTATATTCATCCACTATGATAAACCATTTTACTATGGGGTTCCTAGAACTATAAATTTTCTCTTGATCCCTCTCTAAACACAAAACTTCTTGAACTCCTTATCACAGTACTCACCACCATTATTGAATCTCAAGCACATAAGCTTCAATCCTATCTCTTTCTCTACTATAGCCAGCCACTTCCTAAAAACATAAAATACAGTAAATTTATTCTTTAAAAAGTAAACACATATCTTCCTTGTATGATCATCAATGAAGGCGATAAAATATGTGGCTCTGCCTATGAAAGAAGCAGGAGCTGGCCCACATACATTCATATGCACCAACTCGAGTTTTCTACTTTTCAACTGTCTTCCAACTTTAAAGAATGAAACCTTCTTCTATTTTCCCAACACACAGTCTTCACAGAAATCTAAGTCTATCGACTTTAGTCCTTAGAGTCTTCCCCATGACTATAGGCATTTCAAATCCTTCTTACTCATATGGCTATGCCTTTTATGTCATAGACTAGTATTTATTTATTCTATAGCTGTAATGGAATCAGACACTTAATTAATCTAGTAAATTATACCTTCCACATTGCCCCATGCAATAATAAGTGCACCATTGGTGATCTTCGATGAGTCCCCTGTAAAGCATGTACTGTAGCCCTCCCTGGCTAACTGGCTAACTTAAATATAGTTCTTCTTTAAACATGGCACATGTCAAACTGCACTACTTAGTAATCGGACATCCACATCACCTTCTATCGACTTTAGTCCTTAGAGTCTTCCCCATGACTATAGGCATTTCAAATCCTTCTTACTCATATGGCTATGCCTTTTATGTCATAGACTAGTATTTATTTATTCTATAACTGTAATGGAATCAGACACTTAATTAATCTGGTAAATTATACCTTCCACGTTGCCCCATGCAATAATAAGTGCACCATTGGTGATCTTCGATGAGTCCCTTGTAAAGCATGTACTGTAGCCCTCCCTGGCTAACTGGCTAACTTAAATATAGTTCTTCTTTAAACATGGCACATGTCAAACTGCACTACTTAGTAATCGGACATCCACATCACCTTTTCTTATGATATCACATGCCTTATCATCTCCAAGATATACCTTCCCTAAGTCACCATTGGTGCTATTCTTGAAAGCACCCCTCATAGGAGTGGCATGAAAGGATGCATCTGAGTCTACCGCCCAGAAATCTATATTGACAAGTGAGAAGATTAATGCATCCTGATTCTATTTAGCTAAAACATTCACTTGGGCCACATAACCCTGCTCCCACCACTTGCCTTTTTTAGTATATGACAACCCTTCTTAAAGTGACCTCCCTTACCACAGTTCCAGCATCCTGATCCCTTACCACATTCACAATGGGGCACATAATCTCTCCATCTCAACATAGATGTATTTTTATTATGTCTCTAGTTTACACCAATTCCGTTGATTTCAGCATTCAATGCTAAAGAAAATGCCTCCCCATGGGATCTTTTCCTCACCTCTTCATTCAGCACTAGACCAAAAATATTATTGAATTTCAGCATATATCTAGATTATTCATCATAGAAATTATGTAAGATATTCATCTCAAAAAAAAAAAAAAAAAAAAATTACATCCAGAATTTAAAGTTATTACAGACAGTTTACTTAATGAAACACAGTATATAGTCCAAACACTGAACTGAAAATAAACTAAAGCAAGAAAAAGTAAATGCTAATGAAGGGCCCACTAGTGCTCCACGAACTCCTCCTAGATCTCTTGGTAGCCTCCTAATCTTGCTCCACAAGCTGTTCTAGATCCGGCAAATTGTCGGATCCCAAAAGTAACATATGTTAGACAATAAGTTTAATACATTGAAAGATACTCTAAACAGTTAGAATTTTCTAATGTTTAATAATTAAGTAATCAAATAAAACTACAAGAAATAGTAAAAAGCAGAAGATGTAAAATAATGCAAATTTGAAGGTAAAGTAAAACTGAGATTAAAAACTGAGTATTGAAGGCAGAGAAAATTTTAAAGAAACTAAAATTGAGTAAATAATAAATTATACTGTGATGTATGTCACTAAATTTATGCATATGCATCTGAATATGCCACAAAACAATATGCCACAAGTATGCTGACTCGATGTCACATGGCATCCCACAGATCTCAGGTGAGCGAATGCTTCGCTAATAGAGTCTTAGGTGAGCCAAGAGCTCCGCTAATACAGATATGATTTATGCATTTATGATATGCCAAGGCTTTAATAACTATATGCTCTAAAGTTATAAAAATATCCATAAATCAATTTTAAACCAAGTAATGATTCTATTTATCTCCATTGTGCAGAATTCACCTAAAAGAATTCTGACTCCTGATTTAAGTCTACTGAATTATTATGATTTCTCATTATAATTAAATCCTAAATTATCACATTGGGGGGAGTATATATACATGATGAGTATGTTTTTAAGAAAGGCGGTTTGATACTTTTTTTGTTTAACTACGCTTATCATTATGCATAAAGATGTGGGACATAATCTTTATTATAGTTTGTTCTCCCAACCTATATTGCTAAATACCCTGATTTCAAACATAACTTTTAGTATTCTAAGAAAGTTAACTTGAAACACTTAGTTTGCTTAAGTGCACTTATTGTTATGCATAAAGATAGAATCCTTGTTACAGCTTATTCTCTCAAACTAAGTTGTCCAATCCTCTACTTCTAACACTCTTAGACTTGGGATGTTTATCCTTAATTGAACTGTACTTATCCAGTCATATAGAATACAATTCAGACTCTACAGTTCTATTCAAAGTAGATCAACCAATTCCCTCTTTTACTGAAATAATCTAGTTTTATTGATATATATATATATATATATTATAACTTCCATCTGATAATTCTACTAAATCTCATTCTAACAATTTTATTTATAAATTAAGGCTTACAAACTAATCAATCCACATCCCATTGTGGTGAGTCCTACACAAAGGTTCCATGGATGTGACATAAAAATTACTCAACTTAGGATGCTACCACAAAGATGAGTCTCATTCTATAATCTTTAGGCTATTCTACCACAAGGATCTAAGATCAGAATCTAAATATATTAAGGGTTTATCTAAGCTTTTATCCCAAAATCAAACAATAAGCTCTTCCTACCTCAATAGTTTAGCTATAAAAGGTATAACAATTGATTGAATTAAGCCACTAGATTCTCTATTTTAAAATTCTAAGCTATGACATATATAAGTATAGTCTAAGCTGTAAGATTTTTTTAAAATCTACAATCCTTATTACATTAAGTTGGATTATACAAATCAGATGGGTAACCCATCTGATCACAACTTATACTACTATTATGAGATACAATCATGTGAATTATTAGGATTTGATCATTTTATAAATCAATATTACTTTATAATTCAGCTTATATTAATGATCTTTCTTATGATAAAATCAAAGATCTAAAGGTTATATTCAGATGATTAGTCATATGAGTTTGTTATAGATCTTAATTCTTTTAATTTTATAATTTAAGATCAATGGCAACTCAACAATGATTGTTTGGAATTATGCAAGATCTAAATGTCCAAATCAAGTGTCTTAGTCCAGTTAATTAGGTTTAAGACTCAATCTAATCAAGTTAAGGCTTAAACACCAACTTAACCAAATTAAGTTTATTTGCATATAAGTTGATTCATAAGAAAATCAGTAAGCTTATTATTCATTATTTATGTCCAATTCCATGTTAAATCAATTATTGATTTAATTCAATATTTATTTAAGGTCTTAGGGTTTAAGGTTTGATTATTATCAAATTATTTATTTAAGTGTTCAATCAAAGTATAAGATTTCTAACATGCATAGTACTATTATTGAAGAATAAAAGCATGATATTGTTTAAAATAAAGAGTAATTAAGGCTAATCAAACCCTAAATTGAACCAAAATGAATTTGCACTTAATTACAAATTTAATTATGCAAAATTTATAAAACTAGGCCATTGAGTTCTTATAACAACCCTAGTTGTTATCCTAGCTAAATCTAGATTAATTAAGCTAAATCAAGCTTTGATTTTGATTCCATTGGATTTAATGGGTCATTTAAACCTAACCCTAGAAGTTTGAAATCAATCGGAGCTAAAATGGAAATTTTGGTATTTTTGGCTATTTTTAAACCCTAGAAACACCTAAATTAAATTGATCTCCAAATTAAAATCTGATTTCACTTTTGAATTCCCCACCCCCAAATTAGCTAAGGCTAAAATTTTGGGAATTTTTGGAAGTCATTTAGGCACATTTTGGATTTAATTTAAATTGGTTCAATTTTAATTAAGGGTTTTAAACAATTCTTAATTGCAAATATACCCTCTTCCAACGATCGGCTGATCCCAAATTGCGGGTGCCATCCTGGCCGTCCATTCCGCGGATCTGATCCAATTGCCGCACTTTCGACCATTACTCGCCTCATCTCGACCATTCCGTGGTTTTGAGATCTTAATCCAACGGCATCTGAGTATCCGTCTTAAGTAGGCCCGATCTCCCATTCGATCTTTAGATCTAATCCGATGGTGAATCCAGCCTCCTCCCTCGGCCGTTAGATGTTGGGAGATCAGAGCTATCCCGCGCCAACTAATGATCCATCAGACGGTCCTGGAGTCCCCCGCGACTGTGGATCATCTTCCTCCTCAGCTCGCTCCCGACAGCCGAATCCATTTGTACAGCCACGTCCTCCAGCTGGTCTGCCACTCTTGTACCACGTCAGGGAGGCCGTTGTGACCTTGCCCTAGCCTTCCTAGCACTCCCAGCCAAGCTTGAGGCTCGGCCCACCTCAATTTTGGAAATTGATGGAGCACCCTCGGGCCGAGCCTATGCCAAGGCTCTTGACCTCAACAGCCACCCTGGACCTCCCTTAGGCTTATAAATACCTCCCAGGAATCACAGTGAGTCCCTTTGCTCACTGTGATCCCCTCAATTCCTTGCGGCTTACCCTGAAGCTCTCGGCAATCCCGGCGACTGAACCTACTAAGCACCGCTGATCAAGGGTGAGGTTTGGAGTTCAGACCCCTTGCCAAGCTCCTACTACTATCTGGAGTAATCTGAGATGCCTGCCTTGTCCCAGACGCCTCTGCCTTCCTCAGGTACAGCCTCTGTCCTATCTCCTCATCGAGCTGGTTTCAACTCAGCTCGCTGCCGATCTAACCCTAGATGTTGTGTTAGGTCCTTCCCCTGGCTTCTTAATTGATACCTAAGGCTTTTAGTTGGAGAGCTGCCAGTGGACCAGACGGCAGCAGGCCGTCTGAATGTGCATTGGCAGCCGATCCCCGGGGCATTGGACACCAGCGTCCCTATTAAGCAATTGAGCTTCGTTCGAGTCCTAGACTCTTCCTTGAGTGATCGAAGACAAATTGCAATTATTAGGCTCAGTTTGATCAATAGATTCGACTGGTATCGATCGATTCAGAGCGAGCTCGAGCCTGCGAAAATCATCGAGTAGCACTACGGCAATCCAGACGATCCCAGAACCACTCGACTCGCCCTATAACCTCTCCTTAGGTCCCTGAATGTGTAGGGATAGACGCAGGCTCATGACATGGCTTCTATGAGGAGAATTCACTCCTCACCGGTGCGCCTGAGGAGACACCTCGGCCGAGTAGCACTCCAGCTATCCGGCGCCTCCCAGATAGGGTTCATGGTTCATTCGATGCGTCTAGGATCAGAGATGGTGTAGCCATCAAGATCAGGGCGCGGCGTGCCCGGAGCATGGAGAAATTGGCTCTAGAAGCGAACCCTAGGGTTCGCGAGTCAGGCGCCTCTCCGCGAGGAAAAAGATGGGTTTTGCGCCGGGTCGACCCCGAATTGCATGGTTTGATTCCGGGCCGCGGCTAAATTAAATTACATTGGAATTAATTTTCTTAATATAAATAAAGGAATATATTAAATCCTATAGTTTCTATTTAAATAAAAATACATAATAAATTAATATAATAACCTTAGCTATACTGATATAAATGGTATGATCTAATATACCATTTGAATCAGAAAAATACAAGGAATCTAAATATAAAATAAAATCACAGATCCAATGGTTGGATTTAAAATAATTACCCAATCCTTTTCTGTTCTTAATTAATTCATATTAAATTCAATAAATATCTAATTATGGAAAATAAGGGCTCTAGTTACTCATATGACCCTAGGGAGCAATTATAGACCCTTAAAATCAATTTTGGATATTTAATGTTCTTAATCACTCCTTAATTACCCTAACTAGGGATTAGTTAACTAAGTCATGATTAAGCCTCTAATTTTGGGTAAGTTAATTCCTAATGCTATCTTAAGCATATTAGAACCTATGGGTAAGATTAGATTGCCCTAGGATGCCCTAAATTTATTAATCACCCTAATTGGTTTAAATAGGTGATTAGTGCTAATTAGCTTAATTAGGCTATCAAAACCTAAGATAAGTGTGTTTCCCACTTCATTAACCAATATGAAATACATTAAAATAGATTAGAAGTAATTTGGATAAGTAAATCCTAAAATCCCATATTTAGCCTTAAGAGGGGTATTTTGGTCATTTTGACCAAAATGTGTTTAAGTGCCCCTTAAACCTTGGAATATTCAGTAGATTATCCTTAGCTAGGTTATTAGCATCTCTGTGAATTCTTAAGTTAAAAATATTCATATTAAGTTAAGAAATCTTCTTTTAGCCTTAATTAATATACTTAGATCTTTAGTGATCATAAAGGGATCACTTTGCCTTAATGATTGAATCTAATAATTTTAGATATTAAATCTCAACTTAATAAGTGCAATTAAGTTAATTCATGAGCTTAAATTCTAAAAGAAACACATTTAGTAAAGTCTAAGTTGAAAACCTAATTTAAGTCTAAAGTGATCAAACCTTAGATCTTAGACTTTAGATCTTCTACTTGAATTAAACTATCTCCAATTAAAATTCCTTAAATGATTTATTGTCTGAATCTTTTGAACCCTTCCATGTGGGTATAGGATTGGTTCAATTTATAGGATAATGAAATTATCCTAAAGATTGAATATAGATCTTAGATTCTCGAGTTCTTAATTGATTATTTTATCTTGTAATTAGTAGAGTAGCCTTTCACTAAGTTCTTAGCTCTCGAATATTTTAGCTTATAGGCTTCTTTATCTGTAACTTGGGTATTAAGTATGAACCCTAGATCCTTATTAGCACATCACCTTGGATTTAGGATTTGAACACTAAGGTGGAGTTTAAGTCCAAAATCCTTAAATTTTGATTTACTTAATCAAGATTTGGGTAAGAGAGAAAAATATTAATAATTAGGTCGTAATTCATTTGTTTAAACCTTATAGTCATCATATGATTTTTAATTAGAACTTTTTAAGTTTTAATATTAACATTAAGATCATAAATCTGAGATTTTACTCGATAGCTGGATATTAGAGATCCTAAACTTGTATCTTCTCAGAATAGTTAGATTGGACAAATTAGATAATAACAGATATCACATAAGTCTAGATTGAGTCTCTTGCTTACTTTGACTTGATAGCTTGGCATACCTTAGATATTGAGCCTTATTTCTTGAGCATAATAGGAGAACTTAGGATATGGATGATACATCCTAAGTTAGTGTTCGCAAAACATATCATTCATCTAGTTCTTGCAGTGCATTCAGTTAGTAGAATATGTCCTAGCTTAGTCTGCCTCTTCAATACTCGTATTGTTATAGAATAGTCTCAGGCCTAGTGTATTGGATGTCTAGGATGGTTATAAACTTATTCTATGAGTTCAACTTAGGCCTAGCGTATTTGGATGTCTAGGATGGTTATAGTTGAACTCTCAGTTCAGAGGCCCTGTATGGCCTATTATCTGGTATGGCAGTACTATGTCTTAGGCTTACTGCTACTCTAGCTTAGTTTTCAGTCTTATTTTTGCTTTGCCACATGCTTCAGTGGTCTTACTTGTAGTACTGGCTTGCTTTGCCACATGTCTCAATGGCTTTATGTTACATTTGATTATTTTGCTTTTTGCCACATGTCTCAGTGGTCTTTCCTTTTCATATCAATCTACATGTTGTATGTATACTCTTATGGATTAGCTATATATATTGGCATGTTTAGAATGTTAGAATTTCTTGTTATATTCAATGCTTGTGTTCTTTTATACTCAGCATATTTTAATGTGATCATAATTATGTTACGATCAGATTTATTATAGTAGTTACAGTTACTTTTGCTTTTAGCTTCACCTTGCTTAATTTCATGTTTTGTATGTTATTTCACATACTTGTTGATTGCTATAAATGGACAGTTTATAGTTACCCCATTTCTTGTATAGCTTGTTGCACCCCATAATTGCTTGCATGTTAGATTAATCAATTATAATATCTTTAATTAATCAGTTCATCTAAATAGCTTAAATTATACTTAGATAATTGTCTAACTGTAATATTTTAATTTTGTTGGCTGGGGCCCTGGAATTTGTGATACCGACAAATGTCAGATTCAGACTTGTTCGTGGGCAGTGCTGTAGGAGAGGAGCCAGTTCAGGAGGAGGATCATTCTGCTGCAGTTTAGATAGATTTTGCATTTTTATTTTAGTGAGATTGAGAGACCTTTATATTTTCTTTTAAATTCAGTTTGTAATAATTAAATTCTGGATGTATTCTACTTTCTGCACTTATTCTAAATTACTACTACTGTTTCCATGTTTTTATATACTATGTTATGCCTGTGGATGTTACATTTTATTCCCTGCTTCTGCTACTTTGATATGTATTGATGTATGTTTATAGTTGCATCGGGTGACAAGTCCTTGGCTTAAGGCAGGTTGGGTTTCACCCGACTTTACTTAAGTTGGGGATTTGCAGTTGGAGTATCGTACTCATTACCATTAGTACAGGGACTCCACAGTTCTACTTAGTCATACAAGTAATTAGAGATCTTAATTTTATATATTAGATAGCTATAAACCCTAATTTTTACAATCTTACATTACATGGATTATAGCATAATTAATAGAATATAAATCAGAAAATTAATTCACCTAAAAGAAGCATTCTATAAAGCATAAGAAATCTAATGAAACTTAAATCATGCAATTTGGCTTAGCATACATGCTAATCTTCCCTAATTAAGTTTTGAGGTGATTATGCATAATGATAAATTTCATTCATAGAAACCTAACTATTTTTGTATATTCTTATTTTTCATAATTTTCTGAACAAAATGGTAAATAATTTCATATGGTTTGAATAAGTGAATCAAAAGTTACTGCATTAATTTAATTTGCATTTTTCCAATTAAAATTCCCTATGATTTGATTAATCAGATAATTTTCCTTAAGGAAAATAATTTTGATTATTTAGATATTACTAAACGGGCTCGGCTCAATTTCCAAACCGCGCGGGTTGGTCAGGACCTAACGGCCCAATACTGTCGTGTCGCATGGGTCATGGGTCGGCCCGACACTCACAGTGTCGTCGTCCCCAACCTCTCATCCCCAAGATTTATGGATTTTGGGTTAGACTTCAAGGCCATTTCCCGAGTGTCCCGATCACGTCACGGCCCCAATTTGATCCCTACATGATCAGTGGATCAAGACACATCGATCGCATTATTTAGCCTCTTTTAGGAAGGTCAGAAGCTCCCGGACCTTACTCACCCCAGGCTTCCATCATGGAGCTATAGTGGGGAGTCAATTCTCCCCACAGAGTCCCTGATTTTCTATGGCTCAATCCCTACACCTTCAGGGAGGTGAGGCGCATCGGACCACTAAGGTGGCTTAGTCTGGTATGTGCTAGATCACTGGGTCATCATACAGACTCAGCTCTCCTAGCGAACCTTAGCCTAATCGATTGATTTGATCGATCAAAGCTAACTTAAGTCTCAAATTTGATTGTCGTGGATTCAATTAATCTAAGTTCTCATTTACAAATCAAAAGGAATGAGGTATTGAGCCTAATTGGCTTAGTACAATAATGGGGGTACTTGAATAGATGTGAAAAAGTTGGTTGGCGTTGCTGGGTTCGATCCTGAGGCTGGTCTGAACTATAGGCAAGTACCAGGGGGCCTGAACTTCAGGATGCACCCTCAAATGGCAATTGGAATGAGCTGGAAGTGCTAGGAGAACTGAAATTGGCTAACAATAGAGGATTGGGGAACTTAAAATTCCAATCTAATTAATGAGCAAACTGCCCATGGACGAAAAAGTTAGGCTATTTATAACCTTGGCAGGGGAGGGGAATGTTCCAGAGGCAATGGCTTGGCTCGAGAGCTCAGGCCAAAGCCGAGCTTTCAATTTCCAGTAATGGAGCTCAAGCTTCAGGTCCCGAACCATAGGACCTCGCCAGGAGCGGAAGAAGCCTAACGTCTATGCTAAGGTGGAGGAAGTAGTGGTGGACGGGGTCAGCACCTGGTGTACAAACGAATTTTGCCTGTCAGAGGATCGCGCGTGTGGGGACGAAGATCCACAGTCGCTGATGGGTTGGGAGCCGTTTAATTGATCAAATAGGAAAACACGACGGTCCCGATCCTTTGGATCATAACGGCTGATTGCAGGAGTGATCCGAGCCATATGATTCACATGATGAATCTAATGGCGGATCCACTCTTCCGCGGAATCAAATCCTAGCCGTGGGATTAACGGGAGTGACAATGAGATCGTGCGCGGCTCCGCTGCTGCGTGACCCGGGCTCTGCAGTGGATCACCTGCTGCCCGCATAGCGGGTCGTATATTTGTAAATAGGAATTGTTATGAACACTAATTTGCAATTTCCCCAATTTGATATAAATTGATTTATGATTTAAATGACCTACAAAAATTTTCAAACTTGCACCCCTAGCTAATTTGAGGGTGATGAATTTAAAAATGCAATCAGATTTTAGATTTATGATTAAAATATTTTGGGTATTAATTAGGGTACCTAATTTGACAAAAATACCCATTTGACCTAGAGAGGTCCGATTAATCCCAAATTTTTAGGGTTAGCTTCTAATGATCTATTGAGTGTAATGGAATTAAAATAATAATATGATTGGGTTTATGATTAAGCTAAGTAATAACCTAGTATCATTACAGATCTATCGCTTACATAGCCTCTCGATCAATTTTTTCTTTGATAGGGAACTCCACCCTTACTCATGGAAGAAGAAGGAGAGCAGCCGCCACCTCCCTTAAAGTTTTTTCCTACAGCAAGCAAAGCCCTTAACTTGCTCTTGTCAATCTTAAGAACTCCTCCAATAATGTTCCATTAAGTACCCAGCTAACATTCAAACTCCAAATGGTCCAAAATACCCTTTAAATTGCTTAAGGCTTAACCTAGTCTGAAGTAAAATTTACCCTGGCACTACGGTGCACCGTAGCGCCTAAGCCTCGAGTAGCCAGACATTAGGGCAAGCTGTAGCTCCTTGGTCTCTAGCACTCTAGCTCCTGGGTGCGCTATGGCGCACCAGCACCCCAGTCTCTAGATTACCTACCGTTGAGAAGCGCTACCGTGCCCCAGTCTCTATCTTCTTCCCACGGGGAACGCTATGCACACTACAGTGCCTCAGTCTTAGGACTTTCACTCACCATGGTGCACTACATGCACCTGCCTCTGTCAACTGGCCACCATGGCTCGCAACAGTGCGCTATGGTGCCAGGTGCAGCTGAACTTTCCCAACTTGTTTTGAATCGCCTTGGAAACTTCTAAAAGCTCACCAAAGCTCCATTAGCATCTTCATGATGATCTGAATGGTCTCCACATCTTACCATGCTCTCCGTGCTTATCTCTCTCTGAAGTTGCAGTAGCCATTGATCCTTCATAGGGTTAGAACTCTCCTGGTAATTGTGTTTTCCAAAATGAAAATTAGAACTCTCCTTAAGCTTTTCTTCTTACATTTTATAATCTTCTAGACAACCCCTCTCTCCTCCAAGCTACCATAATTTTCCTTGAAACTTGGAGTCTTAATAAATTATATTCCCTTATTTTTTTTGGAACTAAAGGTAATAATTGCCTTAAATTACTTTTTGACATGGGAAAATGGAAAATTTGAAGTTTTTATTCTTCCCAATGCTGACTTGGAGCAGGTTCCAAGGCAAGATTCTAGCGTGCGCTATGGCGCGCTAAAACGCGAGATTCTCAGTTCACCTAGCACTGCGATGCGCTATAGTGCCTTGGTCTTGGATAGACGGACGTTGCGGTGCGCTGTGGCACTTGACTCTCAGGAACACGGGCATTGTGGCGCTCTATAGCGCCTTGGTCTTAGGTAGACGGGCACAGAGGCGTGCTGGGGCGCTTAGCTCTTGAAAACATGGGCACTACTACATGTTATGGCGCTTGCCTCTCAGGAACACGTGCATTGTAGCACGCTCTAGCTCCTTAATCTCAGGTAGATGGGCTGTGCGGCGTGCTTTGGCGCTTGGCTCTCTGGAACACGGGTGTTGCTACACACTCTAACGCCTTGGTGTTGGGTAGACGGGCATTGTGATGCGTTGTGGAGCTTGGCTCTCGGGAACACATGCAATGTGGCGCGCTATAGGGCTTTGGTCTTGAGTAGACGGGCACTGCGACACACTATAGCCTCTTGGTCTATGATAGACGGGCACTGCGGTGCACAATGGCGCTTGGCTCTCAATTTGTCTAGCGCGATGGCGCGCTGTGGCGCCTTGCCCTCGAGAACAAGGGCGTCGTGCACTGCAGTGTTCTTTTTCACATAATTCTCTTCTTATTTGTGATTTGATCTCTTCATAGCTGATATGACATAAAATTACACTAAAACTACAACTAATCCTAATAAAAACTTGAAATCTAACTAGAAATTGACTATTTTTATTGAATTCATAAATATTGAAAACAACTGAAAAAGTTAAGGATATGCATATCAAACATAGCATTGTTCTGTCAAGAACATGTCAATCTTCATCACTCATAGTCTCTAGTTTCTTTTCTTTTCCTCTCAGTGGCAAATACAATTTCTTTTGATACAGTAAGTCTTCAACTTCCATCTTCTAGAAAGCAAAATTTGCTCCATTGAACTTCTCCATCTTGCTCATCTCATCACTCATCGCTCCCACAAAAACTAACAAACCTTAGAACTGCTCTCAAATATCACTTGTTAGGATTCTAAGCTCCTTTTAGGATTTTATAGTTTGAACAATGCCGAGTGATTATGAAAAAATACATAAGGAAAAAGAAAAATAGAAAATCACAAGCAAACGAACACAAAGAAATGACATGAAAAATTTGATAACAGGAAAAATCACAGTCACACAACCAAGAAAGATATTACTATGAAGATTATAATTTTTACAGAGTACCTGAGATGCCTTATCCCTTGGAAGAAGAAGAAGAAGTGCTCACCTACTAGGGAAACACAACCCTAGCATCTCACTTTTTCTATGCCCTTCCCTTGACTCTCCAACTCAAACCCTAGCTGCCACAAGATTTCTTCAACTTGGAAATATTTCCTTGTTGCACTCAAAAGTTGGGGCTTTTAACAAGTTTTAAAACAAGCTTAAGAATGCCCGAAACCGCCCACAATTGACCACAGGATGCATATTTCGTATATAAACTGTCACGGGTGCTTGGGCGCGCCTGAGTGTCTGTGCCTGTACCACATGCGCTTGAGCGCACCTGAGCGCCCCCTCCTCTGGCCACAAGCTCTGTAGGGTGCCCGGCATGCACCTGAGTGCCCGGTTTGCTATGAGTTAGTATTGCCTTGCACTGGAACTCACCAGAACTCTTGGCACCTTCTTTTATAATCTAAATTGGTCTCCACATCTTAACAAGTTTGTAATATAAAATCCTAGTGATCAATACACTATGATGTGATATTTTTAATTCATAATTAATGAGATGTGTGTTTGATATAGATGTATTATTTTTTTTAAGTACTCAATACGATCATGCGGTAGGAGATTACTCATAATGTCGGATTAGCTCTTGTTAATCTGACATCGAATCCCCACATGAACACAGAAGACAAGAAATGTCAAGTGCACATAAATCCTTGATGCGATCACATGCACACACTTCTTGATCATAACTTTTTGTTCAATCAAAGGTGTAGTGCGGCGTGATCACATCCCTTTAAATATAATGATTTTGTTAGATGTAACACAAAAGGCTTAAGAAAACGAAACACATGCATTCATCATAGTTAAATCATTCATTCATACTCAGCGATTTTATAAAAAAGTTTACTACCTAGATCTAGCTCAACCCTCCCTGAAAGAAGGGTTTAGGCTGCCATTAAAAAAAGAAACAAGCTTACATGATTTTTGTTCTCATGAGCATCATGATCTCTTACAACAAGATAAATAAAAAAGAAATGAAAATGTAGAATAGAGTAGATGTTACGAAAGAACATCCCAAAGGGTTCTCTTCATCTTAGTCTTCTTCTTATTCCTTCTATGACCCTCCAATGGCAGCTTTATGGTTTCCTCTTAGGGGAGGCCAAGAGTCGCCTCTTTTTCCTTGTGAATAGGGTGTTTCGTTTTCAGAAATTTGTCAGGCGCTTGGGCGCGCCAGAGCGCCCCCCCCTACTTCATTGCGGACTTTTTGGATTATGAATTAGGAAAAATAGTTCAAGTTTGACTTTAGGCTGAACATTCATCATCAAGTGGATGAAAATGACTCACACATCATGTTGCCTTGTTTAGTAGAGCTCAAACGAAAGCATCGTCCTCTAATTTTGTGTATATATGATATTGTTGTATAATAAGTCAAACAAAGTTAATAAAATAAATGGTTTTAGTTGTCATAAAAAATAAACTAACTTAATATTTTTGTATATATATTTCTGTAAATGCTATAGTTTCAAAGATTAATACTAAATGTTTTAACTCATTAATTTATTATTTTGATATTAATTTAAAATTAATGACCTCATTTAAATCATTAACTATATGTACTTATGAAAGCATATTTTTATATTATGTATGTTTTTACATTAGGATTTGTACATCATTTTATTATTAGTGTTTATTTATTTATATTAAAATAATATAAATATTATTTTTAAAATTTATATTAAAATAATATTAAAATCTTATTGGATAAATTTTTTTAATGATATATGAGCAAGTCTACTTAGTATTTCTAATTCATAAATTAATCGTTAATAAAAAAATAAAAAATAAAAAATAAAAAAAAAAGGCAATGAGTGGCATTGTAGGATGGACGCAACCACAAGCCGAGTTGGCATGCGAGGGATTGTAGGATTTTAGAATTGGCAATGAGTGGCATTGTAGGATTTTAGAATTGAACTTTTTCAATATTCTTCTTCGTAAGAATATTTCAAAAATATTAATTTTTTTAAAATTAATTGAATATAAAATATATTAGTATTTACAAATGAATCAGTACCAACAAAAAAACAAAGCAAACGAGAGAGTCATTGCAACCCAACATGAGGGTGCGGGGCGGCGCGCGGCGCCGACCCGTTGCAACAAAATTTAAGACGCGCTGAGGGGTCGCATGCGCCGGGGTCTGAATTTTTTGATCATATGACACAAATAGAGCTAAATAAATGGATGAGAAAAATCTCAAGAATCTCATTCCTTATAAAACTTTAATTTTTAACATTGCGATCGTATTTTTCTCTTTATATCCAATGATTTGAGCACAGAAATCCTTTAAAAGTGTATAAATATATAATATCAGTGATACTAACGTATATAAACACAAAAACAGAGAGACGAAATACGGAAGAGAAGAGAGGCAGCATATGCAAGAAAAGTTAGCAGAGGGGGGAAGGTATTCGCATTGATAGGAGGATCAGAATGTGATGCCGGGTATGCGCACTCAAATGCCCTTGCAGCAGCCAGCCTCATCATGCTTCTGGGTCACATTCATAACCTAACAGTAGTGATGCTTTTACAGAAAACGCCCCTAAAATAAACTGTTTGCAGTAATTAGAGCAGCAGGCCATCAACACCACAGCCCTCTCGTCGAGTTCGTGCCTTCCTTCCACAGGCGAAGATTAATGTATTATCATCATTTCCCATCCCTTGCCATCATTTTATCAAAGAACCATCCCATTAATGCTATTAATGTTCTCTTGCAACTTTTCTTCTTTTTTCTTCCTTTTTGTCTTTGAGACCATATCATTGTATTTATATATATATATATATATATATGCATGTATGGTATATAAGAAAGAAAATATTGTGTTGGAAAAAGACAGTGAAGAGTATGAAGCAAGTAATGCCCAATATGAAAAACTAGCTTCAAATGAACGAGACAGCCATAAGAGGAAAGAACAACAAACCACAGCAATGTATGAATAACAAAATCGGCATAATCTGATCAAAGCCAGGAAGGGATCACAGCAGCCTCCAATGGCCTTTAAACTTAGCCATCTAAAAGCTGACTCAGCCGTTATCGATTGGGTTTTAAAGTGAATTTTATAATGATGCCGCAGTTAATGTTTGGAAAGAATATTTTCTTAATTTTAGAAAATTATATGAATTAATTGTCCGTTAAAATGGAAAATTAGATTATTCAACATGGAACTAATCTCGCCTATTTACACTAAATAAATCCCAATTCTTGCGTATGTCTTGCTTGTGTTTATGATTTTTGCAGCAATTCAAACAATCCAAATGTGCCACCATGTAACTTGGTAAAGGAGAGCAGCCAGGAGCTCAGGCCCACCCAAGCGCCTCAAGCCAGCAATTGAGCAACAGCCAAACAGAGAGCATCCCGCTCTGTGGCGCCTCGGGCGCCAGCCAAATAGAGAGCCACGCACTCAGGCACGCTCCAGTCGCCAACAAAATAGAGAACACTGCACTCACGTGTGCCCCTGGCGCCAATCAAACAAAGAGCCACGCACTCAAACGCACCCCATGCGCCAATAAAACAGAGTCACACTCTTAGGCACGCCCTAGAAGCTAAACAAACAGAGAGCAGCGCGCCTAAGCGCCATGCAAACCTGTACTAGACCAAATGATAGACGCTCAGATGCGCCCTATGCACTTGTAACCCGAACCACGTACGCTTAGGCTTACCTAAGCACCAGGAGGCAGACCTTGGCTTTCCATGGGAGATTTTCAAGGAGTTTAAAAGCAACATATAAAATCCTAAAGGGTTGATTAATTAGTTGATCATTGGAGGAACACTTGTGGAGAAAATAGAAAGCCACCTTAAGAGAAGAAATGGCAAAACCCTAAAACCTACCATTTGAAAAGTTGTAGGAGCAGGAAGAAGAAGAAAACTCTTAAAGGACATTTCTTCTGTAACCTATATCCTCTCCCTCTTCTTGCTTTCAAATTTGTTGTTGTAGATATCATGATGTTTTTGAAAGTTCAAATAATTTTTGCTTGTGATTTCACTGTAATTGTAGCTTAAACCCACCCTATGGGGCCTCGTACCCTCCGTGGCCATGCTAATATTGCGATTAACATAATTGGTTAAATCAACCTAACTTGAGATTTTAAGATTTAAGCATCCAAATTGACTCTAATCAATTCTAACAAGCTTAATATTAATAATAAGAGGAATGAGATACTTAAATTTAAGTTTGAACTTAAGATTAGATCATTTTGCCCTAATCACTTTTTAAGGCTGAGAACGGTGATTAAGAGATTTAAAACTTATTATGGAGATTTAATTTTATAGGTAGGTTCTAGTAGATCTAGGAAAGCAATGGGAAATTGATTCACCAAAATCAAAGGATTAAATAGGCCATTAATCACTAATTAATATTTAGGGTGATTAAGAGGTGATTAACAAATTTAAAACTCCTAAAATATTTTTAAGGAAATAATTAAGTTTTCCTCTATCTTATGAACAATTAGACACCTTAATCATAAATTTTGGTTATAAAACAAATTATTTATTCACTAATTAAAATTAGAGAGAGATTAGGCTAAATTAGAAAATATAACTATTGGATCTAAAATTTTATTGCATATTAATGTTCCTTTTGATTTTTTGATCAAAATAGTGTATTGGATCATACCATTTGGATAAGTATTGATTATGTTATTCAATTAATTTAGTTTGAATGTTTTTAATTAATCAAATCATATGATATTTAATTAAATGGATTTAATATTTATTTTCCTTTAGAAATTTAATTCCTAATTCATATTAATTAGACGAACCCAAAATACAAAATGCGTGGGTTGGATCGGGACCCAAGTAGGTTGGCATTGTCGCACCGCGCGGGCCTGGGCTGGCCTATTCCAATGCGATAATGTCATCACCCTAACTCATCTCTCGCAAACAGGCTGACCAGGGAACCTTCAAAGCCTAAATTCTTGACGCCCAGGCCATGCTGATGCCTTGGTTTGATCCCCACACGTTCCCGGAGTCAAGACGCATCAATTCCACCATTAAGCCCTCTTTGGGACTCACTTGATCGTCAGATGGCTATTCGATAGATGCGGCCTAACACAGCATCTAGAGTTCACTGTGAGCAGAAAATTCTCCTCATAGAGGCTAACTCTAGGCCAGGGCTCAATCCCTATACCGTACTGGTGGTGAGGCAGAATAAAGGCCACGACGGTCTAGAGGTTCCCGATCGCTGGGACCTAGCTCAAGCTTGACTGCAAGCTTCGGTTGAACGATCATAACGATCCATCTAGACTAACCCAGACCCCATGGATAATCACATTGGGTCTGGCTAGCTTACCAAAAAAATTAGAGACATTAATGCAGTGAAGTTGAGGCTCAAATTTGCCAGAGCGGTGATGGCAATTACTCTGGTTAAGGCTCCATACAAATAGTGAATTCTCACTGTCTGGGTTGAGCTAGCTCAATTCCTTCCATTCCCAGATGACCTAGGGTCTAAGTGAATAAATCCAGAGCATCACAGGGCTAACCTATTGCATGAATTGAAAAAGCAGAGCTCACACAGCTCAGTTGGGAGAAGGTTGTACTTGGAAATGGAGATACTGGCACAATAGAAAGGTGCTGGAGGATGCTAGAGCTTCCAGAGGTTCGCAGAAGCTAGCATGGGGTCTAAACACCAGAGGGCACCCTCTATTAGTGATTCACAGCACTGGAAATCACTGGGAACAGCAAGCACTTCCAATGGAATTCGAGAGGAAGAGAAATTACATGAATTCAAGTGAGCAAAGGAGCTCACAGGGTTGAGGGAAGGCTATTTATAGCCAGAGGAAGAGTTAGAGGGGAATGTCATGGCTGGGATCCATGGCTCAAATTCGAGCAAATGCAGACCCTCGAGCCACCACCATTGGGCTAACGGGTTATCATGACCCGCTAAGACCCATCCTACCAAAAATGGGAGGGTTCAACAGTCTGGAGGACGTGGTAGAGGGAGTTGGAGACAATCATGGCGCTAAAAGTACGAGCGGATATTCTCTGCCAAGAACGAGCTGAGAAAGATGAACGTCCACAGTTGCTGGTAGAGGCATAGCCGTCTGATGGGTCTTCAATTAGAACAAAACAGCTCTGATTATCATACAGGTAATGGTCACGCACAGATAAGAGATCGACTATTGGATTGGATCTAAAGATACGACAGTTATTGGGGATACTTAAGGCGGAAGACTGGATGTCGTCGGTTCGCAACTCAGAACTGCGGAATGGTTGCGATGAGATGGATCTGATCGAAGGCGCGGGCCATTGGATCGGATCCGTAGGATCAATGACTGTGGGCCCCATACCCTCCGCGACCATACTAATACTGATATTGATATTGATACTGGCACAATAGAAAGGTGCTGGAGGATGCTGGAGCTTCCAGAGGTTCCCAGAAGCTAGCAGGGGGTCTAAACACCAGACGCACAACCTCTATTAGTGATTCACAGCACTGGAAATCACTGGGAACAGCAAGCACTTCCAATGGAATTCGAGAGGAAGAGAAATTACATGAATTCAAGTGAGCAAAGGAGCTCACAGGATGGAGGGAAGGATATTTATAGCCAAAGGAAGAGTTAGAGGGGAATGTCATGGCTGGGATCCATGGCTCAAATTCGAGCAGATGCAGACCCTCGAGCCACCACCATTGGGCTAATGGGTCATCATGACCCGCTAAGACTCATCCTACCAAAAATGGGAGGGTTCAACGGTTTAGAGGACGTGGTAGAGGGAGTTGGAGACAAGCATGGCGCTAAAAGTACGAGCAGATATTCTCTGCCAAGCACGAGCTGAGAAAGATGAACGTCCACAGTTGTGGGTAGAGGCATAGCCGTCTGATGGGTCTTCAATTAGAACAAGATAGCTCTGATCATCATACAGGTAACGGTCACGCGCATATAAGATATCGACTATTGGATTGGATCTAGACGGAAGACTGGATGTCATCGGTTCGCATCTCAGAACTGTGGAACGGTTGCAATGAGATGGATCTGATCGAGGGCGCGGGCCATTGAATTGGATCCGTAGGATCAATGACTGTGGGCCATCCGCGGCCATACTAATACTGATATTGATATAACCACGGGGAATACAGTGCTCCAACTGTGGCAAATTCCTAACTTAAGTAAAGTCAGGTAAGACCCAACCTGCCTTAGGCCAAGGACTTGTCAATTGGAACAGTGGACATACATCAATAAAAATCAAAGTAGCGGAAGCAGGAAATAATATAACATAACATCCACATCACAGCATAGTATAAAAGAGTAAGAGAAACAGTAACTCAGTTCAAGTGCAGAAGGTAAATATATCCAGAGTTTAATTATTACAAACTGAATTAAGAGGAAGAAAAGAACTCTCAATCTCACTGCAAAAAAAGAAAAGTCTAACTAAATGGTGGTAGGAAGGTCCTCCTCCTGCACTGGCTCCTCTTCTACAGAACCACCAACGAACAGCTCCAAATCTGATATTTGTCTATAGCACAAATGTCAGGGCCCCAGCCAATAAAAGAAAAAGGTTACACTTAGACAATTGTTTAAGTATATTTTAGGCTATTTAAGTGTACTGAATATTTAAAAATATCACATTTAATTATTTTTAAACAAGGAGAAGGATAACTATAAACTAAGCATTTATAACTGAGCAACAAGTATGCATAAAAACATGAAACTAAGCAAGGTGAGGCTAAAGAGCAAAAATAACTGCAACTACTAAAATAAAATGAACCTAACATGCTTATGGTCACATGAAGACATGCTGGTCTTACAAAAGTAAACTTTACTAAAAAGTGCTGAAATGAACAAATGAAACTAGCATTCTAAACATGCCAATATCTAATACTACTTAATAGAAACCTATATACAAGCATGCAGATTTAAGTATATAAAAGGCCACTAAAGCATGTGACAAAAATGGGCTAAGTACATGAATAAACTATAAAGTAAAATCATTGAGATATGTGGCAAAGCAACTGAAACCATAAAACGTAAGGCATTGAAGCATGTGGCAAAGAAAAATAATCAATGAAATTGAACAGAAGTAAAATTAAGCCTAAGACATAGTACTGACATAATAAAAATAGGCCATATAGGGCCTCTGAACAGAGAGTTCAACGTGTGTCCATCCTAGGCATCATTAGAACTAGGTTCGAGTTGAACTTATAGAGTAAGACTTGTATCCATCCTAGCCAAGCACTGGGCTAGGTCCGAGTCTATTCTATAAACAAACTAAAATTGAGGAGGCAGACTAAGCTAGAACATACCCTATCGGACTGAATGTAATGAGAGAACTAAATGAATGTTATGCTTTTTAAATACTATCTTAGGATGTATTTTCCATATCCAAAGTTCACCTATTGTGCTCAAGGAACAAGGCTCAATATTCAAGGTGTGCATAGTAATCAAGTCAAAGTAAGCAAGAGACTCAACTAGACTTATGTGATATCTGTTGTTATCTAAATTAACTATTCTGAGAAGATACAAGTTTAGGATCTCTAATATCCAGCTATCAAGTATAATCTCAGATTCATAACCTTAATGTTAACATTAGAACTTAATAAATTCTAATTCAAAATTAGATGACGACTATAGCAGTTTACAGTAAATGAATCAACAACTTAATTATTATTTTCCTCACTTAACCCAGATCTTGATTTGATAAATCAAGATCTAAGGATTCTGGATCAAAACTCTGCATATGGTGTTCAAATTCTGAATCCAAGGTGATACACTAATAAGGATCTAGGGTTCTCACTCAAGCATAATATAAAGATAAGGAATCTTATAAGCTGAAAGATTTAGAAATTAAGAGCTTAGTGAAAGGTCAATTATAATATTTTAAGATAAAATAATCAATTAATAAAATATGAATCTAAGATTCTATACTCAATCCTTAGAATAATTATATTATTCTATAGATTGAATAAATCCTACACCCATAAGGAGGTCTCAAAAGGATTAAACAGTAAATCAATTAAAGAATTCTAAATAAGATGATTCAATTCAATCAGATGATCTAAAATCTAAGAACCAAGATCTAAGACTTGATCACTTTAGATCTAAACTAAGAAGTCTAAGCTTAAGGTTATTTAAGGCTTTTGCTTTTGTTTTCTTCAAGACTGCAATTCATGAATAACTTTGATAAGGTAACTAGGATTAGAAACCTTAGCTTTAATATTGATTAAGCTAAGACTTTTTTGAAGGGTACTAAGATCACTTAAGATCTTAAGAGCTTACTTAAGGATTTTAGGATTAAACACTGGGATTCATTCCTGAGGTGATATAACTTAGCACTTAATGTTAATACATTTCATTACTGATTATAATCATTTTACTTGAGACTGCTAGGATTTAAGGTACTTAAACACATTTTGGTCAAAATGACCAAAATACCCCTCTTAATGCTAAAAATAAGATTTTATGATTTAATCATCTAAATTGATTTAAATCTATTTTAATAAGATTCATATTGATTAATGAAGTGGAACAAATACTCATCTTAGGGTTTAATAATCTAATTAGCATAATTAGTACTAATCTCAATTTAAGACCAATTAAGGTGATTAAGAAAGTTATGGCATCCTAGAGTGATCCAATTGCATTTATCGGCTCTGATATCCTTAATATGGCATTAGGAACTAGATCCATCAAAATCATAAATTAATCCAAAGCTTAATTCACTAATCTTATCTTATGGTAATTAAGGAGTGCTTAGCAAAATTAAAGGTCTTAAATTACTTTTAATGGTCTTATGGTCTCATGAGCAATCAGAGACCTTAATTAATATTTTTGGATAATTAATGAATTTATTATGATTTAAATATAACCAGAGAAGGATTGGACATTTATTTAAAATCTAACAATTGGATCCTTAATTTTATTTTATATTATTATTCCTTGCATTTTTTTTATTAAAATAGTTTATTGGATCATATCATTTGGATAAGTATAACTAAAGTTATTTAAATATTTTATTCTATATTTTTATTTAAATTAAAATCATATGATTTGATTTTTTCCAAATTAATTTTTTTAAGGAAATTAATTCGGAAATTCCTTAATTAGCCATTGGCCCAAATACTAAAAGGCACAGGACGGGGTCCGGCCCGACCCAGCACTGTGTTTCGTTCCCACGATGCTTCCTCGATACCCGGCACCTAGGGCTAACTCCAAATGCGAAATCCTCCTTGCTCAGTCCATGCCACATCCGGATCTTGATGGCTACACCATCAGTGGTGTGAGACGCGTCGACTGAACCGAAAATCCCCATCTGGGATGCGCCAGATTACTGGGGTGTTACTCAACCAAGATGTCACCTAAGGCGCATCTGTGAGGAGCTAATTCTCCTCACCGCATCAATGCCACAAGCCACGGTCTAACCCTACACACTCAGGGATCATAGGAGAAGCGATTGGTCCACTCGGCAAGCTTGGGGGATGCGTGGATCATTGAAGTGCTACTCACGTGATATTATAGACATGAGCTGCAACTGGGTCGATTGATTCCAGTCGTGTTGATCGACCTGATCGAACACAGTGATTGCTATACCCTTATAATCACTCACAAAGGATATGGGTTATCGATAGAGGGCTCAGAGGCTTAGCGAATCACTGCAAATCACTGGTTTAAGGGTTGACTGCCAGTGCACTCTCATATAGAATTCGCCCTGTCCGGTCCACTGCTAGCCTCTACTAGGGCAGTAGCTACCTACTGGAACACTAAGGCACAATCCTAGCACAGCATCTAGAGTAGGGAAAGTGCTAGTCGAGATGAACCCAACTCGACAGAGAAGAGGTCAGAGGGCTATACCTTGAGATGGGTAATGGCTACGACTGAGATGAAGGGAGGAGATCAGAGTTCTCCAGATAGTTATAAAAGCTAGCTGGGGGTCTGAATGCCAGAGACACACCCACTATCAGTGGTACGCAGCAGGTTCAGATGCCTGGGAGCTCGATCTGCAAGAGGACACAGATAGAGAGGGAGAGGATCAAGTAGTCTATCCATAGAGAGCAAAGGAATTCTCTGTGGAAATCTCAGGGTATTTATAGTCCAAGTTGTAGTGCGGGAGCTTCGGGCTAGCCTCCAATGGCCGACCTAAGGAGAATTAGTCATTGGGCCATGACCCACGAGGGGTAGACCTGGAACTTCATTCCTCTAGCCGTTGCGATTTGGGAGGGAGTGGGGGACAGGATCTCCCCCGTACAGCCACGGCAGCAAGACTGGGCGAGCTGTCGGGGCCTCTCTTAGAAATTTGGGGACGAAGTTGAACAGCAATTGGCGGGGGTGTAGCCATTTGATGGATCGTTAGTTGGGATGGAGCGGTTCAGATGCTTCGATCAGTAACGGCCGATCGGGGAGGCAAATCGTTCATCGAATCGAATCGAAGTGATCCAACGATCAATCTGATTTACTTAAGACAGGACACGGAGAGCCATTAGAGTAGGATGCCAATCGAGTGGCTTGGATTTGATCATGGCTCAAGGTAAATCCTGCCATTGGATGGAGGCGCAGAGATGCGTGCTAACGCCTCTATTGGCATGACTCTATGCACCGCTGTCGGGACCCCGCAGCGGATCTGCCGCGGTCCCGACAGCGAATCCTGCATTTAAAATTATAATTATTTAATTTAAATTAATAATTAAAATCCTTTAATTAATAAATTAATTCTAATAAATTCCTAAAATTCAATTTAGGACTAAATGAGGTCTAAAAATTCTCAAATTTTCACCCATAGCTAATTGAGGTATGAGGAATTCAAAAATGAAATTAGATTTTAATTTGGAGATCAATTTAATTTAAGTATTTTTCAAGGCTCAAAAATAGTCAAAAATATCAAAATTCTCAATTTAGCTCCAATTGATTTCAAACTCTTATGGTTATGTTTAAATGACCTATTGAGTCTAATGGAATCAAAATTAGGACTTTGTTTAGCTTAATTAATCTAAACTTAGCTATGGTAACAACTATGGTTGTTATAGACTCCCCCACTTAAGAATGATGTCGTCCTCGATATCACTTAGTGAAGAAAGTACTACAGGGATTGAAATATTTAAATAAAATATATGAGAAAGAAAAGAACAGTACCTGGACTTGCAAAAAGCTATGGATATTTATTGCACATATCCACTTCTTTCTCCCTAGTAGATTCTTCCAAAGATCAATTCTTCCATTGGACCTTGACCATAGGAATTGAACGATTTCTTAGCTATTTCTGTTCACGAGCTAAGATTTTAATATGTTCTTCAGCATAAGAAAGATCAGGTTGAATTTCTATGGTTGGAAGTTGAACAAGATGGGAAGGGTCTCTGAGACATCTCCTTAATGGTGAGACATGGAACACATTGTGGACAGCTGCAAATTCATCAAGAAGATTCAACCTGTAGGCAGATGATCCTACTTTGACCAAAATCTCAAAAAGCCAAACATAGCGGGGACTGAGTTTCCTTGCTACACCAAATCTATAGACACCTTTCATTGGACTGACTTTCAAATTGGCAAAATCACCAATATTGAATTCTAAGAGACGAAGATGAGCATCATGATACTTGCTTTGATGATCTTGAGCTGAACAAATTCTCTGCTGAATTAATTGGATCTTCTTATTAGTTTCTTTAACTAACTCAGACCCAAAAAGTTGAACACTTCCTGTTTCTGACCAAGCTAGCGGAGTACTGCATTTTCTACCATACAATGCCTCGTATGGAGCCATTGTAATGCTGGCCTGATAGCTGTTATTGTAGGCAAACTCTACTAACAAAATATGATCTTTCCATGAACTGGCAAAATAAAGAGCACAAAGCCTAAGCAAATCCTCCATGACTTGATTCACCCTTTTAGTCTGACCGTCCATCTGAGGATGAAAAGTTGTACTCATAGCTAAAGTAGTACCTAGATCTTGGTTCACCGCTTGCCAAAACTTAGAAATAAATTTGCTATCTCTATCGGATACGATTGATTTTGGAATACCATGCAGCCTGACAATTTCCTTAATATAGAGTTTTACTAACTTCTCTGCAGAGTCAGTCTGATAGATAAGAAGAAAGTGCGCTGATTTAGTCAAATGATCTACTATAACCTAGATTGCATCGGCACCAGATTTTGCACGAGCCAATCCTGTGATGAAATCCATCGATATATCGAACCATTTCTATTCAGGAATTTCTAATGGATGCAGAAGACCACCAGGTCTTTGGTGCTCAGCCTTTACCAAATTGCAGGCATGACACTTAGCCACAAAATCAGCTACATCCTTCTTCATACCGGGCCACCAAAACGATTGCTTAAAATCTTGGTACATCTTGGTACTGCCTGGGTGAATCTGATACCAAAAATTATGACCTTCAATCAACACTTCATGGTGCATGGATTTAGGAATCTACAAACAATTACTTTGATAAAATACGTTGTTGCGCATTTGCAAATCATGACGATGACCACCTTCAATATCTGCTTTGAATTTCAGATAATCATCATCTTTAGTCTGCGAGATAAAGACATCTCTGTGGAAGGCAGGTTCCATACTAATATTTACTAGAAGCAAACTTAGCATATTGCCACTGCCTGGAGAAATTTCTAGCTTACAAAATTCTTATTTTAAAGAATGGGAGGCAATTATGGAAGATAAAGTAGCACGACGGCTAAGAGCATCGTCCACAACATTTGCTTTTCCTGGATGATACTGAATGCTTAGATCATAATCACTGATGAGTTCTAACCATCTCCTCTGACGACAATTCAGTTCTCTTTAAGTAAAGATATACTTCAAGCTTTGGTGATCAGTGAAATTGAACACTGAACTCCATATAAATAGTGACGCCAAATTCTTAGAGCGAAGATTACAGCTGCAAGTTCAAGATCATGAACTGGATAATTTTTCTCGTGGGGTTTTAACTGACGAGAGACATAAGCAATTACCTTACCCCTCTTGCATTAACACACAACCTAGTCCAATTCCATAGGCATCGGTGTACACCTAATAGTTCAAGCCTTCCTTGGGCAGAACAAGTACTGGAGTGGTAGAGAGTGCATCCTTCAAAGTTCAAAATGCTTCCTCATATTCAGGGCTCCAAATGAATGGGACGGCTTTCTGAGTTAACTTAGTCAAAGGCAAGGCGATCTGGGAAAAGCCTTTAACAAACTTTCTGTAATATCAAGCTAATCCCGAGAAACTTCTAGTATCAGTGACTGACTTAGGTTGAACCCAGTCCTGAATAGCGCTTACTTTGTTTTGATCTACACGAATACCCTGGGCATCGACTATATGTCCCAAGAATGTAATGAACTTAAGCCAAAACTCACATTTAGAGAACTTGGCATACAGTTGATGTTCAAGTAGAGCTTCTAACACTAATCTCAGATGATTTTCATGATCTTTTAAGGTTCGAGAATAAATGAGGATATCGTCGATAAAGACGATTACAAATTTGTCTTAATATGGCTTCAGAACTCGCTGCATCAAATCTATAAAAATTAATGGCTCATTAGTGAGTCCGAAAGATATCACTAAAAATTCAAAATGATCATAGCGAGTACGGAAGGTGGTCTTTCCTATATCATCTTCTTTTACTCGCAATTGATGATATCCAGACCTCAAATCAATCTTATAAAATATAACATCTCCAGATAACTAGTTGAATAAATCATCAATTTTAGGCAATGGGTATTTGTTCTTTATAGTGACCTTATTTAGTTCACAATAGTCTATGCACATTCGCATAGATCCATTCTTCTTTTTTACAAACAGAATGGGTGCTCCCCAAGGAGACATACTTGGCCTAATAAAGCCTTTATTCAAGTGCTCTTGTAACTGTTCATTGAGTTCTTGAAGTTCCTTAGGTGCCATTCTATATAATGCTTTAGATATAGGCTGGGTACCCATAATTAGTTCAATAAAGAACTCCACTTCTCTGGGAGGAGGTACACCAGGCAAATCTTCTAGGAATACATCAGTGAAATCCTTAACCACTTTACAATTAGAGAGAGGGGTACTTTCTTTTGCTTCACCCATCATAGTGACTAGAAAAGCATCACAACCCTTACTGATCAATTGCTCAGCTTTAATAGCATTGATTAATAATAGTTGTGTACTGACTTTTCCTATAAAGGTTTCAGACTTGCCTTGGGAATGAAGAGTGACTTTCTTCTTAAGGCAGTTTATCATAGCATTATGGTCAATGAGCTAATTCATCCCAAGGATGATATCAATGTTTGCTAATGGTAGGATGATTAATTTGGAATCAAAATCTTAACCATTTAATGGAATCTTAACGTTACAAAACCTGTGAGCACTTAGTTGGGCTCCAGATGGAAGTCCAACACTTAATGATTTTGCCAAATTATACGGGTGTGGTTTGAGAATGTTGGCGAAACATTTAAAAATAAATGAGTGACTAGCACCAGTGTCAAATAACACATTGCAAGGCTGGTCATTAAAATATAATGTGCCTATTTAATTTATACGAATCGCATTAACAAATTACAATAATTAAGGTACATAAATGCAATTTAAAAGGAGAAGTTCAGAAATGTGTACCTGAAACCACATTATTGTCTTCTGCGGCTTCCAAAGGCATTAAAGCATAAACTCGTGCAGGACCACCAGGACGATTGTTTACCTGTTTCCTGGGATTGTTATGGGACTTAAGAGTCGAGGGCTGCTCTAGAGAAACTTCAAATGCATGGGATGGCATTATTGCCAAACCTGGTTCTCTCCTATTCAGCGGAGTTGCTCTGAATACTTGGTTCTTCAGATACTGCTTAATCTGTATTCCATCCACTGTCTCTGTGTAGGTGCAATGATAGAATAGGTGGCCTGGATGCCCACAAGTGTAGCACTTATAGCCAAAGTGGTAACACTTGCCCTAAGGTTGAGGCCTATTATAGCCTTGGATTGGTTCAGTAGTGGGTGCAGCTTCGATTTGGTAGACCTTTGCAGAATGAGGTTTATGCCTTTTAAAGGCCTCATGACTGAGAGGAGTTGATTGTATCTTTCACTTGAGATCTTTTTCTGAGTGATGATGCTCAAGCACCTTAGCTGTCTCTACTAGCTCAAAAAAGCTAGTCAGGCGAAGTGGAACAATCTGATCTTTCAATGAATCTCGTAGTCCAATGAGAAAGCGATGGCACTTAACCGATTCGGAGTGGGTAATCTCTAGAGCAAAATGAATCAACCTTCAAAATTCCCTTTCGTAGTCAACGATAGAATGACCTCCCTGAGTTAATCTTAGAATCATGTCTGCTATGATATTTTGTGCAGATGGGGGAATGAATTCAACCTTGAATGCTTCTACAAATTCATCCCAAGGGTTGTCTTTCGGTTCATAATCAATGAATTTTGTATTTTGGATATCATCCCATCATTATTCTGCTTCTGCATGAAATAGATTTGTCGTAAGATGAACGGCTTCTGAATTTGGCATCTTCAAACTAATTAGATTCTTCTCAACTGCTTTCAGCCAGTCAACTGTATCCATTGGTGATAAGTTTTCACCGAAGGTGGAAGGCTTTAATCTTAAGAAGTTATGAAGAAGACTATCCATAAAGTGATGGGAAGGAAAAGTATGTTGCAGAACATGAACAGCAGGAGCAGTAGCAATAGCTGGTACTGAACGATCGGACATCATTTTTTGCATTAGCAGTGCTTGTTGAGCCTGATTCTCCAACAAGGTTGCCACCATTGCTCACGAATGAGCTACTTCATCAGAAGAACTGCTCGAAGCGACAGTATTCTTAATTGGGGTAGTAGTAGGAGGTGATCCATAATTCATTCTAATTAAGCAGTACAAATCTATATTTCAGAATCATTCTAAGGAAGATAATAATTAAATTTCTAATAAATGCCAAAAATTCTCATTACTTTTGAAATGAGGGATTACATAGGATTTAGAAAATACCAAAAATCATAGCAGTACTAACATCAAGAAATGATAATTACGCTAGCTAGTACTCATATGTCCTTATTGTACTCAGTCCTAAATGCAACACAAAAATCTTCAAAGGTCACTTTCTGATACTTTCTCTTACATTTTAGTTCGAGCTTCTTGATGGTATCGTACTACCATACTCCTGCATAGTCTAGCATCTGATATGTTACTATATCAACCCAGAGAGACTCTGAACACTCTATGTGCCTTAGGACTGACTGTACTTGGCTCAACCACTCATGTGCGTAGATAGGAAAGTCAAGCCCTCGGTACACCGTTTGATGTAGAAGATTTCCAAGACTAGGGTTCCTTTTGTTGAAACTCTTTTAATTTTTCATTTGCTCTCTTGTCTCCATTTGAAACTATGACTCCAAGCCAACTCAAAGGCATGCAGATAATAGTCCAAGTCGGACTCTTCATGATCCATTTGATCTTAATAGTAGAATGTACTGGTTACTATTAACAATAGATGACTAGATTTTTTAGGATATGAGTATTTTTATTTGACATTTTTCAGAGAGTTACTGATAGTACTATGCTATAGATAATATATCTTGATGTTTGTACTTTAGAAAAATGGTCCATTAGGTAGAAAGGAATCACACATCCCATTCTGACACCTTATGGTGTTCTCTGATACCAACTATGGGGCCCCGTACCCTCCGTGGCCATACTAATACTGATATTAATATAATCACGGGGAATACGGTGCTCCAACTGTGGCAAATCCCTAACTTAAGTAAAAGTCAGGTAAGACCCAACCTCACTGTAAAAAAAGGAAAGTCTAACTAACAGTAGTAGGAAGGTCGTCCTTCGACACTAGCTCCTCTTCTGCAGAACCACCAACGAACAGCTCCAAATCTGACATTTGTCGGTATCATAAATACCAGGGCCCCAGCCAATCAAAAAAGGTGACAGTTAGACAATTTGTCTAAGTACATTTTAGGCTATTTAAGTGTACTGAATATTTAAAGATATCATATTTAATTATTTTTAAACCTGCAAGCAATATAGGGTGCCTCAAGCTACAAGGAGAAGGATAGCTATAAACTAAGCATTTATAACTGAGCAACAAGTATGCATAAAAACATGAAACTAAGCAAGGTGAGGCTAAAGAGCAAAAATAACTACAAGTACCGAAATATACTAATCCTAACATGCTTATGGTCACATGAAGACATGTTGGTCTTATAAAAGCAAACTATACTGAAAAGTGCTGAAATGAACAAATGAAACTAGCATCCTAAACATACCAATATATAATACTACTCAGTAGAAACCTATATACAAACATGCTTATTTAAGTATATAAAAGGCCACTAAAGTATGTGGCAAAAATGGGCTAAGTACATGAATAAACTACTAAGTAAAACCACTGAGACATGTGGCAAATCAATTGAAAACATAGAAATGTAAGGCCACTAAAGCATGTGGCAAAGCAAAACAATCACTGAAATTGAACTGAAGTAAAAGTAAGTCTAAGACATAGTACTACCATAACAGAAATATGCTATACAGGGCCTTTGAACAGAGAGTTCAACATGTGTCCACCCTAGGCATCATCAGAGCTAGGTCCGAGTTGAACTTATAGAATAAGACATGTATCCATCCTAGCCAAGCACTGGGCTAGGTCTGAGTCTATTCTATAAACAAACTAGAACTGAGGAGGCAGACTAAGCTAGGACATACCCTACCGGACTAAATGTACCGGAGAACCAAATGAATGTTATGCTTTTCAAATACTAACTTAGGATGTATCTTCCATATCCTAAGTTCACCTATTATGCTCAAGGAACAAGGCTCAATATTCATAGTGTGCAGAGCAATCAAGTCAAAGTAAGCAAGAGACTCAACTAGACATATGTAATATCTGTTGTTATCTAAGTTAACTATTCTGAGAAGATACAAGTTTAGGATCTCCAATATCCAGCTATCAAGTATAATCTTAGATTCACGACCTTAATGTTAACATTAGAACTTAATAAGTTCTAATTCAAAATCAAATGACTACTATAGCAGTTTACAGTAAATGAATCAACAACTTAATTATTATTTTCCTCACTTAACCTAGATCTTGATTTGATAAATCAAGATCTAAGGATTCTGGATCAAAACTCCACATATGGTGTTCAAATTCTGAATCCAAGGTGATACACTAATAAGAACCTAGGGTTCACACTCAAGCATAATATAAAGATAAGGAATCTTATAAGCTGAAATATTTAGAAACTAAGAGCATAGTGAAAGGGTAATTCTAATAATTTAAGATAAAATAATCAATTAATAAAATATAAATCTAAGATTCTATATTCAATCCTTAGAATAATAATATTATTCTATAGATTAAATAAACCCTACACCCACAAGGAGGTCTCAAAAGGATTAAATAGTAAATTAATTAAAAAATTCCAAATAAGATGATTCAATTCAATCAGCTGGTCTAAAGTCTAAGAACCAAGATCTAAGACTTGATCATTTTAGATTTAAACTAAGAAGTCTAAGCTTAAAGTTATTTAAGGCTTTTGCTTTTGTTTTCTTCAAGACTACAATTCATGAATAACTTTTATAAGGTAACTAGGATTAGAAACCTTAGCTTTAATATTGATTAAGCTAAACTTTTGTGAAGTGTCCTAAGATCACTTAAGATCTTAAGAGCTTACTTAAGGATTTTAGGATTAAGCACTGGGATTCATTCCTGAGGTGATACAACCTAACACTTAATTAATATTAATACATTTCATTACTGATTATAATCATTTTACTTGAGATTGCTAGGATTTAAGGGTACTACACATTTTGGTCAAAATGATCAAAATACCCCTCTTAAGGTAAAAAATAGGATTTTAGGATTTAATCATCTAAATTGATTCAAATATATTTTAATGAGCTTCATATTAATTAATAAAGTGGAATAAACACTCATCTTAGGGTTTGATAATCTAATTAGCCTAATTAGCACTAATCTTAATTTAGGACCAATTAAGGTGATTAAGGAAGTTAGGGCATCCTAGAGTGATCCAATTACATTTATAAGCTCTGTTATCCTTAATATGGCATTAAGAACTAGATCCATCAAAATTAGGGATTAATCCAAGGCTTAATTCACTAATCTCATCTTAGGGTAATTAAGGAGTGATTAACAAAATTAAATATCTTAAATTACTTTTAATGGTCTACATAGGTTTCTTATGATCTCATGAGCAATCAGAGACCTTAATCAATATTTTTGAATAATTAATGATTTTATTATGATTTAAATATAGCCAGAGAAGGATTAGGCATTTATTTAAAATCTAACTATTCGATTCTTAATTTTATTTTATATTATTATTTCTTGTATTTTTCTGATTAAAATGGTCTATTGGATCATACCATTTAGATAAGTATAACTAAAGTTATTTAAATAATTTATTCTATATTTTTATTTAAATAAAAACCATTTGATTTGATTTTTTCCAAATTAATTTTTTAAGGAAATTAATTCAGAATTTCCTTAATTAGCTGTCGGCCCAAATACTAAAAGGCGCGTGTCGAGGCCGGCCTGACCCAACACTGTGTTTCGTTCCCACGGCACTTCCCCGATACCCGGCATCTAGGGCTAAATCCAAATGTGAAATTCTCCTTGCTCTGTCCATGCCACGCCCGGATCTTGATGGCTACACCATCAATGGTGTGAGACGCGTTGACTGAACCCAAAATCCTTATTTGGGATGCGTCGGATTGCTGAGGTACTACTCGACTGAGATGTCACCTAAGGCGCATCTGTGAGGAGCTAATTCTCCTCATTGCATCAATGCCATGAGCCACGGTCTAACCCTACACACTCAGGGATCAGAGGAGAAGCAATTGGTCCACTCAGCAAGCTTGGGGGATGGGTGGATCATTGAAGTGCTGCTACTCACGGGATTTCACAGACGTGAGCTGCAACTAGATCGATCTATTCCAGCTGTATCGATCGACCTGATTGAACCCAGTAATTTTTATACCCTTACAATCACTCATGAAGGATATGGGTATCGATAGAGGGCTCAGAGGCTTAGCGAATCGCTGGGAATCACTAGTCTAAGGGTTGACTGCCAGTGCACTCTCAGACAGAATTCGTCGTGTCTGGTCCACTGCTAGCCTCTACCAAGGTAGTAGCTGCCTACTAAGGCGTAATCCAAGCACAGCATCTAGAGTAGGGAAAGTGCTAGTCGAGCTGAACCCAGCTCAGCAAAGAAGAGGTCAGAGGGCTGTACCTTGAGCTGGGTAATGGATGCGACTGAGACGAAGGGAGGAGCTCAGAGTTTTCTAGATAGTTGCAGAAGCTAGCTAGGGGTCTGAACGTCAGACACACACCCACTATCAGTGATATGCAGTATGTTCAGATGCCTGGGAGCTCAAACTGCAAGAGGACGCAGACAGAGAGGGAGAGGATCAAGCAGCCTATCCACAGAGAGCAAAGAGATTCTCTATGGAAATCCTGTGGTATTTATAGCCCGAGTTGTAGTGTGGGAGCTTCGGGCGTGCCTTCAATGGCTGACCCAAGGAGAATTAGGCATCGGGCCACGACCCACAAGGGGTAGACCTTGAACTTCATTCCCCTAGCCATTACGATTCGGGAGGGAGTGGGGGACAGGATCTCCCCCGTACTGCCACGGCAGCAGGAGTGGGGGAGCTATCAGGGCCTCTCTTAGAAATTTGGGGACGAAGCTGAATAGGGACTGGCCTGAGTAGCCGTTCGACGGATCATCAATTGGGATGGAGCGGTTCTGATCCTTCGATCAATAACAGCAGATCGGGGAGGCAGATCGTCCGTCGGATCGAATCAAAGTGATCCAACAATCAATTTGATTTACTTAAGATGGGACGTGGAGAGCCATTGAATTAGGATGCCAATCAAGTGGCTTGGATTTGATCATGGCGCGGGGTAAATCCTGCCGTTGGATGGAGGCGCGGAGATGCGTGTTAACTCCTCTATTGGCACGACTCTATGTGCCGCTGTCGGGACCCCACAGCGGATCTGCCGTGGTCCCGACAGCAAATCCCGCATTTAAAATTTTAATTTTTTAATTTGAATGGAGCACTGTATAAATGTGTAGGTGAATTTTTAATTTTTGCATTAGATGTTAATTTAATCTCTAATCGCCCCTAAAACCCTAAATATTGATTTGACCATATCTTAGTCAATTAGACTCCAAATCAGAAAATTCAAAGTGCTAGATAGCGTAAAATTTCAGTGCCAACAATAATTTGAAATAATATTTAAGTTCTGAATGCTAGAAGAATTAGAAATGATGAAAATACCCCTAATATTAATTAGTTCATAACTTGACCAATTGAAGCCCAATTTATGTCTACTTCTAGTTAAAGTACTTAGTATGCTATAAGGAAACTATAGCCACTAAGTTTGCTAAATTTGAATATTAAATAGAAAAGTTAGCTTTTTGACCCCTCTTAATATAGAAAACTACCAAATTGCCCTTAGAAATTGAAATGGTTATAACTAATTCATTACGCCTCAGAATTTAGTGTTCTTAAACTCTATAGAATCTTTAAATAGCAACCAATAGTAAACTATATAAAAATTTAGATTTTATTAGGTGAAATTTACTAAAATATCCCTTAAGTAAAAAAAAACCTACTTTGGATCTATAGGACCTATTTCTTATCCAAATTTGGTGTACTTACTATCTATCTTTATGTTAGACAGTAAGGAATCTTTTGATAGTAAGAAATCCTAATTTGGTACCCTAAATCAAAAAGTAGCTTTTTAGACCCTTAAGTAAGGGCAAAATGGTCATTTTACCCAAAATTTAGGTTAAGTATCTTTAACTCCTATATTATCTTCTAAGTCAATAAAACAAGTATTAAAATTATATTAGAATCCTTTAAGTGAGTAAAATCAGCTATTATGTCAAATTTGTTAAAATTCCTAAAATTTCTCTAAGTCTTTTTCTTAAGAAATTCAACACCTCACAATAGGATTATTCTTAAGATTAGGACTTGATCAAATGATAGATTACATTCATTCAATAATGGAGATATTCAATAAATAAATCATTGGTTTTATTAGTTTCTAGATTTTATAACTTATTTGGATTGTTTTATCTTTCAACATTAGATTTAGGATAGAAGATTCATCATATTAAGTTGATTTGCTTAATAGAATTTACCTCAATCATTAGTTTACAGTTAGATTTAAACCTAGATCTTAAGTCTTACCTTTGGGATTATGTGATTAAGCCCAATCTCATGGTGTTTAATCCATAATCTCTAGCTTGGTAGATTTTGGATAAGCTTTTAGTTTAGAATGTCTAAACTCATAAATTAAGTCGTGATGATTTATATTATCGATATTGATTAATCATATTCGGACCTAGCTAGTTTTATAATTTTATAACCTAAAAAGATGTACTTCTAAGTTACACTCGATAGTAGGAATTGGAGATCCTGAACTTGTGTAACTTGGAATAGTTATAACATTTAAATTAGATAACAAATGATAACACCATATTTAGTTATATCCCTTGCTTACTACTTGATTTTGTGCCACGCATTCCTTAAACTTTGTGCTTATTTTTCCTTGAACATGTTATATAAGAAAAATATTATTGCATGAAAATGAAAACTTATAATATTAGGAAAATATTTGCATTTGGGTTTAGTTCATGGTGGATTATGGTGCACATTACTCCAATGGACAGGGGTAATGAGAGATCAGGATGCTTAATATTACTCATTAAGGAGTGTGTGTTAAGTTTGGATCCCGCTCAGTCTTGCAAATGTGTTTGACTCTTCACTTGTTTCTGAAATTGTTCACAGAAACAAAAGTAAATAACTAAAAGATATTTGTATAGTATTATCTGCCTCTACAATTTTGCTTTACTGTTATATTCTGTCTGCCCTAGCCCTGAAAGGCTATGGGAATTTATGTCTGTCCTAGCCCAGAAAGGCTATGGGAATATACTGGGCTGAATTGGCCAATTCTTTCTGATTTAGCAGTTATGCACTTTTTCAATTTTTGGCTTACTGTATATTATAATGTCGATGCACGTTATTTCAGTTAGCTGTATTTTTCCTATTTACATGTTTAATTGTGTAGATACATATATAGGATAATATACTTTACTGTTTATTATATGTACTACTTTCAGATTTATATTTTAAACTAGCATATGTTGTATGATCATCAGCATGTATAGAATTAGATTTTTCTTTCAGTACCTTCACTTACTGTATTATATATGCATGTCTATTCCTAATTTAGTTGTTTGAGGTATGCTTTTGCCTCACTAATTATTTAGTTATAAATCTATGTTTATAACTTATCTTATTTATCTTATATGCTTATCTGCTCCTATGCTAGATAGATGTTTGGCTTTATATAGAGTAAAATGGTAGTATTAATAAATGTTTAATGAATATTATGCCAAAAATGTACTTAGACAATTTATCTAATAAGATTTTTCTTTTATTGGCTGGGGCCCTGGCATTGTGAAACTGACAATGTCAGATCTTATTCAGTTTAAGGAGTCAGTGCCTGAAGAAGAGCCTTATTTAGAGGAGGTGCAGCAGCCTGGTGCAGAAGACCTCTAGTTGCTTTTTTTTTTCTTTATTGTGAGGATAAGTGATATTATCATTTTCAGTCTTTTAAACTTTAATTAAAATATTGTAATAATATAGGTTCTGTGATTATGTTTACTTTCCACCCTTTATTATTTGCTAAGTCATATTAATGTTTCTTACTTAATGTATGGTGAATGGATGTAATGTTTACTTCATATCACTTTCGTACTCTGTATATATGTTAGACTTAGTAGTTGATCCTTATATTCATTCTGTGCACGTCCTTCCCTTATTAGTGGATTATGGATTCACCTAATCCAATGATAAGTGAGGGATTTACCAGAGTGGCACACCACCCCTTGGGTCTAATCCTGCGGATCAGGGGCTGGGGCGCCACAATACCGACGATCTCATTACGTGTATAATATGTTGAAATGAAGCTTGTTCTATGAAATTTCCATCAAGCATAAAATCTCTAAGTGAAAATAACCGCAACTCAATACCCTAATTTTGAAGTCCGGCCAACTAGGGTTCACTGTGGAGAGACAATTCTCCTTCCACAGTGAGCCAGTTGGCTAGCTCACTATCTCAATGGGAGCCTTGGGTCAAGGCTAACTGGAAATGAGATGAGGGCTCGAATGGGGGGTCAAATGGGGAAGGTTTATCGACTGGACGGCTGGTGAGGAATACCATTGGGTACGGTCGATTGCTGTAACCCGGTCGTGGTTGACCTAGAAAATACGATAGGAGCACAATTCGCCTACAATCCGAACCCTTAGATCGCCCGAGCTGTCCAAATTTGATTCGAGGTCCGTTAAGCCTCAGACGAAATCAGTCATTCGATAAGTACGAAGGCGCAGATCAGACGATGCAGATCTAACATGTCGTTCTAATTCGGACAGTGGGTGGATGTTGTTAGCCCCAAAAAATAGGTTTTAAATATTTAAATAAATATTAATTAATCTCATTTTAATTAATCAAAATTAAATAATCAAATGAGCTCCAAAATTTTTCAAAAATTATTATTAGCTAATTTGAGATTGAGAAATTTTAATTAATGTAATTAAATTTTTGATTGGAGGTCAAATAACTTTCTTATTTTTCTAATTAATTAAATTTATTAAAATAATCAATTAATTCAAATGATCTAGAGGCATATTATTTGCAAAATTTACGAGATTCTTAACAAAAGTGAGAAGAGAAGCAGAGATCATCTAAGCTTGAGATGTTGGAGGGCCAAACATAGCCTTCCACCAGGAATAGACTAAGAGTTTAAAGTTAGAAAATTGATCTTTTTCTCCATACTTAAGAGTATTAGTTTTTAAGGAGGATCACACTACTAGAGTGTTTTTTAGGGAGGAGCACCATAACACATATATTAATATTTTAATTATTGGATCATATCTATTTTTTCACTTAATCTCTTAAAAATTATTATGAAAAATTAAATTAAATAAGTAAATTGGATAGACTTTTTTTTCTCATAGAAAATATTTATATTTTAGGTATTCTTAATCCTTTCTTTTATCTTTGTGCAATTTTGTAGATATATATATATATATATATATATATATATAATGAAAATTATGAAATCTAAAGTATCAATTAAACAAAAGATATATTTGAAGAAGATGTAAAAATCAGATTATATATATATATATATTTGAAACTTAGTTATTACTCTAAAAAAAATAGAAATGAAAATTTATATTGCAGGGAAATAAAGAGAGAAACAATAATTCTTAGATGGCTAAATTGGCAGAGAATTAATGGGTGGGTCGGAAGGAAAATTTAAGTTTGGATTCGTGCTTTTGCGCATAAGGTGTTAGGAAGAAAACAAGAAATAAAGAGCAGAAATGATGGAAGAAGGCCCCAGAATTAGAACCCATCATTGCGAATCTTGGGCGGGACTCAGCCCATCATCATAGGACCCAATCCCTCCTCGTCACGTGACGCCACACAGAACAAATCTTATGATGCCTAATTATCTCATCCATCCCCAGCAGACACACAAAGGCGAAAGCCGAAAACCTTTTTCTTTCCCCCCCCCCCACCCCCCCCCCCCCCCCCCCCCCCCCCCCCCCCCCCCCCCCCCACCCCTATATATATGTATATTTAAATATATATATATATATATATATATATATATATATATAAATGTGTGCATATCAGACTCTGCATGTTGTTTGGGAAGTGAGAATAGGATTCCACGATGGAGAGGATCAACTCTAAGCTGTACCTGCAGAACTGCTACATAATGCAGGAGAATGAGAGGCTGAGAAGGAAGGCTCAGCTGCTGAATCAGGAGAACCAGGCGCTTATTTCCCAGCTGAAGCAGAGGCTCGCCAAAGCCTGCCCGAGCCCCAGCGGGCAGCACCCGATGCCCTGCCCGGTCTCTCTGATTGACCTCAATTCCTTTCCCCCTGTTCCTGCGGATCCCAGTAACTCCTAGAAACCAAATTTTCTATAGGGATTAAAGGTAGGTGGGTCGGTGGGTGGGTGCATGTGATGTCGGTGGGTTACCTCTGTTTAAAGGTCTGTCGTCTGATGTAGTCTTGTGCTGAATGTAACTTTAGATAAAAATGAGATTTTTTTAACTCTCCATTGGGTGATTGGGCTATTGGGTGATGTCTTTCATATGTGTTTGGGCAGCTCTGTTTCGCAGCTCAACCAAAAGACAGAACAGTTCTAATGCTCGATTATTTAAAAGTATTTTATACTGATTAAAGGTCTGTCATCTGATGCTTTTCTTTAGAGTATTATAATTGTAAATTTAAGCATGCATCTGTTCCATCCCCAATTTAAGAAAATATAGGTTCCCATCTAAAACTGTTCTAACTACTGATTGAGATTATTGGTGAAAAGTGTTGTAGCTGGTTTGAATGTGATGGCAGGATTGTAAAATTGCATGGGGTCGGGTGGTAAATTGCTGATAGGAAAAAATAAAACTTACCAAAAATGGCATCCGAGAGGCATATATTTGATGAGTAGATGGGTAATGGAATAGGCATATATCGTAAATTAAAAGTGGATGATGGAATGTATTTGTACTATTTTTCTTAACTATATGATAGGATTTTGGGACATTGCATCGACTGAAGAAATACTATCATTGCAAAACAAATTGTCAATTACAACATATATACATATCCTTATCAACATATATACATACAACATATATACGGATAATAATGAAAAATATATGAAAAATGCTCACAGACATATTTTATTAATTTTTATAATATACGTGTATTTTAAATCACGCAAGTACACGCAGTTTGAAGTGATATAAGAATGGGAGTTCTAGATTTTTGTTCTCTTGGAATCATGTATGGGTTATCAATTACTTCTTTCTCTATTAATGTTCAAGCATTTGAAAGTTTGTTTTATAACCGATCACTCGTTATTCCAACCTTAGCCATCTTTAATCAATCTCCAAACGAGACCTCATGACTTCAGGCGTTAATGTTTAAATGGTGGACATTATAACATATTAATGACTTTACCATATCCAGTGCAATTGGAACGAGGTTTCTTCACAATATCACATAGATCGTAGTGTAATCAGAAGGAGTTGCGTAGATGCCTCTACTACAAAAACATCATTTTAGACATAATCTTATGTCTAAGCGATAAGTTTTCATTAAATTGAGATCTACACAAATCATGAAATAATCACATGCACATAACCTAATTTCAGAATTTGTAATTCAAAATAAGGAACAGTGCAACTCAAAAACTATTTTAATCATATGATGGAGTTGAAGATCGTACATGACATATTTATAGATAAAACTCTTAGAAATTCATCTCAACATTCACTAAAAAATATTTTCAACATGCACATAAAATCTACACCATAGTTCTTAGCCTAACCCTTCCAAAAGGGGGGTTTAGGCGGCCATTATAAGGTTATTACTCACACAAATGTTTTGAGAATGTAAAACAAACATGATTAAAGAGATTTGGTGCAAAGAGAGAGTAGGGGTATGAGTTATTGAAGTAACAACCCTAAGGGTTCTCCTCCAATGCTTTTATTTCACTTTCTTCTTTGTTTCCTTTCTTCGTAGCTCTAGCTATAATGCCCCATCCTGCCACTATGCGCAACAGTATAGTATTAACGACTGAATGGGTAATTACTGTAGGAATAATCTGTAACAACCCAAAGTTATTAATCTCTGTTTATCAATCTAATCAACCTTGAACCTCTCCATTAGACTCCGAAAAGTGTTTAAAGCAAACCCTATTATTTTGAAGCGTATTTGAGCTCAATTGAGAATTTTGAATATTTTTATCAAAACTAGAAAATCACAATAATTAAATTGACTATAAATCAAAATCGAACTTCGTCATTGAGTTCCTCACCCCCAAATTTGCTATAGGTGAAATTTTGGTGAGCTTTGAAGATCGTCAAGATTTCACGATTATTTTCTTTCATTTTAAGACCCAGAAAAATAAAATAAATAAATGGACTTCCAATCGCAATTTTAACTTCACCGTTACGTTCCTCACCTTCCAATTAGTTAGGGGTGAATATTTGAGATTTTCTGGATATTTTTTTTAACTAAATAGAAATACCTAATTAATTGTAATTAATAATTTAGTTTTAAAATTAATCAGCTTTAAAATGGCTTTAGTTTCAATATCTAATTTTAAGAGCTCGAGCAAGAGTTATGAATAAATATTTTGCAGATAAAATAACACAAGAGTATCGTGAAGGGTACCAATGGAGAGATGAGTGTACTCAGCAACACTATCGAATAAAATAGAAGTATATGATGAGTTAGAGCATGGTAAAAGTGAGTGATATTTAAGAGAATTAAATGACTACATTCAAGCTTTACCCAATTAAGAAAATGAGTGTTTATCTATACCTAACAAGCTTGCAGGTAAACATGAAAATACTGTAGAAATGGACCCTTTTATGCTTACCTTTCTCAAAAAATTTCAGGTCATATCTAATTATAGTATTTCTTAAACGATCAATCATAGGTTTGTAATTATTATTCTTGATAGGTGGTGGGGATGTTTGTTTTGTTGATTAGGCAATGGGAGTTGATAAAGTTTATTATCACTTTTTCTTTTTTTCTTACTATACCCTATCGTATTATAAACCAAATACGGTAGGTTCAAAAGCTTGTTATGGACCTTGGACTCAATGTGGATCATGTATAATTATTGCAGTTCATGCACTCTTCTTAGCTCCAATCTTTTTTTGCTTTCATTTTAGAGGACATACGTCCTTCATTAAAAGCTTGTATAAATATTATTAAATATTGCGTGTTACTTTACTAATCTGTGATGCATCTCTTCTATTATATGAATAGTTGGAATGGTATGATTGTTTATTTTCATTAGTTATGCATCTGGCTTTTCTCCTTTAGATATCATTAACTCCCATAGTACTGTAACGCCCCATTATTAGATTAAGTAATCTAAACTAATAATGAGTGTTACTATAGTACTTAGTAATTAGTTTAGTTTCACTAATCCAGTATTAAGTACTATATTACACTCATTATTAGTTTAGATTACTTAATCTAATAACAGGGCGTTACATAATCTACCACTTTTTACTAAATACTTTGAGTTAAACAATGATAGTTAATTCAGAACAATAATAGTAGCAGGTGTGATAAGAACTGAATATTCCACCATTAATCAAGTTAAGTCTTTTATTAGCCTGATTAACAATATAAGTCTATTAAATTGATGATCATAACACAATATATGTAGTATAGTATAACATAGAAAATAAAGTGTATAAGCTAAAGACATATTATCCATGCATTCATCCATCCAGAAACAGTAAGTAAGGACATACATCTCAGAAAGAAGACAAAAAATACATTTAAATAGATTTAGGTTTTACAAACTTTAATGAAATATAGAAATGAACTCTCATCTCACTAAAATAGGAAAACATTTAAAGAAGAAGACCACAGTAGATACTCAACAACACAACGCTTCATTTCTTCTTGAGTCTCCTGCAGCTCCACCAACAAGAGTTCATAAAGCAAACAGAATCTGACATTGCCAATTTTGCAATGCTAGGGACCAAGCCCAAAAAAGAGAAAATCTTACTTATACAATGAGTCTAAGTACATTTTAGAATTATTAAAATGCATGCATTATATTACTATAATAACCCTAGTGTTGTTACATAATAATTAGTTGCTAAATTAACTTAATTCTCTTTCCAATACTCTTATAATAGTGTTAAGGGACTCCACCTCAAAATTTATGTAATTTAGAGATCATTTGAGACTTTCCAATATTTCTTAATTTTCTGATAATTTTGAGAATACCTATTTTATTTAGACCTCAGAATTAAAATTGGAGTCCACCATTAGACTCATCACCCCCAAACTAGCTAGGGCGGTATTTTAGGAGTGTTTGGAATTTGTCAAATTTTTCCCAATTATTTTAATAATATGTAAATACTCATATTAGGATTATTAAATTGACCTCTGATTAAAAATCTGATTGCATTTTTGAGTTCTTCACCCCACAATTAGGTAAGGGTGAATTTTTGAAATTTTTTAGAGTCTGTTTGATTATTTAATTTTGAGTATTAAATTAAGTATAATTAATTAAATAATTAATATAATTTAAATTAATTTATATATATTCTTTAATAGTTTTATCCAACAGCTTTAAAGGAACTGCGGGAATCCCATGAGGAGCATCAAACACGGGAGAACCCCGCAAGTAGATCTGGCCTGTTGGATGCCTCTAGATAGAGATCGATCGATGCATAAGCGGTCGATCAGATCTGCCCATCAGATCAGCACTTTGATCCGATGACCCTGATGTGTTTCTGTACATCTCTGTCTCCCGTTGAGAACGTGCACCTGGCCGCTAGTGAGCCATGCTACGGCCAGCCTCTCGCGCTCTCCAAGCCCTCTCAGATACCTCCATTCTCTCTTTTGCTTTTCATTCTTCTCCTTCAAGACTTGCTATAAGCTGAAGGTACTATGAGGAGCTGAGGAGATCGTCTTCAAGCAAACCCTAAAAAAGGAGGATGGGACCAAAACTTCAATGACTAGAAGGTACCGATCCTCATTGCTTCCTCTCTAATTGAATACCTTAATACTAATTCTGATCCCTTCTCTATCAAAGAGAACCTCAATCGGGCTTGATCGAGCCCTATCGAGCCCTGGTTTGCGTCCACGTCCACAGTGGGCTACTGTGAAGACCCACTTAAGTAGTAATAAGTGAAACTCTTAAACATCGAGGTGCCTTTTCAGATAACGGTAGAGTCTTGATAAAAACTCCAAAGTTAAGTGTGCTCATGTGGGAGCACTCCCAGGATGGTTGACCTGCTGAAAAGTTATCTTCTATGGGAAAAACCGTGAGGCCTTTCAGACCAAAGCGGATAATACCTTGGTGTTAAGAATTTGGGCTGTTACAAATTGTATCAGAGTAAACCATAGGGTATCAGATAGGAGCTAAGTGTCATACAGGATAAAGTACCACTTTATGTGAGCAGCCTCTTGAACCCATGATAGTTAAGGTGCTACATGGTTGTGGGTACCACTTGAGCTTGTAGTGGTCACCTCTAGTTCTATCTACCTAATGGATGGTTCTTGGATCTGTGTGTGGATACTGACGAGGACGTCAGTTATTTAAGTTGGGGAGATTGTGAAGACCCACTTAAGTAGTAATAAGTAAAACTCTTAAACATTGAGGTGCCTTTTCAGAAAATGGTAGAATATCTGATAAGAACTCCAAAGTTAAGCGTGCTTATTTAGGAGCACTCCCAGGATGGGTGACTTATGGGAAGTTAACTTCTATGGGCAAAATTGTGAGGCCTTTCAGGCCAAAGCAGACAATACATTGGTGCTTAAGAGTTTGGGCTGTTACAGCTACAGGATCGGGTCCTTTGGGTCGACCTTGGCGAGACCTTCGCGCCGGTGTGCGGGTCTCACCGAGTTAAATAATAAATCATTTCAATCTAGTTAATGAATTTAGACGTTATATACTAAGATCTGATCAAGATTTACTAAACTATGGATTATGATTTTAATACGACGAGATTATAGTTAAGCACATAATCCAAAGATAAAGTCTAAGGGTCTAAGGTTGCAGTTCTAAGTGAACTAATGATTGTGGTAAATCCTATTAAGTAAAGTCAAGCTTAATATGATAATTCTCCTATTCTTAATCTAGGATTGAAAGATAAAATAATAAAAAATGAAATTATGAAAATTTAGAAACTAATAAAAATCAAGAATTCATTCACTGAATAACCCTATTATTTAATAAATAAAATCTAACCTAATATCTAACATTATTCTTAAGAAATTGATCCTAAGGTTAAGTGAGGATTCCTAATGATAAGACTTAGAGAATTTCTAATAAATTATTGAATTTCTTTACGCTTGCTGATTCTATTTAATTAGGGAAAGATAATGGTGCATTTTAGCTAAGTAAGGATTATTTCCCTTACTTAGAGATTTCTTTATGGAATTTATCCTAAATTGATTAGGTGAATGATTTTATTCACTTAACTAATCTTAATACAGTTTTATTGTTAATTTTATTAATTTGAAAGATATTTTATGGGTTAAGAATGCTTAACCTAAATTTTGGGCAAAATGACCATTTTACCCCTACCTAAGGGTCCGAAAAGCTACTTTTTGATTTATGGCTCCAAAATAAAATTTTTTACTATCAAATGATTCCTTACTGTCCAACATGAAGTTAGACATTAAGTACACTCGATTTGGATAAGAAATGGGTCCTATATGTCCAAAGTAGGGTTTTTAACCTAAGGGTATTTTAGTAAATTGCACCTAATGGAATCTAAATTTTTTATGCAGTTTACTATTGGTTGCTGTTTAAAGATTTTATAGAGTCTAAGAACACTAAATTCTGAGATCTAATGAATTAGTTATGGTCATTTCAATTTTAAGGGCAATTATGAAATTTCCTAAGGCTAAGAGGGGTCAAAAGGCCAACATTTCCATTTGGTATCCAAATTCAGCTAACTTAGTGGCTATAGCTTTCCTATATCAAACTGAGTACATTAATTAGGAGTAGACCCAATTTGGACTTCAATTAATCAAGTTATGCCCTAACTAGGGTTAGGGGTATTTTGGTCATATCCAATTTTCTAATATTTAGAACCTAAATATTATTTCAGTTTACTATTGGTACTGAAATTCTAAGCTAGTTAGCATCTTGAATTTCTTAATTTGGACTCCAAATGACCAAATTATGGTCATTTCAATGCTAGGGGATAGTTCTGGTGCTACGGTGCGCTGTAGCGCCTTCTGACCGAAAGTTAGGCGCTACGGCGTGCTGCAGGACGTTATAGCAGATTTTGGCGATGTGACGCGCTACAGCGGATTTCGGCACTATGGTGCGCTGCAGCAGATTATGGCAAATTTGAACTCGAACTTCGGGCGCTGCGGCATGCTGTAGTGGTCTATAGCACGCTACGGCGGACCCGATTTCGAACTTCGGGCACTGCGGCGCGCTAAAGCACTCGACGGTGATTTCACCTGTGCGAAAACCGCAATGAGACACCTTTTGGGCTCAAACACTCTCAATCTAGAGCACTTCACGTGCGGTGCCATATACTGATGGAAAGGTATTTTCAAGACCTTTCCATTGATACCAAAATCAGCACCAAACGATCATGTTATCAATACAAACAGTGGAGTTAAAGTACTATGTATGCAGAAAGGAGGAAAAATAGAGCAGCTTCATCTTCCTAAAATCACAAACCTAATGAACTCTAATGAACTCCATACCCTGAATACAAATTTCTAAGGATGCAAACTAAGCATAAGAGTGAAATAAAATAGCCATTAAATCCATTCAATGGGGGAAAGGAGGTACTTTGGACTTGCAAATGGCAAATTTATCCAAAGATCCTTGGGAATTTGAGAGTTTGAGGGGCTAGTGAACTTCTCTTTAACAGCTAGCACAGCAAGAAAAATGGGAAATGGGAGGAGAACTTCAGTTGGGCAAATGGGAAAGAAGAGGAGCTGAAGTTTCTTTTAAGAGAGAGGAGGGGACAAGGCTCCATTAATGAGCCTTCCCATCAACATGGACGAGAAGAAAATGGCAGCAAAATTTCACTCAAGTGCAAGGAAGGTGAGGAAGTTGCTGAGAAGGAGGGAACGGACAGCATAAAGATCAGCTAGGAAAAGAAGAGGGAAAATATAATTTTTTATTATTTTTAATTTAAGTAAATTCTTTAAAATAAAGGAAAAATTCATATTTGAAAATATGCTGCGAAAAATCCCAAAATTTCACCCTTAGCTAATTCGAGGGTAAGGATTACAACGGCGAAGTCGAATTTGAATTCCGTCGAGTATTTAATTTTCCTATTTTTTCGGGGTATTTAAATACTATTAAAATATTTGACGAAATTACGGCGACTTCCAAGTGCTACCAAAACATCACCCCTAGCTAATTTGGGGGCAATGAGCGCAATGGCGAAGTCTGATTTTCGATCTGAGGTCAATTTAGATAGGTCAATTTTCAGAGTTTCTGGATTTTCCCAAAATTAGGATTCAATCTATTTGACTCCTAATTAGGACTAGGTCTTAGTGAAAGACTCCTTATGATCTAATTATAGCACTAAGATTAAGATTAGAACCTGGATTAGCCCTAATCAGATTAGGTAATAACTTGGGTTGTTACAGTAGTCATCCAAAGGTTTAGGCATTCTGGTTAGGGCTTCTATGTCCATTGGGCGCACCTCTACTCAAGGATGGTGTAGTGACCAACACGAGACGTCGATGTGGTCAAGGCATCAAGAATTTTGATCTTCAGTATTTTCATCTTTGGTCTTTCGGGAGAAGGATCGAGGACGACGACACTGTAGCGTCAGAATGGGCCAGCCCAAACCCGTGTGGTGCGATAGTGCCAATCCAGTTGGGCCCCGGTGTGACTCACGTCTTCTGTTAAATGGGATGAGCTATTATTTTAAAGATTCCATAGATTAGAGCTCAAGTGAATTAATTAAGCCGTAATCACTAATTAGGGTGATTAAAAGGTGATTAATAATTTGACAAATACTAAAATATTTCTATTGGCATAAATAAATTCTCCTTTATTTTATGAACAATTAGAGCTATTAATCAAGCAATTTGGCTAAGAAATGACTTAAATATTCACTAATTAAGATTTGAGAGAGATTATGATAAATTAGAAATTTTATTTACAGAAAGTGAAATTTTTATGGTTATGTTTAAATGGCCAAAAGAGTTTAATGGAATGGGAAATAACACTTAGTTTAGCCTAGATTTAGTTGAGTAATAACTTGGAGCTATTACAGGAACCCAATCCAATAATAGAGCATTACTATAGAACTTAACACTAAATTAGTAAAAAGCTAACTCACTATTATGTGCTATGCAGTCAAAAATATTTTTGAGGCAAATAAGTTAAAAGTAAAAATGAACAAGTAAGAAATATAAAGTAGGAGCATCTATATGGACCATCCAAACTGTAACAGCCCAAACTCTTAAGCACCAAGGTATTATCCGCTTTGGCCAGAAAGGCCTCATGATTTTTCCCTCAGAAGATAACTTCCCAGCAGGTCACCCATCCTGGGAGTGCTCCCACCTGAGCACGCTTAAATGACTTAAATATTCACTAATTAAGATTTGAGAGAGATTATGATAAATTAGAAATTTTATTTACATAAAGTGAAATTTTTATGGTTATGTTTAAATGGCCAAAAGAGTTTAATGGAATGGGAAATAACACTTAGTTTAGCCTAGATTTAGTAAAGTAACAACTTGGAGCTATTACAGGAACCCAATCCAATAATAGAGCATTACTATAAAACTTAACACTAAATTAGTAAGAAGCTAACTCACTATTATGTGCTATGCGGTCAAAAATATTTTTGAGGCAAATAAGTTAAAAGTAAAAATGAACAAGTAAGAAATATAAAGTAGGAGCATCTATATCGACCATCCAAACTGTAACAGCCCAAACTCTTAAGCACCAAGATATTGTCCGCTTTGGCCAGAAAAGCCTCACGGTTTTCTCTCAGAAGATAACTTTCCAGTAGGTCACCCATCCTGGGAGTGCTCCCACCTGAGCATGTTTAACTTTGGAGTTCTTATCAGGAACTCCATCGTTATCTGAAATTGTGCCTCGATATTTAAGAGGTTCACTTATTACTACTTAAGTGGGTCATCACAATCTCCCCAACTTAAGTAACTGAAGTCCTCGTCAGTATCCATACACAGATCCAAGAACCATCCATTGAGTAGATAGGACTAGAGGTAACCCCTACAGGCGCAAGAGGTACCCACAACCATGTAGCACCTTAACCATCATGGGTTGAAGAGGCTACTCACATGAAGTGGTACTTTATCCTGTATGGCACTCGGCTCCTATCTGACACTATGTGGTTTGCTCTGATACCATTTGTAACAGTCCAAACTCTTAAGCATCAAGGTATTGTCTGCTTTGGCCTAAAATGCCTCATAGTTTTTCCCTCATGAGATAACTTCCCAATAGGTCACCCATCCTGGGAGTGCTCCCACCTGAGCATGCTTAACTTTGGAGTTCTTATTAGGAACTCCACCGTTATCTGAAAAGGCGCCTCGATATTTCAGGCTAAAGCGGACAATACCTTGGTGCTTAAGAGTTTGGGCTGTTACAAATGGTATCAGAGCAAACCATAGGGTGTCAGATAGGAGCTAAGTACCATATAAGGCAAAGTACCACTTCATGTGAGCAGTCTCTTGAACCTATGATGGTTAAGGTACTACATGGTTATGAGTACCTCTTGTGCCTATAGGGGTCACCTCTAGTCCTATCTACCCAATGGATGGTTCTTGGATCTATGTGTGGATACTGACAAGGACGTCAGTTATTTAAGTTGGGGAGATTATGATGACCTACTTAAGTAATAATAAGTGAAACTCTTAAACATTGAGGCGCCTTTTCAAATAATGGTGGAGTTCCTGATAAGAACTCCAAAGTTAAGCGTGCTCAGGTGGGAGCACTCCCAGGATGGATGACCTACTGGGAAGTTATCTTCTGAGGGCAAAATCGTGAGGCCTTTCAGGCCAAAGCGGACAATATCTTGGTGCTTAAGAGTTTGGGCTATTACATAAACCAAGTAAGTATGCATAAATTAAAGTACATCCATCATAAAAATAAAATAAAAATATCACAGAATAAGTTATTATAAATTAATTTAAAAATAATTAATATGAGTTTACTTATCCTCATAAAATACAGTAAAATGGAAGCAGATTTTTCAAGCAACATGTGGCTGGTACTAGTCCCAGCCCCAAGGTCTAAATGATACTCCAGATCTACCATATTTTGCTTTTAATATGGTAAGGCACATCCAACAAAGTAAAAATAAGTTATTATACTAAAAAAGTCTAAGTACATTTTAAGATTGCATTATATTTTATAAAATTAATTTTAAGAGGAAATTATATTAGCATTTATAATTTTAAATGAGTAAGAGGGGCACTAAGACAAAGCAGGGTATGAAAGTAAGCAAGAATAGTAAAGTAAAGCAAATGAGTAAGAACTCACTAGTATGTTTTCTCTAGCCTACAACAAACAATAAGGGAATATATACATCCTATAAGGGTTATAAATTACTAAAGTGCATATGAAAGCATAAAAGGATACATGAATATATCCAATGAAATTATGATAAGTATTAAATAAAGAAAGCAATGAAGCATAAAATGTAAGTAAAGCAACATAAAATACAAGTAAAGTAAAGACTGTAATATGATGTAAATAACAATAAGAAGTAAACTATACAGTAAATAAAGTGGAGCATAGTCACATGAACTAGGTAAATATATAAAAAGACTATAATAAGTAAGTATAATCAAAAGGCTATGAAAAGTAACTCACGATCTATAAGATTGTAATAAAAGTAATGTTAAATTTTTTAAGTTATATAAGATATTGTTCTACGGGTATAAATTACAAAATAATTGAGGAGTGTGCACATCTGCCTAACTAAATAAGAAAAGTGGGGTCTCCCAAAAAACACACATTACTCCTCTAAGATGTGTGAGGTCTCCCTATTACTTGGAAGCCTGCCCTGGCTTGTAGTCCACCATATGAAACTCCTATGTTTAAAGTTTTAATGATTTATTTTATGCACAATACTTTATGAATGTTCAAGGTTGTAGTGTCAAAGCCAAGCAACATTCAAGGAATTCAAGATTTTTTTAAATCATGTGTATCCATTATTGTCTAAGTTTAGTTATCTAACTTAAATATTGGAGTTGATTAAGCTCCTAATTGACTTAGACATATCAATCTCTAAGTTAATTGAAAGGTAATGCAATAGATAATAGTGGTTTGGAAAGTAGTAGTTTGATTGAGATTTATTTAAATGGAAAAATAACTTATATGTATATACATGCAACATGACTCTAATCCTATTAAATTCCTAAGCTATAAAATCTTCATTAGTTACTAGAATTAAGGTTAAGGTTCAATAATTAGGGGATATAGGTTGTAGGTTACATAATTAGGAGATGTAGGTTGTAGGTTCACAACCTTGAAACTTACTAAGGCAACTTAAATTTAAGAGATTCAAGCTCAATAGTTCACTAAACTAACTAAATACTCAATTGGGAGGTTCTAGATGTAAGGTTAAGGGAAAGGTTACAATCTAGAAGTGTCAGGTTTACTTATGTCAATAAGGGTGCTAAGACTTAATAGGAAATTAGATCACTCTTAGGGAGCTAAATACTGCTAAGTTAAAGAGTAAAGAGATTAAAGTGAGGTTTGCAATTGATAGGGAATGTTTACTAAGTATAAATCCAAGTAATAGCTAATAGTCCTAATAGGGTTACATTCTACTAGCATAAACAAGTTCTTAACTAACAACACTTAAGGCATAGGTTGGTTACACATAAATTAGTAATTAATCAGGTCAGGATTTCTAACATATACTACGTCACCTATTATTGAAGGCTTAAATACAATTTTGCTAAACTAATCAAGAAGCATATAACTATGATATCTAAAGCATAAGCTCACTTTCAAATGTGACATAAAGGTTTAATTATGAAACTATGCATGCTGTCGTATGGCAAAAGTCCTAAAATATACAAGCTAAAAATCTTGAAAATCACATTACTAAAGAATTGAAGAGCCAAAAATCCATTTTCTCCAATTATTTTCTAATCAAAACAAGGTAAGCAAATATGGAATTCTAACATTATTAAGAGTAAAATAAAATTAAATATGTTAAATTTGGACAACATTAGAAAATTAAGTTTTTTGGGACTCCTAATTGTAATTAAAAAGTGATTAAGAAAATTAGATATTTAATCCTAAATTTGATTACATATTATTGTTCATCTCATTATTCTAATCAAAATAGTATATAATTTTGCTTAATTTAGATAAGTAAAATTAAAATTATTTAAGTTATTAAAATGGAATTAATTAAATAAAGTTTTAATTTAACATAATTAAATTATTTGCTGTTATGTTAAATCGTGTGTGCACGGCGCCTTCTTGGCGTGCACGCGGGTGAAATCGGGCTCACACATGCGCCATGGAAATGGGTCCACTATTCCTATCCCAATGCTAGATTAGATGGGTCGGGATGACATGCCTAAGACCACATCTCTACCCTTATCTGACATGCATGGGATTAGAGCATCACATCCATCAAAGATTCTGGCCATCCCGCAGCTCGGCTCTCACGTCGGCGTGAAGCCCACATTGCAGCTAACTCGTAGGAACCGACAACTCCAATTTTCAATGTCTAATGAGGCCATATATTGATGCCCTAGCCCCTAGCTCGAAGGGCTAGGGTTAAGTGTGCATCATTGTATACACCCAGCGCAATTGGGGTTTAATCCAGAACGATTGAGCTTGATTGACCCCACCAAGGAGCTTAGCGTGTGATGGAATGATCCAACAAAAATTGAAAGAGAAAAATTATGTATGATTGCAATGGAAATCAAGCGTACTTCAATGTTGAAATCATCGGATGGAGGAATTAGGGTTAGCTGGTTCAGCTCGAATCGTCGTCGACAGGTTCGATCCCAAGGCTTCCGAGCTCACTGCAGAAGGAGAAAGAGGTAATGAGCAATAATGAGGCTCTAAAGGCTAAAGGAGGCAATCGAGGGCTCGGTCAGGTACGACCACGCACTCCCCTACAGGTGTATGAAGTAAGAAAAAACAAGTAAGCAATATGAGTAGGAGCATCTATATCCACCATCCAAATCAGGCAAGTATGCATAAATGAAAGTGCATGCATCACAAAAATAAAGTAAAAAATATCATAGAATAAGTTATTACAAACTAATTTAAAAGTAAGTAAAATAAATTCACTCATCCTTACAAAATGTAGTAAAATGAAAGCAGATTCTTCAAGCTACAATAGGTGGTCGGTACTAGTCCCAGCTCCAAGATCCAGATGATGCTCCTAATCTACCGTATGTAATTTTTAATATGGTAAGGCATAACCAATAAATTAAAAATAAGTGACAAGGCTTAAAAAGTCAAAATACATTTTAAGATTACATTAGGTTCTAATTAATTAATTTTATGCAGATATCACATTATCTATTTGTAATTTTAAATGAGTAAGCAGAGCACTAATCATCAAAGTAGGGTATGAAAGTAAGTAAGAATAGTAAAGTAAAGCAAATGAGTAAGAACTCACTAGTAGGTTTACTCTAGCTTGCAATAACAAGTAAGGGAAAATATGCATCCTTTAAGGGCTAGAAACTACTTAAGTGTATATGAAAGCATAAAAGGATACATGAATATGTCCAAGGAAATTATGCCAAGTATTAAACAAAGAAAGAATTGAAGCATAAAATATAAGTAAGGAAAGGTACACTGCAGGTAAAGTAAAGAGTGTAATGTGAGGTAAACATCAGTAAGAAGTAGAACTGTATAGTAAGTAAAGTAAAGTGGAGCTTAGTCACATGGACTAAGTAAACATAGTAAGCATATCCAAAAGGATATGAAAAGTAACTCACAATATATAAGATTATGATAAAAGTAATGTTAAGTTGTTAAAGTTAAATAAGATATTATTCTACGGATATAAATTATAGAACAATTGAGGAGTTTAGTGTTTCTGCCTAACTAAATAAGAAAGCGGGGTCTAAATTCCATCTATAACCTCTTCCTCTTCCTCTTCCTCTTCTAAAGGCTAAGGTACCAATTTGTTCTCCTGTCTTGGTCATTTGATTCCTCTATTATGCTTATTCGCATCTTTAGACATCCATGATTAAGTATGGAAGCCATTATAGTTCTTCAAAGTAATATACCTCATGCTCTATTTTTCGTCCATTCTGCACACCTCTGCCTTTATCACCATTGTTCATATAACTAGAATGATCTGTTCATGCCGATTTTGGTGTCAATGGAAAGGTATCGGAAAAACAATTTCCATTGATATATGGAACCACTTATGAAATGCTCTGGATTGAGAGTATTTGAGCTTGAAATGTGACCCTTCACGGTTTTCGCACACACGAAATCACCAACGGGCGTTACAGCGCGCCGTAACGTGCAGAAAATTCATTTGACCATATCTTAGTCATTTAGACTCCAAATCCAAAATTTTAAAGTGCTAGATAGCTTAAAATTTTAGTGCCAACAACAATATAAAATAATATTTAGGTTATGAACCCTAAAAAATTAGAAATGACCAAAATATCCCTACCCATAATTAGGTCATAACTTGACCAATTGAAGCCCAATTTGAGTCTACTCCCAGTTAAAGTACTTAGTATAATATAGTGAATATATAGCCAATAAGTTTGCTAAATTTGAATATCAAATAAAAAAGTTAACTTTTTGACCCCCTTAGCTTAGAAAATTACCAAATTGCCCTTGGAAATTAAAATGGCTATAACTAATTCATTATACCTCAGAATTTAGTTTTCTTCAACTCTATAGAATTCTTGAATAGCAACCAATAGTAAACTATATAAAAATTTAGATTTTATTAGGTATTATTTACTAAAATACCCCTTAAGTCAAAAACCTTAGTTTAGACCCATAGGACTCATTTCTTATCCAAATTTGGTGCACGTATTGTTTATCTTTATGTTAGATAGTAAGGAATCATTTGACAGTAAGAAATCTCAATTTGGAGCCCTTAATTAAAATTCTTGGACCCTTAAGTTTTGCCCAAAATTTAGGTTAAATATCCTTAACCTTTAAAATACCCTTTGAAATCATTAAAATTAGTAATATAACTAATTTAGAATCAATTTAAGTCATAAATCCCTCAATTGGGATAATTTGTAAGACATTTCCATTTTAGATTTGAAAATCCCTAAGTAAGGTTAATATGTCTTAGCTAAATTCTATCTCTAACCTTCCTAATTAAATAAAATCAGCAAGTGTGAAAAAATTCAATCAATTCTTAGAAATTTTTCAAGTCTTATCATTAGGAATCCTCACTTCACCTTAGGATATGTTCCTTAAGAATAAGATTAAATATTAGGTTATATTTTATTTATTAAATAATGAGGTTATTCAATGAATGAATCCTTGGCTTTATTAGTTTCTAGATCTTATAACTTATTTGGATTATTTTATCTTTCAACAATAGATTTAGGATAGGAGATTCATCCTATTAAATTTGATTTGCTTAATATAATTTACCTCAATCATTAGTTCATAATTAGATTTAACCTAGATCTTAAGTCTTACCCTTAGGATTATATGATTAAGCTCATTCTCATGATGTTTAATCCATAATCTCTAGCTTGGTAGATTTTTGACAAGCTTTTAGTTTAGAATGTCTAAACTCATAAACTAGGTCGTGATGATTTCTTATAGTCGACATTGATTTAATCATATTAAGACCTAGCTAGTCCTAATATTTTGTAACCTAGAAGGACGTACTTTTAAGTTACACCCGATAGTAAGAATTAGAGATCTTGAACTTATGTAATTTTGAATAATTAGAATGTTTAAATTAGACAATAAATAATATCATCATATTTAATAGAGTCCCTTGCTTACTACTTGATTTTGTGCTACGCATTCTTTAAACTTTGTGCTTATTTTTCCTTGAACATATCATATAAGAAAAATATTGTTGCATGAAAAATGAAAACTTAAATATTATGAAACATTTGCATTTGGGTTCAGTAATGGTGGATTATGGTGCACATTACTCCAATGGACAGGGGTAAGGAAAGATCAGGATGCTTAATATCACTCATTGAGGAGAGTGTGTTAAGCTTAGGACCCGTTCAGTCTTGCAGACGTGCTTGACTCCTCAGTTATTTCTGAAATTGTCCATAAAAACAAAAGTAAAATAACTAAAAAATATTTGCATAGTATTATCTACCTCTTCAGTCATATTATACTATATTGTGATATTATGTCCGCCCTAGCCCATAAAGGCTACGGGAATATATTGGGCCGGATTGGTCAATTCTTTCTGATATGGCAGTTTGTATATTCTTTACAATTTTTCAGCTTATTGTTTATTATGTTGTTGATGCATTTTATTTCAGTTAGCTGTATTTTTCCTATGTTACCCGCTTACTTGAGTAGATGCACATATAGGATGCTAGACTTTACTACTTATTATATATACTTTTTCATATTTATATTTTAAATTAGCATATGTCATATGATCATCAATATGTTTAGGTTAGACTTTTCTTTTCAGTATTTTTACTTACTGTATTACATATGTATGCCCTACCTTGTTTAATTTACTTGATGTGTGCTTTTGCCTCAATTATTGCTTAGTTATAAATATTATTTTTATAACTTATTCTCATCCCATTGTATGCTTACTTGCTCCCATACTAGATGGATATTTTATTTAGTTTAGAGTAAAATAGTGATATTAACAAATGCTTAATAAATTACTTGCCTAAAATGTACTTAGACAATTTGTCTGATAAGATTTTTTTTTTATTGGTTAAAGCCCTGGCATTGTGAAACCGATAATGTCAGATCTTGTTCAGTTTGAGGAGCCAGTGCCTAAGGAAGAGCCTTATTTAGAGGAGGTACAGCAGCCTAGTGCAGAAAATCTCTAGTTACCTTTTTCTTCATTATGAGGACAAGTATTATTATTATTTTCAGTCTCTTAAACTTTAATTAAATGATGTAATAATACAGGTACTCGGGACTGTGTTTACTTTCTGTACATTATTACTTTTTGAACTATTTCATTTTATTTTATGGTTGATGTATGGTGAATGGATATAATCCTTACTTCTTATTGCTTTCGCACTCTGTATGAATATATAGATTTAGTGACTGATTTTCATAAATATTCTACGCACATCTTTCCCCTATTATTGGATTATGGACCTTACCTAATCCAATGATAAGTGAGGGATTTGTCAGAGTGATACTGCACTCCTTAGCCTAATAATTGTGGACTTAGGGAGCGGGGCGCTACAATATATGTCTCATATCCCTGTGTGTAGTGATAAGTGTAGTTAAGAAACCTAAGTGTCCAATATCACATTTCTTAAGACAAACAAATCATGTATATGTGCTTTTAACATGTGATAATATAGGTTGGTATAATAGTGCAACTGTAATACATATTATTTTTAGTTGTTAAGGAATTTAAATTATGGAACCCTTATTAGTAGAATTATGGATATTATGACATGTAGCTTCATGAAATAAGAAAAATAATTAGATAACAAAAGTGGATGTGTTTTTTATTTTTTGAAATTGATCATTTTATTTTTATTTTCATCAACTTTTGGCATGATATGAATTGCATAAGAATAATGCATCAAGATCATTTGAGAACTATTAGATGCAGCATACATCAATGTTATTTAGGAATTATAGGATGCAGCATGCATCCGATTACTTAGGATTATGGTATGCATTGAGGCATCAGAGTTATACATATCTATGGCATAATCCGTGGCATATTTTGATGCATTTTAGTGTCATATATCATGATGTAGTTTAATATTTTATTTAGTTTATAGCTATTTCACTTTAGTCTTTTTCAGTATACTATTTTGTTTCATTACTGCTCTAAGCATTTTGGCTTTACGATTACAATTTTGATTTAGTTTTTTACTGTTGATTTCTGTTTATTATAAAGTTAAGTAATATCCCTTTAAAAGTAAGAAAGTATTATTTGCAGCCTAAAATGTACTTAGATTCATTATCTAACATAAGATCTTTTCTTTTTCTTTTTTTTAGTTGGGGCCCTAGCATATAAAACCAACATGTCATAATTGAAGCAGTTTGAGGAGCTAGCCTTAGAGGATATTCAGAAGCTTCAGAAGGGGGCAGTGGAGTAGTAGTGGTTACAGTGTTGATTTAGTTTATTATTTTTACTGTGAGATGAGAGACTTGTTTTAAACTTTAATTTGTACTAATTAACTCTTGATGTATTTTTTTTCTTTTTGAGATGAATGTTTACATAATTTTTGTGTTGAATATTATGGATGGATATATTAGCTTCTGCACTTTGATATAATTTATCTTATACTTAGTATTGTGATATGATTAATTTACATATGCAAAGCTTATTCATATACTATGGCTATCTTTCCTTATTAATCTTAAAGCTAATTTGTATGAGTAATATTAATTAATAGTTGGAGTCTTCCCCTTGACTGTAGGGATTTCAAACCCCTCTCGCTCATACGGCCTAGCCTTCGGTGACATAGACCCATGTCTATCTGTTCTGCAGCTACAATGGAATCACACTTTATTAATCATGTAAAGTGTACCTTCCATGTTCTGCAATTTATATTATCCCAAATTGCTTATGGCACCTCAGTAGTGGACAGATTGGCACTAGGGCATGCTACAGTATCTTAGTCTCAGGTAACTGGTGCTATGGCGTACTACGGTGCCTCGCTCTTAGGTGCTGAGCACCATGGCACGCTACAGCGTGCTTGGATACTTACTGCAACTAAACTTTCCCAACTTCATTATGTATCACCTTGGAACCTCCTGGAAGCTTACTGGATCTCCACTAGCATCTCTATGATGATCTAAATAGTCTCCACATCCCAACACCTAAGTTGTTAACCTACTTAGTATATGATAAAGAAAGTTCTAATTCTTATGCATATACTATGGCTATCTTTTCTTATTAATCTTAAATCTAATGTGTATGAGTAATATTAATTAATACTTGGAGCCTTCCCCTTAACTGTAGAGATTTCAAACCCCTCTTGCTCATACAACCAAGCCTCTGATGACATAGACCTGTGTCTATCTGTTCTGCAGCTACAATGGAATCACACTTTATTGATCATGTAAAGTGTAACTTCCATGTTCTGCAATCTATGTTATCCCAAATTGCTTACAACACCTCAGTCTTAGACAGACTGGCACTAGGGCATGCTATAGTGTCTTGGTCTCAGGTAACTGGTGCTATGGCATGCTACGGTGCCTCGCTCTTAGGTGCTGAGCATCATGGCGTGTTACAGCGTGCTAGGGTACCTACTGTAACTAAACTTTCCCAACTTCATTATGTATCACTTCGGAACCTCCTAGAAGCTTACTAGAGCTCCACTAGCATCTCTATGATGATCTAAATAGTCTCCACATCCAACACCTAAGTTGTTACCCTACTTAGTATATGATAAAGCAAGTTCTAATTCTTGTTCCAATAGGTGCTAAGTGTCATTAGGACCTAATCCTAAGAAATTAGGATCCATCAAAGCTCAATTGAATCAATAGGCTATTTTGTCAATTTAATGACCTAGAAAATTAGCTAATTAAATTAACCTTCAATCAAGAATCTAATTATACTTTTTAAATTTCTCACACCCAAATTAGCTAAGGGTGAATTTTTGAGAATTTTTGGAGCTCAATTGATCAAAAAAATGTAATTAATTTAAATGTTATTAATTAATCTAATCAAATTAAAAACATATATATATTTAATGGATTTAAACATTTTAAGCAGGTGATCCACTATCTTCCCCACCACACAGGATAGCTAGATCAGGCGATCTGGGCCATCCCTATTGTCTAATTTGTTGAGATCAAATGGAATGTATTAAATTGTCGCCATATCTGATCTCGATCATTGGATCTGGATCAGATCCAAAGGTCCAAGTTAGTCCCATCATTATTCAATGTCTAAGATTTAATTAGCACCATAAACCAGATCAGGTCAGGTGGCCATAAGGGACCGGGCCTGTGCCTGTCCTTCTGTCCACGCTGGCCACTCCATGCAATGGCTTCAACAACCATACACAATGGCTCTCTCCCCTTCTACCAATGCTCTCCCATTAAGATGTAAATATGCTCCCACTCACCTCATTTGATCCCTAGCAGCTAGTTGAGAGGAAGAGCAATAATTTTGAGGTACCCCCTAACCCCATAATTTCAATTCAAATTGCCCACCTAAATGTTTGCCTACTTATTCCTTGTAGTCCTGATTGATTGCAAAACCCTATCGAGCTCGAACGAGCTCGATCTGATGCTTAACTCGATCTAGCCTATACAGTAGCGTAAAGTGCTCCTAGTCGAGTAAGCATCAAGCCAACCCAGCCTCTAATCTTGGTGTCCTTGGATTGGCCTTGATCTAAGGATTGTATCGGTGGCTGGATCAGCGCAAATGATTGACTGTGAAGGGTGAACTCTCCCTCCACAATAAACCATCTTGCAATAGGGTCTGGCATTTCTACTATGACTCCACTAGGTTTTTTTAGTTGTATGTGTAAAGCTCCTCGATAGGGTTGTTTTGATAGCTTGTATACCTTTTGATCTTAACTAGACAAGGAAATTTTAGTGTTTGAAATAAATCATAATTCTTCGTCTTTCGACCCCGATGTCGGATGAGGGGAAAGAACAGCACGGGTCGGGCTACCCGTGACTCGCTCGGGTCAAAGACTTTAGCCTGTCGGGGCACTGTCGACCCGACAGAACCCGAGAGCTGAAATGGGGAAAATATTTTGTTAAATGATTTCTAGCTATAATTCCAACTTAGGAAATTAATTGGATTTTAATTATTGCAATATCTTAGTCAATTCAGCTCCAAATTTAGTAAATTTATATATCAAATTCATCTGAAAAATGTGTAGAATCTAATTATTTTATTTTATTTTAGATTAGAACATTAGTTTTGCTAATGATGTTTAATTGCTCATTATTGATAATTAGCCTAATTATAGACCTAGAGAACTATAAAGTTTGCATGCTTACTGTCATTTTTCTCTTTGTGAGGTGTAGATCATTAAGGTAACCATAATAGCTTGATTTTCAAATCATTTTGGTAAGTCAATATTTGTACCCTAATTTAATAACCATTTTCCCCTAAATTTAGGCCAAGCTCCTCTTAGTGGGTTACACCACTAATATGAGCTTGGGAAAATTTGTTTTAGCATGTTAAGATAAATTGAGTTGATTTAGTGCTTAATATAGAAAAGAAAATAGAATGTAGGTAAGCTTAACCTAAAATCATCAAGTATCTCTTAATTAGAGCTAGATCTTGATTAGTAAATATTTAGACCATTAAAATTTTAATTTTCATGTTGGAGGTATCTAATGACTCCTTAAAAAGTATAGAACCTAATTGAAGCTTAAAATTCTATTTTTTTTAAGTTTAATTTGCTAATTACTCCATAATGAGCCTAAATCCTAATTAGTGCTCATTGAGTTTATTTCTTAAACAAACTTAGTGTTTAAGTGTTAATATTTTCCTTAAACGATAAGGAATCATTTGGAATTGATAAAATTTAGTTTAGAACCCTAAATCCTAAAGTCAACTTTTGAACTCTTAATGAGTGGCATTTTGGCAATTTTGAGTAAATCATAATTAAAGTAAAATTAGAACCTCTCAATCTATCCATTACTCTTAAAATATATAAAGTATAATGTTTAGAATTTTGTTTGAGCTTAATTAGAATTATTAGTAGCTTCATTAGCTTAAACCCTAAATTTTAATTAGAACTTAAAATTTTCCTTCTTAAATTTTGATTTAGTAATATATAGTAAATTAGTCTCTATTGAATAATGATTTAACTTAATAGATTGTATTTTAATCTATAGATTTCAGCTCTAGATCAAAGCTTAGCTTTTAAACTTAAGGTATGAGTATTTTATTTATGATTCATCATTAGTTATCCTTGGTAGTGGCTTAGTATTTCTTATCCTATTGAGTTTGATTATACTCAACAGGACTTCCTTTAATCTATAGCCTTGGAGAGTTTAGACCTTAGATGTTTAGAATCTTGGTTTGAGAGACTCAGACCTCTTATATTGGAAATTTTAGCTCTTATCTCTAAATATTGATTATATTTATCAAGGTTGGTTTGGTATATTTAAATGCCATCAAATAAGATGATTGATTTAATGACTTAACTTCAGTATGCGATATTATCTTTTTGGATTAGAACCGAGTTAGTTCTAATGTTTAACTTTATAGGACCGTGACTCTGAAAATTTATTGGATAGTAGGATGTTGGAGATCGTGACCTTGTATTTTATCAAAATAGTTAGAACATGTAAATTAGATAACAATTGATAACACACAAGTTATTAGTATGAGTTTTTCTTATTCCTAGATTCTTATGATTTGTTTTCCTTGTTTTGAGTCTTATTGCCTTAAACATGTCACATAAGATGAATTTGATGAATTATAATGAAAACTTAGTAAGAAATTAGGAAAATATTTGCATCGAGTTCATATCAAGGTGAGTGATTGTGTAACACATTACAGCCAATGGACATGTTGTAAGGAGAACTAAAGATACTTAACACTTACTCATTGGGGAGAGTTGTGCCTAGTTTGAGAACCCATCTCAGTCTTGCAGACGTACTTGATTCCTCAACTACTTCTGTATATGTCCATAGAAGTAAAGTAAAATAATTAAAATAAGCTTGCATATGTATTTATATCTCTTCAGTTCAGTTTAGTTATGCTTTAGCTCTGAATTATAAAATAATTTTATGACATGTTATAATTTAGTTTCTGTTACAATGGCTTTGTTAGTCAGGTTCTAATATAATAATTTTACTTCTTTTACTTTTAGTTTTAGTTTATGTATGTTTTTACTTCAATTTCAATTTCTTATGAAAATACATTAGTACTTATATGCGTGTTATGTTGATTGTCTTGATTCTATTTGACTTGGTCTATTTATATGTATCACTATTTATTTATGTTTATTATTTACTTCACATGTTTATTATTAACTAGATTTATTTAAGAGTGTTTATTTCAGTCATAACATAGATACTTTAGTATTATTGCCTAACCTTGTTATAGTTGTTGAACTTGAGGTGTGTTCCTTACTTACCTCATTTTGGTTAAGTTATAAACATTTTATTTATAGCTTTTTTATTTTACTTGTCACCTTATTGCATCTATAGCTTTGTCATTATTGTTCATTTTAAATTTGATATACTATAACATATAGAAATCATCAAACAACCTAAATTTAACTTAGATAGTTATCTAACACAATATTTTTTTTCCTTTATAGCGCTCTAGTTTGTGAAATCGACACATCAAACTTGGAGCTTTTTGAGAAGATTGCACCATGTGATGAGCTTAGCTAAGAGGATGATCATGTTACTTCATGACAGACCAAAATTATGCAGTATGCACAAGTGTACGTGGTCTAAAATAATATATGATGGTGAGATATCTAGATTTATCACCCTCTATGAATGGTGTGTGAATTGTTATTATAGTATATCTACTCTTAAGAATATTTAAATAATTAACAATTTGGGATTTTGTTCATAATAATTAAATGATTCTAAATTAGTGGTTTTGTAATCAAGTAAGGAAAGCTGGGGAGAGTTAGAATTCAAACATGTAGTTTATCATATATGTGTGCATAAATACTTGCTTCTTATTGTCATATCATAATTAAGTTGCCTTACTTTTTATTCTATTATCAAGAGATCTAACATTTCAAATGGTATATTGTAAGTTGTTAAGATCCTATCTAGTGCATTAGATGAACACACTTGGGTTCAATCTTAGTACATAAATACCTTTGTGATCCTTTTATGAGTGAAGGTTATCATTACGTCTAAGTGACAGAATTCATATTTTGTTTTATGATCACTTGGTCTTGCTTCCATCTATGGCTCACATGTTTCAGCTCTTAGTTAAGCTAAGGTAATGAGCTTTGAAGCTAAATAAGCTTATGTCACTTCGCTCATAGCTTAGCGCACTCTATTATCTTGCATAAATTAAGAGTGAGCAATGGAGCTCTATAGATGGTCTTGGCTCACATGAGTCGGATCCATACCTTAACTTGGATTTGGCAATGACCTAGGTGAATTATGTCACCTCGTCCACTACCTAGCATGCCTCCTCCAAGTGTTAAGGATTGAACTATATAGCTCAGAGATTTTTTATAATTTTCTCATGACTCAGATGATCAATCTTTTTGCTTAGAAATTATGCATGAGCTATTTCGCTCAGTGAATGATGTTACTTTCATTCGCGGTATGAAATCTCAAGAGTGCACAGATTTTAGATAAGCGATCGTCAAGCTCAATGAAATTTTCTATAAAGACTTCTTATATTCGTATAAAAACATCATTGGTAATTCCTTACCTAGTGGTATTGTTAATACAATTAATGTCATTGATTCGAGGATGGATATTATGAAAAAAAACTTCTTATATTTTTGTCAACAACAACATATATAATCTTAAATTTGCTTGAAATTTTGTGCGAGCCCATAATTTGGTTGTCAAATATCCTTGGTTCTAGAATGGTCTCATCCCCAGTCACATGGATTAGTTAATACTTTCGATGTGGGATTATTTCACTAATCTGACATCATTTTATCACATTAGTGTTTTCTAATAATGTGATTAAGCCTTACAAATTTGGTTAAATTCACTACATAATGATAATTAAAGTTTAATGGTATATAAATGAAGATGTAATACGTTATGAATCATGTGAGTTCCCCCATTCAATAAATCCTACTTTTGCTAGTTTTCTCAACACTAATTTTATGCTAGCTCAATTCTAGCACTTTCATCAAAGGCTAAGCTACATTTGGAATCCATTTTCACCCTAAGACCAAATGTTTAACTTCAAAATGCAGAACTTGCATTTTAGTTTTATGATCTAAAACCTTTGAAGCTGTTTGGAAATTATACCAAAATAGTTATAAACAACACCCTCATGATGTGGATACCCATTGATTTACCCAATTTTAATTAGTGTCAAAGTTGGGTTGTAGCAACCCTACCCACATGCCTGAGACCCACCCTAATATAGTATGAGCCTTCTAGGCCACCCCAAACCCCCAAATTATGTTTGTATAAACCCCCAAAGTCCATGGAAATCTTCCTTTGCTCTCTTAATCTCTAAAACTCCTTGAATTCCCAAACACATTTTCTTCTTCATCCTAGCTCAACTATAGCCAAAATCTACTGCTTTGGGTCTCTTGCCTTGATGAGTTCATATTAGAGGTTGAAATTTAACCAACACTGTGTCCTCTCTATCCTTTACAAATTCTCTTATGAATGATAAAATTACCTCCTTCCTCCTTTTAAACCCCAAACCCAATAGCCTCCTCCTAAGGGCAGGGGCTGGTTGAACCTAACCCTTAGGTCTTGACTTAGGCTAACCCCAATGTTATTGATTAAACATTAGTTCTCGGGACTTTCCCAACAATATGATGCACTCATTTGAACTTCTCTTCTTAAGGTATGACTTGAGCTTGAGCTTCTCTTCCCTACGTGTGATTTCATGTTAAAACCCAAACCTACCTCACTATTGGTAACCTTAGGTAAGGTCCATTGACCTGGTAAACACAACCAGATCCAAGGCCAATATAAAGAAATATAGTGATCCTAAGGATGATTTGACCCATCCATAACCTTATTTGGGATGGATTTAAGGGTTTAAAAGATGAAACAATAAAGTCCCTACAAATTGTCTAACTTGAGTGCAAGCCCCATACCCATTTTAAAAAGAATGCTCTTCCTCCCTCCCCTCCCCTCCCCCCCCCCCCCCCCCCCACACTCTCTCTCTCTCTCTCTCTCTCTCTCTCTCTCTCTCTCTCTCTCTCTCTCTCTCTCCCTCTCTTCCTCCCTCTCCCTCCCTCCCTCCCTCCTTCCCTCCCTCCCTCCCTCCCTCCTTTGATTAATTCATGAAAATTAGTTGGACTAAGCTAACCCAAATGAAGGGAAATCATATATTAAAATTTGATCAAGACCCTAAAGTGATGGGTGGTCCACACCTAAACCCTTTAAGGGCTAAGGATAGTGAGTATAATCATTAGTTGTGAAATAATTTTAGTAGAAGCACTAAGTTAAATACATAGAGATATTCTCTCTGGTAGTTAAGATGATGATAATTTTTCTAGTGCTAAGCATAGTGGTAAGCAAGGACCTACATCTAAAGTAGATATATGTGAAAATCATGTACCTCCATGGCGAATTGAGGAGGAATTGTGCATGTTGCATTCACAAAGTTTTAAGGCTCGTGAAATGAAGAATTTGTTGTTCAAGCTAACAAAAGATTTAATATGTTCATATAGAAGAATGTACACCGTTTATGTCAATTATGACGATTGTTGCTACTATAAGCATATCAACAAAGTTTCTGTTGTTCTTTTAACTTGAGTCAAAGTTGGGTGTGTCGGATAAATTCCTTATATGGAATCCACTGGGATATGATGGCAAAGATTCTAAGATTGGGCTAGCACAACTATGTTTAAAAAATTCTACAAATGTTAACATGGATGTGGTAAAGCAAGTTAATATACCATTGGGGAGTCACTTCCACCTGTAAAAAGAAGAGTCACCAAAGGATACCTAGGAAAGAAAGAAAACTGAAATAACTTTATATGACTTAGCAATCATGAGTCTAATGTACATGATTATTTGCACACGTCTGAACATAGCCCATCCTGTGGGAGTGGTGAGCAAATTGATGAGCAATCTAGGAAAGGTGCACTAAGATGTTGTAAAATGGATCTTTAGATACTTGAGAAGGACAATAGATAAAACTTTATGCTTTAGGAATGCAAAAGTCAAGGTACAATGTTTTTATCTTGAACTTAGCCAGAGACATGGATAGTAGGCAAAGCACAATTAACTACATCTTTTACCGTCAGTGGAGCTACAATGGGCATGTTATCAAAAGTACAAAAATTGGTTGCCCTGTCAACAATGAAAGCGGGACATGTCGCCATCATGAAGGCAAGCAAAGAGATGATTAGGTTGCAAAATTTCATGTAGGAACTGGGTAAGAAACAAAAAGACGATAGTTGCACGGTGACAGCTAAAGTGCAATCTATTTGGAAAAGAATGCAGCTTTCCATGCGAGAATGAAACACATCCAACTTTGTTATCATTTCATCAAGATGCTTCTGGAGGGAAATCGTCTCAAGCAGGATAAGTTGCATATATGTTCATGAAGATGGTGACATTATATAAACTAAAGTTATGCTTGGCATTAGTCAGCCTTAGAACATAACAATGAGGCAGAGGTTGATCCACCCCATGACACTAAGAAAAGAAATTGCTTGACAGAGGAGAAGGAAATATGATTTGCTCTCAAACTCCAAGTGGGAGGTTGTGTGATGGAGCCTTGAGTGCGTTAGAATGAACATACAAAGGCTGAAGATTGATTCGGACAAAGAACATACTCAAAACGATCAAAGGGACCTACTCTGAACGCTTGGGAACACCTAAGTGCCAGATAAATTAAAGCAGCTAAAAAGCTAGTGCTTGGGTGTGCCCAAGCACCAGGATGTTTTGAAGAATTAAAGGCTCGGTGCTTGGGTGCGTCAAGTGCAAGGATGCTTACAACATGAATCTTATACATTGTCTTTGGCTCGTGGGCGTGCCCAAGTGCTGTGAAGAAACTCTATAGAATGCTTAGAGACAGAGGCTTGGATGCATCTAAGCGTTGTATATATTTTATGCAAAGCCCAGAAAATTGAGGATCAGACATCTGGGCGCACAAAAGCTCTAAACATGGTGACATTGGTTCTGCGAACCAAAAAGGCTTGGGCATGCCAAAGCATTAGGGCTCAAATTGCTTTTATTAGCCAAGGACAAACCTTCCGGCATTTGGGCGCACCCAAGCGCAAGTATATAATCCTTCTTTAACTTAGGTGGCAAGGAAAAGGAGTATTTATAAATATAAAATTGTTGCAAGAAAATTATGAATGTATAAATATTTTTGACAAACCACATTCTATAACATAAAAATTTACGGTAAAGTATGGTTTTGGTAGTATTGAATATGGGAATGTAACAATTAGTACTCATATTCACAAGTTTTGCCATTACGGAAGACCGAGTATGAGTACAAGAAAAACACATTACTCTTAGCTACAACAATAGAACCAATGAGTCAATAATACTTATTTTTGTCAAGGCATATAATCAAAAAACTGATATTTATATAATTACGCAGAGAATCATGCAGCATAGAAGCATGGACAGCTTATATTACTTGAAGAAATCTCCCGAATCAAAATCTCAAGAATCAGCGCAATGTACATTTAAATCAAGGCTTGCTGTCAAGTCTATTAACTCCACAGACTCAAAGATGTACTTTCTCTGATATTTATAAAATGAATAATGTCTTTGTAAATTAAGTATACATACAATTTTATCACACGGTGAAAAAAAATTTCCCTACCTTGCACGATTAGGTCACTTTCGTTACATCCTAAAGCTGTATAGTAAATGGCCAAAGCCGCCTCACCAGCCCTCGCTGACATCCATAGGAATTGCACCAACATAAACCAAATTCAGAATTACAGAGAACTTATCAATCTCATTGATGAAAAAAAAATTCACCGCTCTACGCTTTTTATCCTTCTCTCCTAGATTTATACTTGTTCTCATTCTAAAGTTTCAAACCTCTAAGCCTCCAAGAGCTCTCATAGAAAATTAGCACCTACAAAACCCTAACCCAACATATTATAATTTATATGAAATCTTAAAACAACCCTTAGACCCGAAGTCCTTGCACAATTTTGGAAATTTTGTTACCTTGCAGGCAAATTTACTGTGTCTAGTCTTAGTTCGCACAGGTTTATCCCTGTTAAAACACGAAAGGATGGCTGACTTCACACTTTCAACAAAAAAAATAATAATAATAAATAAAGGATGGTTGACCATAGCATTGAGAATCAAGACTAGACATGTCTCGAACATCCATAGGAATTGCACAAACATAAACCAAATCCGCAATCACCTCCCCACAATCTCTTTAACATGGCTAAGGTTGCCTCCCACACCGTGCTCGCAACCTTCGTTGAACTAGTTCTAAACACCATACTCAACTTTACCACTACGGCACTTGCAGCCTTATATGGCAACATCCCCACCCTCAAGATCTGCACAAATTGAGACAATACCACCGGAGTACAGTACCATCTAGTTATGGGAGTTTGAGAACAAACATACAAGTAAAGGGCAACTTAGGAAATAAAAATTTATGACCACATAAGAAAAATCTTACCAAGCAGTTTCCATTCAACGAAAATGAATTTTTTAACTAGGAAAACAAAGGAGTTGCAGCAGATAGCTCATTAGACATAAAGAGGTTTAAATAAGATGGAATAAAAAAATATTTATGATTGTACTAACAAAAAGAAAACATAAGGCTTTCAAAAGAAGGACGGTGCACTGTAATCAGGCAGAGCCTCCTCCCACTGGAATCCAGTCCGCTCAATTTCGAATACACACGCACAGGGAGAGTTTAGTTTAAAAGACTCTGTAAGGCTTCCCCATTGTGCTCTTCAGATACAAGCACCTCACCTGCGCAGACAAAGAGCATCGTCGTGTTTGAGATATTGTATAATTAAATAAACTCAAAAATATAACTGATCTTTATGAACAGAACGGCATTGGAAAAAACATCAAAGGAGTTTGTAAACTCTTACATTTTGCCAGTTTTTCTTGAGAAGAGAAACAAGGAAGTTGACACTGAGCTGGACATTCTGAAAGATCTGCTTCTCCTCCATTCCGCAGTTGCCCACCGCAACACCCATGCAGAGGACCTTCTTCAGTTGGAACTTAACGGTGGCTTTGATTTCATTTACTTTTGATTCCAATGAATCCTGATGAGTAACCAGTGTTGGAAACTTTCCTTCATTCGATGAATAAAAAAAAATTAGCAAGGAGGTTTGCACTTCACGAATTAGCAAAAACAAAAACAAAAAGTTAATTTAAGGTAGCATTTTTGTTCAGAATTAAGTTTTAGCAGCTCCACTTAGCTTACAATTACGTTGAGCATTACATGAGATATCAATGTACTATTTTGTGCTACTTGTCTTGGTGCAGTTGGGAGATGTAAAATCTGCTCAAATTGAATTTCTAAGGTTATGGATTACAATGTAAATCAACTTCAGGTACTTGGATTACAGTGTATTCAAATTGATAGAATTTGAAATGCGAATAAAATGTTCTCCAAGATTTAAAATTTTGTGTTTGGTTGGGTATAAATTAGATTTTGTACGAAAATAAAAAATAAAAAAGGCAATTCTCAATTTAACAAACTAGACTTCCAATGCTCAGCCAATAGACAGAAGGATATAGAATGCCACACAGCTGATGCCCGGCAAACGCCAGCTGGTAACAAGATTATATGGGTAATTCCAATTATTATTTTTCAAAAGAAGTTTGTTTTTTAAGAGTATCACAAACTCACTTATCAAATTAAATCCTTAGTCAGATCATGCAAATGCTTTATCTGAGTTTAATTCTATTATTCTTTGCAACATAATTTATAAATTAATAGCAAAACTTCTTGCAGATAGATTAAAAACAAGTTCTTTCGCAGCTCATAGACTCATCCCAAGTTGCACTCATTTAAGTAGGCTAATATCCGATAACCTTATCATGGTACTTGCTATTTTAAAAAGCTATGGGAATCATTTAGAGAGGGCTAGGTATCATTCATGAAAAATCTTCAATATTATTTAAAAATGTCAGTTTAGCAACAATTTTTACTTTCCAGCACTCTATTTTAAAATGTCAGTTTAGCACTAAATGTGAATATTATGAATTGTATTTCGCTATTTAGGGCTTCCTAAATCTATTAGACCATCAAAGGGTTATTCGTTGTATTCCAAACTCATAATTATGCCTGTTTGATTTCTGTTTGAGGCTAATTGTTTATGGAAAAGCCATGTGTTGCTTCTAGAATGAGATATCATCAGTATTTAGGGGGTTGTTGTCGCCGATTATTTCAAAAAACTTTCTGCGATGATTTTTTTTCCTTCAAAGGATTGCTGTTTAATTATTATAAATAGTATTTTGTATTTGGTAATGAGTCTGGAATTAGCGACAATATATTGCTTGTTATGTGTGCTTTATGTATAATTTAAAGTCAGTTGGAAATGAGTCTGGAATTAGCGACAATATATTGCTTGTTATGTGTGCTTCATATAAAATAGATAATAAATAACATATGTAAAAATACAAGCTTACATGCCCCTTGTGGAAAGCAAAGGATGAAAAAGGATTTAACAGCAATAAATGTAGCATAACCTTCAATCAAATTGGTTGTAAAGCAAAGGATATAAGACATCATATTTTCCAACCAAAAATAGCCTAGCTAATGAAAATTTTCCAAAACAGAAAGTTTATACACTGAAATATGCCTGGCATTTAACTTGAACATAAAATAGTAATGAAATAAAAGATAATCATTAATTGCAATGATTTGTCAAAGTAGTCAAATTTCTTAGCATTTTCACATCCAATTGAAAGGTATTTATATGGATGGGAAAGATTTGTCAAAGAGCCCCTAATATCATTAATTTCAAGTTGGCTCTGACAAATTTATAGGCACATACTCTTTAAAAATCTTCCATTTGAATTTCAGTCATGTTTAGGAAGCCTTAAAACTGAATGAACAATGTGAAGTTGGACAAATATATCAAAATGCCTTGGTGCTTGGACAAGCCCAATACTATGAGAAAGACCGAGACTTCGGAGCTTGAACGCAACAACAGCACATAGAAAGCTGAAAACCTAGCGCTTGAGCGCGCCCAAACACCCAGCTAGATTTTGCCAAACTCCGAGCGCGCTCAAGCGTCAGCTCCCTGAGTGCTTTTATATTACTAATTATACTTTCTTTTAATTTTTTCTTTTCCTTTGGATTGAAGTTTACTGCAACATTCATGTAATGAACAATCATTGCCTTTGACCCAAAAAATTAAGAAATTTGCACCGAAATACGCCAATACCGCACCTGTTAATTTCAAATTTATAACCGATTTATTTCAAATTTATGGCAATAGATGATAAATGTTGCAATATTGACCTCAATGCGATGGGCACGAAGTAGTCTAATCAGGGAAGGCCTTTGAGAATATGCCTTGCTGACGATTCATGGGGATTCCTCACGCAATCGTGTTGTCAAGAATTCAAGCAAGTAACTTACAGAGTTCCCAATTTTGTGGCTTATCTTCCAAAGATCAAAACACCCATATTTCTAATTTTTCATAAATATGTTCACACGTTCAAATATAATGGTGTATGATACGACACCATCAAAATGTGAATATTCTTATTTTTCCAAACCTATTGTCGTCATCGAACTATACCTATTCATATTCAAATACTTAAAATCTGGGCAGGATGAATCATTTGAATTCTTATGGGAATATCAAGGCAAGAGGCAATACAACAACTCGAGCATAAACAACATAACAGGCCCTAATTCCCAAGAGTTTTTTGGGCCAAAAAAGCACACATCAAGTAGCTAAGGGAATTCAAGGCCAAATATTTTACTAACAAAGAAATGACTCTTGAAAAGGCTTTCACCCAATTAACAATATCAACAACACAATTCATGAACCGAACCGATGCCGCTCTGAATAAGGATGAGGCTTCAATGCAAAGGCCCTCAGAGGCTGCAATTAAAACATTGAGATACAAGTCGATCAATGATTACAGCAAATTTCACTCTATCAACCAAAAGCTTTGCCTGGAAACACCAAAATAAATATGAAGGAACACATCAAGGCAATAACCTTGTGAAGCACGAAGAAGATTATATCTCCGATTGTGCCATCTCAAGTAGAGCCTGAAGATATAATGCTAAAAGCAAGAATGAACAAAAACATGCAGCAGCAAAGTCAAGGCCATTTCCAAATGTAACCCAACACCATGCAAGTCACTAATTCCCTTTCCAAAAAAATGACACAATTAGAAACTAAATAAGAAGTTCTCCAAGTTCCTTGAAATCTTTAAGAAACTACACATTAAAATTCCTTTTGTAGATGCGCTGGAGAAATGACCAACTGCATGAAATTCATGAATGAAATTATTTCAAAGTGATATCTTAGTAGAAAATGAAATAGGCAGGCAAGGCCAAAAAATTGGGTGATGGGCTAAGAAAGCACACACCAAGCAGCTAAAGGCATGCAAGACCAAAAGATTATTGACGAAAATATGACTCTTAAAAAAGCTCTCACCCAATTAGCACTACAACAACAGTTCACGAACAGAACTGATGCCACTTTGAATAGGCATGAGACATCAATGCAAAGGCAGACGCTGGAACAAAAACATTAAGTTAAAAGTCGATCAGTAATTGCAGCAAATTTCGCTCAATCAACCAGAAGCTTTGCCTGGAAACATTGAAATAAATCCGAAGGAACACATCAAGACAAAAACCTTGCGGAACGTAAAGAAGATTATATCTTTAATTGTGCAGCCTCAAGTAGAGCATAAAGATAACGCAAAACGCAAGAATGAACTGAAACCTACAGCAATAAAGTCAAGGCTATTACCATATAACCCAACACCATACAAGCCACAAATTCCCTATCCGCAAAAAATTTATACAAACATACACCATATAAGCAGTTGTTCAAGTTCCTTGAAATCTATAAGAATCTACACATTAAAATTTCTTTTGTAAATGAAGTAGAGAAAATACCCAATTCCGTGAAATTCAAGGGAAATTCTTTCAAAGAAATGGCATCCAAGAAAAAAGGCGCACTCATGGACGAGTGCAGTGCCATCCTACAAAGAACGCTGCCTATGAAGCAGAAAGATACAGGGAGCTCAACAATTTTGTGTACCACAGAAAAAAATGGAGTTTGGGAAGACACTTTGTGATCCTATAGATAATTAGTGAATCTAAAGCCTCACTATGCATACAAAGAACTCAAAATAAATGAGCTAAAACCAATGACATCTCCCAGCATATTTTATAGTGTTGGACATGATGGAAGAAAACCAAAAAGTGTCATCAATTTTAGAAAGACACTTCCTAGCTACAGGGAGAAATCTAATCGATGTACAAAAAGGTGAACTCATTTAAGGTTGCAAGGTGAAGAGATAAACATCAATGTTTTTAAATCCATAAGTACCGTCTGGACAATGAAAAGAGTTGCTTACAAATGGATTCATTGGACGAGTGTGTACAAGAAATCAGAGTAAAGAATGATTCACAACAAACACTCCTTGTACTAAGTTTATCGAAAGAAGAATTTGCAAATTTTGACTCACAGAGGGTATGCATGAACCCAAGCAAAAACTAGAAAACGCAACAATTTAAAGAACATGGTTGATATGAAGGACTTATGATTCCTTCAGTTGAAAAACTTCCATTGTTAGAACTGAAGTAGCTACCTCCACATCTAAAGTATGCTTTTCTAGGTAATGCTTCTACCATTCCTGTTATCATATCTTCTTATCTCAATGCATAAGAATAAACAACTATGAGAGGTCTTGAATAAGCATAAAATAGTTGTAGGGTGATCCATTGCCAACACCAGAGAAATCAGTCCACCTGTGTATGCACAAAATATTGATAGAAGAAAATTATAAACCAACATAGAACACTAGAGAAAACAAAACCAAAATATGAAGAAGTCGTAAGAAAAGAGATGAAACTTCTTGATGTAGAGATTATTTTCATAACTTCTGACAATAAACGAGTAAGCTCGGTGTAAATTCTGCCAAGGAAAAATAAATCCAAATATGAAATGGTCGTAATAAAGAGCTTGTGAATTCTTGATGCAGGGATTATTTTCCCAATTTCTGACAACAGTTGGGTAAGCTTGGTATAAATGGTACCAAAGAAAATTGGCATAACTGTAAAACCTAATGATAAGAATGATTAAAAGCCACCAAAAAGAACCACTTCCACCAAATGTAGAAATAGGAAAATCATTCAGTAATTAAAAATTTTTCTTGTTGGATTTTAATGAGTGGAAAACTTGAACGGGAACAAGTGTCGAAAATTGTTGTAGCATTATAAAATTTGATCCCTTGTTTAACAGCTTCACGCTTCAATGTAAGTCACTAGTTTGTTTAAAAGTTCCCCAAGTTAGATATTTGAACACCCTAAGTTGCTATGTTGAAATGCACAAACGATCAACAAGACAACAAATATAAAAAAAATCTTTTAACTTTCCAGAACCCAAAGCAATTGAGGATTTAGGCTAATCATTGCAAAAGAAAAGTAATAGCTTAAGTGTGGCAAAATTGTTAGATGCAAAATATACACTCAACACCCGCCCCTAGTGCCACTACTTTCAAGTGGCTCAAACGAATTTAATGGCATTCACTCTTTAAAATCTTTCACTTGAATTTCAGGCACATCAAAGAAATTACAAGCCCAAGGAGACAATCTGACGTTGACAAACCTAATCAAAAGAATGTGGCTTGGCCTAAATGCCAAAAGTTCATCCAGAACAGATGTCTTAGCGCAGCACACCCAAAAAACTAGAAAACCAAAAAGCTAGGCGCAAGGGCATAAATTTATCAAAACTCTTCGGCGCTTGGACATCCCTTGTCCAAGCGCCAGATTCTCTAACCTGCAAAGCATCTAGCACCAAAATTTCAAAAGCTTGGGCGCTTGGGCAAGCGCCATTCTGCGAAACTTCAAGCAACAAAGCAAAAAAAGAGACCCAAAAGAGATATAACTAAGATGGCTCAAAGAGTATGAGAGGAAAGAAATCTAGGAGACTACCAGAAGTAGCCAAATCTTAAAAAAAGCCAAAAGAAAAGAATGGAGAGAAGAAAGAAGAGAAGAAAAAAGAGGAAGAAACTGGAAATTCAAGAGGAGCTTTGCAATAATTATTGACTCAAGTATTATTACAAACTGTTTTTGTATTTGCATTTCATGCATATTATGTATGAAGCTTCATTTGATTCTTCCCCCATAAGATCCATGGAAACTTCAATCATATTAAGAAGATTAATTACAAATGTTACATTTTAGCAAACCTTTTGATGATTGTTTGAATGATTCTTGATTGTGGGTGGAGGGTATTAATCCTAGATTCTCATTATTGGCAATTGATTGGATATAGAGAAATACCAATCACCATTAAAAACAATTGATCTTTTCGAGAGTTTGATCAATCTGTTAGGCTTGATATATTATACCTTAGATCTGATTAGAGATGACAGATCTGAAGGTTTAAAGCTACAAGGGTTAATTGCTAAGTTCAGGATCTAAAACAAGCTCATATCCAAAGTGGCTAAACTAGGATTAATCCATATTTCAATTGCGAAGTTTGAGAGAACAAAGTTGAACCTTACCCTAATAGCCGTAGTTTAGTCCTTTCTTAGAACTGTTAAGAGAAATACAGTGATTTAATCACACTCAAGAATGCCTAATACCCTTTTTCATCTCATTGTTTTCTTCTTAGATATGCATTTATTAAGCAAGCAACCAAAATTGTCAACTTTGTTGAAATTTAGTAAACCACTACAAATCTGTGAATCCAAACAAAATCTCACTATATCTGTTTTGATAATTATTCATTTCCCTGAAGACAATATTCAGAATACTCATCCCATATTACTTAAGATTACATACATTTGTGCTTTAATTCCTATACTAGAATCTGATTATCCAAAATTGTGAAATAAAGGATACTCACTAGCATGTAAATTAGTACTGATTTCAATATAACACGTCAACTTACACCCCACGCAAATTTGACAAAGTAGCCTAATTTCATATCACTTTTACAATCACTTAATAGGCACTTGAACAGGTGAATCTTGCAAGTGAGAAATCATGTAACAACAATAACAACAATATTAAGCCTTAGTCCCACTGAGTGGGGTTGACTATATGAACCATTTGTGCTTATAGTGCATGATCTCTCTAAGCATTAAAAATTTGAGATTTTAATAGTTTCTTGCCATATCTTACTTGGTCTTCATCTTATTCTTTTAGCATGGACAAGCGAGAATTCATGCTGACAAGTAATTTGTAAGCAAGGCAAATAAAACAAATTATTTAATGCTATCAAGAAACCAAATTATAGTGTAAAGCAAGAAAACCAATAAAAACAATATTATAGAATAGCACCAGCAAAATCAGCATCCAACAGCACGTGTATATGATCTTTTCAAGCTAGAAAGCTTAATAAAATATGGCATTGAATGTCATTAGTACTAGTTTCAACATCTTATATCAACTAGCCTATAATGATGTTTTGACAAAAAAGTATTCAAATACTTCACATTTACAACAATTTATTTAATAATACTTAGATGCTTGCAATCTTATGCTTGCATTTTTTTTCTTTTAAGGTATTTTTAAAATTGGAATCACAAAAAAGACAGACATCATAATTGAACCAGTAAATGTTTAATTTTGCAATACAAACATACATCATACATATAAACTAGTACACTAATGAGTAAAGTTTCCTTAATTTAAGGTCAAAAGAAGCATATAGTTTACCAGCTTTGTTAAGCCCGGGTCCAAGAAGACGAGGAATTTGCTTAATTATAGCTTCAGAAGCCAAGAAAGCATGATACTTCTTAGCAAGCTTTTTCACAAGCTTCTTGTTCTTATTCATCTTCTTTAGGCCTTCAACATCCATCCAGTCCAACCCTATCTTGTCAGCCTGCAGATTAAACAACAATGCTCTCAGACAAAATTTAGATCATTCATTTTTATAAACGGTAACGGAAAAATGTAATGAAAAAGATGCATCACATTAAGAGATTAATATTGAATTTGTTCATTGGGGTGGCTGTTTTTATGATAATTTATTTTTCAGCTGGAAATTAATCTTTTACCTCTTCAACATGCTGAGCATCACCAAGCATGCAAACTTTCATCTTTGGCCGGGGAATGTGAGGCAGTTTCACAGAACCGCTGAAGCGCTTATCCTTTTGAGGGTCATAATTCTTCAGACCAATTTGTAGCTCAACAGTTTCAGTGAAGTTGCGCTTCTTCTCACGTGTGTCATTTACAAGCTGAGAAATGGCTTCCCTTAAAGCATCACTTTGCAACTTACTGTGAAAATTCAAATAAAAAATAGCTGTGAAAACTAAATTGGAGCTGTAAAGGCTTAGTGTAAATAAACTAGTAATTAAAAAGTGAAATGGGAGATGCACGTAGAATATCATAAACTCATCATTCAGCATGTTAGTTTTAGCTAGTTGAGAACTACAGAAAAGCGATTGATTGTATGCATTAGAGTAACAAATTATGAACAGCTGTGCTTAATCACGAGACTGAAGCTTTATACAGACAAAAATTAGTAATTTAAATATACACAGCAATTAAACCAGCACAAGGAGAGCTAGAATCAACTCATTATAAAATGAGCCCAACAAGTATCAGTACCTGGGATCTTACAAAAGATCTTCTAAACATGATCAAACAAAAACCGCATCTATTAGGCTATGCACACAAATTATGCAGTGTAACTATGAAACAAGAAATTCACTGAAAAAAAAAAACAAGTAAATCCATAAATACCTCATCTTTCGAAGCAAATTTTCTGGGCAAGTTCTTGACTAATCCTAAAGCAACAAGAGTAAACCATTAGCGACGAAGACAAAAGAACAGTCAGGATTCACCATTTGATGGGAAATCAAAGAACAGAAAAATATATATATATATATATATATATATATATATATTGAACGCGAGAGAAGGACGAATTTCGCAAAGAATAGTTTTTTTTACGTATGTGAGAATGAGAATAGAGAATAGTATATAAGGCTTCAAGCCTAGAAGCCTTCAACAGAAAGAAATTGTAACGACCCGATGTCAGGTTAATGAAGCTAAACCGACATTAGGCGTTAACTCCCCAGGATCCTATTGGGTGTCTAAGCAAAGTGGCAAAAATAAAGTAAAATTTTCAACAATTCATTTCATAGCCATTTAGAAGAAAAATAACATTCAGTTCCATTCAACTTAAGATAGAAAATGCAAGCTATAAAATTATATAGATTATTACAAGGCTTTAATAGAAATGAAATGTGCATTAAACTAAGAGTTGTATAAGCAAGATTCGACTTCATTTGCTCTTCCTAGTGGCACAGCTCTTCAGTCATAAGCATTGATGACCTGTTTTAAAACACTTGTAGATTGTGTATTAGAGAATTTCTCTAGTACCGCGGATAACAACGTTTACAATTAAATTGGTGGTTAGCACAATGTAAATGATAACATGCAACAATAAATTGTAAGGCAGAAATAAAATAACAGCATGAAATACATGGCAAGCCTCATTTGAGGCAACAATACTGATTTCCCTGCAAAATAGATCTTAATGCATTTATATGTGTGTCACATTTGACACTATTTGCCAAAACACCTGCAAATACCTGCAAAATAAGAAAAATGACACAATTTAAAAGTAAAAGGAGATATCTGGATACCTTTACCTGTATGGAAATGCGTCAAAAGTGAAATGTATCTGCAAACATTTATTATATTTACTTTTGTTAGCCTCAGATTAAAAAGAATTATTGTGGTCTTCTTCTTAGATTAATTATGTTCAATTTTATGATTCTAAGTATTTATTATTACTTTAACCTAGGTTTCACAATTTTCATAATAGTATTCAATAATGTTTGTAAAATAAACTTAAGCATTTGCATTTTTCTTTATTTATGCAGTTATACACTCACATTCATTTGGAGATTCATATGTATACATATTATCATGGATCGATGTATGAGCACATGGAAGTACACAAGTATTGTTGCCCATATATATTTACTGTAAACATGCTGAAAATATTTGAGACAATACTCTTATTGTTAAAAAAAGATCCTTGAAGGCGAGCATTATTATTTAGCAACTTATGAAGCTCTAATAATTTGGCAACACATTAATAGAAAATAGAACAAAAATGAATGCATTTTTAATTAAAGCATTTACTTCCAGAGACATATTTGTTATGATAAAGGAATCTCACACAACTGGGCTCTAAGAACAATCGCCATGATAATAATCATTAACAAATAGAATATCATTACTCTATTAATGAGGATCAAATTTAAAATGAGACTTATGAAGTCCTTCATAGCCATAATTAATATTAAGCTTTGATTTAAATCTAGCTTCATAGTCAATATTATACAAACCTCAAATGTAATCTCCTAATAAGGAATTTGTGGCATGCTTGTTTTAAGAAAATTGATGGTGTTACAGATGGGTAAATATCTGAAGTTTAGGATTCCATCTGACTATCTGATTTAAGGAATAACAATAAATAATACTTGTGTTCATTGCGTGATACTCTCGTCATCATAATTTAAAGCATAAAAACTTGCATAAAGTGTAAAAGCTAGTACTAGCAAATAATAGTCCATCAAGAAATGAAAGCACGACAACTATCTTGCTACTAAAATTGCTATGGATGATACAAATGTAAAAGCGGCAAAATAATGTGTGTCTATATACATTTATATATGTATATAACTACAACAATTAAGTTTACAATATGCTGTTCACAAAAGTATATGGATGAATAAAACATTATATGACTACACAAAAGATATATTAATAAAATAAAATAAGAAAAAAAAATTATAAGTGATTACTCAAGTGAACTTTAGTATAAACACATGAATGAGTAAGAATCAACATTGAAATGCATTAGAGCATTAGATTCGTGTTTCCTTGGTTATAGCATTATTCCAAAGCAGTTTCTTATTTTTACCGTATTAGGAGTGAATGGCAGGTTCATTGTGCTTGAAAACATTGCAGGCTTCCTTTCTTCTTCCTTCGAGACTTTGTTTATTCAGCTGCTCAGCCACCTCAAACAAGTTTTAATTAATTAATTCACTTTTAATGACTTGTGACTTCTACTTATTAGGGATGTATCTAAATTTTCAACAGATGAAGAACAAGACCGAAGCCAAGAAGGCAGAAATTAGGCTGTTCCAAGTCTTTGATTATGTATGAAATAGAAAAGAGAACTGTGAGTGCCGATATTCTTGAAAAGCTTCAGTACGACAGCCATCTGAGATGGCTTAAACAGTTGAAACAAAAGGTGTTCAGCAAGATAGTGGGTATCAACATCGATGCAATTGACTCAACACTAAGGGTTAGTAATAATCTCAGTGTTGGCAGCAAGATTTGAATTCTCTTTTTTTTTTCCAATTTTAATTGCCAAACCTGCTGTGTTTCCAACAACAGTTGTCTGATGAGTTTTATTTTTCATCACTTTGTTCCAATATTTCAGAACACAAAAAAAAAGATCATAATAGTGCTATTACATTAAATAAGATACCCTACGAAAGTAAAAAAGATCCTTACCGCGTGTGAGGAGGGTGAGTGAAGATGGAGGAATCAATGAGTTCTTCAAAGCAAAATAAGGATCAGCGAGTCTTCAAAGGAAGGAAAAGGCGAGTTCAAGAAGGAGCGGCACGTCGAGTGAAAAAGAAGAAGGGTCGGCGTGAATGGATGTCGGGAGATGGAGGATCGGCTAATCCTCCAAGGAGTGGCGAATGGAGGCTGCTAACTTATGATTTAGGGCATTTGAGTTGCGTGCGTTTTGGGGTTGGTGCTCCTTTTGGCTGTATTAAGGAGTTAATATATAGCGGCTGCCTTTAAAATCTAGATCGTTTGATGGATATTGGGGGGTTAATAATGGCCCTAAAATTTCTAAGCTAATATTGTTCACCAATTGAACTTTTAAAGTTACAAATTTGTAATTGACTTGAGCATTTTGACGAGACGAACGTTCTCGAATAAACAACTTAAAATTGGATTCTGATCGAACTCTATTGAGTTGGATTATTCGAATGAGGGTTAAAGAAGTAATGAGCATGCGAATGAAATGAATCAGCCATTATATCAAATCAATGAGTGAAATGAAGGTACCTTAGCTTACAAATGGAGAGTTCTAGCTATAGTTCTCAGGAGCTTGGGAGGAATGCTTCTTCAGCTGTCAAAAGAAAAACAGAGTGCTGATCACAAAGGAGCTATATATGGAAGGATGATGGATGGGCTCAATGCATGGAAATAAGCTTGCAGGGAGCTCATCATTACTGTGAGTGGGTGGCAATCAAGGCCATACTACTGCAGTTGCACTCATGAACGAACAACTTAATGGATCAGTATAATAACCATAGTTGTTACTATAGTTAATTCAAGTTAATCTAAACCAAATCAAGCTTTGATTTTCATTTCATTAAACTCAATAAGTCATTTAAACTAAACCCTATAAGTTTCAAATTAATCAGAGCTCATTTGATCAATCAAGCTATTTTGCCTATTTTAGGATTCTAAATATTAACAAAAATAAGTTGACCTCCAAATTGAAATCTGATTTTATTTTTGAATTCCTTGCACTCTAATTAACTACGGGAGAACTTTTTAGAATTTTGGAGCTCATCTAATCCTAAATTGGATTATGATTATTAAGATTAATTATATTAATTAAGAATTATTTAAATTTAATTTTTAATTAAAATTTATTAGGCCAAGGATGTGATATCGGGACCTGTAGCGCCACGCCCCGTCGCCGCGCGCAAAAATATTAAGTACAATCATATCGGTGGCGGAGCAGTGCGCCACTCGGGGAGGAATATTTCGTCTCCCCGAATCGCTGAAAACTAAGCCCATCCGGAGGGCTGATGACTCAACCTCACAGAGAGTTGAGAGCTAATACTTAAGATAAGAGTAGTATCCTTATTCTAAGTATTATATAAGTACATACATTGGATTTAGAATACAATAGGAATCCAATATATGTATAAGATATCAGTATTTCCAATATACTGATCACATCACAATACTAAGTATAAGTAGTGTATAACAGAGTGCGGAAGCTTTAAAGCGAACATCCAGAAAACATTCATCACAAAAATTGAATAAAACATTCATCTCAGAAAAGAAAAAAAAATACATCCAGAATTATTACAAATAGTTTACTGAAATAGACATAAAACTAAATACTAAATTGGAAATACTAAGCAGAAAATAAAATTAGAGGAGAGTGCACTAATACTCTACGAGCTCCTCCTGAATCTCCTGGGTGTCTTCCTGACATGTCTCAATATACTGCTCAGGATCTAGCAAATTGTCTGTGGGGCCCTCGTACTGACAACAAGGAAGTACGGTGCTTCAACTGTGGCAAATTCCCAACTTAAGTAAAGTTAGGTAAACCCAACCTGCCTTAAACCAAGACTTGTCACCAAGTGCTATAACATACATCAATATATATATTTAAAAATATCAAAGTGGTGGAAGCAATAGGTGAATAGTAACATCCACAAGCATGCATAGTAGAAAGAGAGAATCAATATAGTAACTCATCGAAATGCAGAAATGAAATACATCCAGAATTAATTATTACAAACTGAAATTTAAAGAGAATGAAAAATGTCCCTCAATCTCACTGAAATAAAATGCAATATCTAACTAAACAGCAGCAGCACGATCCTCCTCCTGAACCTGCTCCTCTTCTGCGACACTGCCCACGAACACGTCTGAATCTGACATTTGTCGATATCACAAATGCTAGGGCGGGCCAACAAAATAAAAAGGTTATAGTTAGACAATTCTCTAAGTACATTTTAGGCTATTTTAATGAATTGAATGTTTTAAAGATATCATATTTAAATTAGCTAAACATGCAAGTAGTAATAGGTGCAATAATCTATGGAGAAACAGTAATTATAAACTATCCATTTATAGCCAGTAACTAGTATGAAGTACATACAATATAAAATAAACAAGGTGAGGCTAAAAGCTAAAAAGAAACAGCAATTACAATACAATTATGAACCTAACATGTTTATGATCATATTAATACATGCTGGGTACATAAAAGAAACACAAGTACTGAAAACATGCAATTCTAGCATCATAAACATGCCAATATATATAAGTAAACCATATGAGTATACATACAACATGCTAATTAAGAAAAGAAAAAGAAAAGGCCACTGAGACGTGTGACAAAGGCAAAGCAATCTATGTAAAGTAAAGTCACTGAGACATGTGGCAAAACGAGCAAGTACTGAAAATAAGGCCATTGAAGCATGTGGCAAAGCAAAACATAAAATAATACTAAATAATCCAGCTAAAGTAGTAATAAGCCTAAGACATAGTACTGTCATACCAGCCAATAGGCCATACAGGGCCTCCAATATTAATCAATCAATCCCCAATCTAGCCATCCAAATATGCTAGTTCTGAGTCCAGTCTATACAATAATACTACTGAAGAGGCAGACTAAGCTAGGACATATTCTACCAACTGTAAATAAGGCAAAACTAAATGATATACAATTCTAATACTAACTTAGGATGTATCATCCATATCCTAAGTTTTCTTATTATGCTCAAGGATTAAGACTCAATAACCAAGGTATGTTAAGCAAATTAAATCAAAGTAAGCAAGGGACTTAATCTAAACTCATATGATATCTGATGTTATATAATTATCAAATCTAGCTACTCTGAGAAGCTACAAATTTAGGATCTCCAATATCCAGCTATCGAGTAGAATCTTAGATTTACGTCCTTAAAGTTAATATTAGAACTTAACAAGTTCTAATCCAAATCATGTGACGACTATATAGTTTAAGTAAATAAATCAACGACCTAGTTTATTAATATTTTACTCTCTTACCCAAATCTTGATCAAGTAAATCAAGATTTGAGGATTCAGGACTTGAACTCCACTTTGGTGTTCAAAACCTAAACCCAAGGGGATTTCCTAATAAGGATCTAGGGTTCACACTATATTCCAAAGTTAGGGATAAAAAATCCTATAAGCTGAAAGATCCAAGAACTACAAACTTAGTGAAGGGTTATTCTACTGATCATAAGATAAAATAATCACTTAAGAATTTTGAGAATCTAAGATCTATATTCAACCTTTAAGATAATTTTATTATTTTATAGATTGAATCACCCTATAGCCACAAGGAAGGCTTCAAAGGGTTAAACAATCAATTATTTAAAGAATTTCAATTGGAAATAGTTCAATTCAAATTGAGGATCTGTCTAAGATCTAAGATCTAAGGATCTGATGTTTGATCACGTTAGACTTTGAACTAGATTTTTACTTAGGAGTTTCCATTTGTATTTATTTTAGAATTTAAGCTCATAATTTAACTAGATTGAACTTATCAAGTGGTTTTAATAATTGAAATGATTAAATTTAAGTATTAAGCTTAAGTGACTTCTTTAAGGTCACTTAAGATCTAAGTGTCTTAATTAAGGCTTAAATGAAGATTTCTTAAATTAATGATCACATTATCAGTATTATTAGTCTAAGAGTTTAGAGAACTTTTCTAATCTATCTTAGGGTAATTTACTGAAATTTTCAAGGTTTATAAGGCATTTAAGCATATTTGATCAAAATGACCAAAATGCTCCTCTTAAGGCCAAAATTGGAATTTTAGGGTTTAATTGTCCAAATTACTCCTAATATGTTTTAATGTGTCCCATACTGATAAATAAGGGAAATTCACTTATCTTGGATTTTGACCACTTAATTAAGCTAATTAGCACTAATCACTTAATTAAGCTAATTTTTGGAGATTAATAAATTTAGGGCATCTTAGGGCAATCCAACCTTTCCAAATGGTTCTAGAATACTTAGGATAGTATTAGGAACCATCTCTATCAAGATCAGAGGCTTAATTATGTTTAATTTTACTAATCCCTAATTAGGGTGATTAAGGAGTGATTAAGAAAAATTGATATCCAAAATTAGTTTTAAAGGTCTAAAATTGATCTCTAGGGTTTAGGAAGCAATCAGAGCCTTTAATCTCCTCATTTGGATATATATTCAATTTAATATGATTTAAATAAGGACAGTAAAGAGTTGGGCAAATATTTTTAAATTCAACTATTGGATCTGTGATTTTATTTTATATTTAGATTTCTTGTATTTTTCTGATTCAAATGGTATATTGGATCATACCATTTGGATCAGTATAGCCAAAGTTATTTAAATAATTTATTATGAATATTTATTTAAATTATAACCATAGGATTTATTTAATTAATCACATAACCTTTAAAAATACGTTCCTATAATTAATTAATTAGACGCGGCCCGAAATCAAACCGTGTGGGTCAAGGTTGGCCCGGCCTGGACTTCATCTTCAACCTCTCGACGGGTCCGTCCCAGGCAAACTTCCGCGCTGAAATTCTCGGCACTCAGACGACGATGGCGACTCAGCTTGGTCCCTACACGTTCCTAGGGTCGAGACGCATCGATTGAACTATGAACCCCATCTGGATCCCTCTGGATCGATGGGGTGTTACTCACCCGAGACGCCTTCGATACGGGCGTTTCAGACGCACTGTGAGGAAATAATTTTCCTCACAGTGGCAATTATTCGGCCGAAGCTCGATACCTAGACCTTCAGGGAGGTGAGACGAGTCGATCCCCCAACATTTCATAACCTGGGGTGCAACCAATCGCTGGGTCCTTACTCGAACTCAGCCATTGGCTCGACCGCTAGCTCAGTCGATCGATACGAGCTAGCTTAGCCCCAGGTGACAATTACATTGGGTTTCCTAGGTGGCTAGGGTTCTCTAGGCGACATTCAGAGGCTCAATGCAGAGACAAGCGAGGAATTGGATCAAAGAAAATCCATGGGAGAAGGCTGTACCTAAGGACGGGTTGCAGGCTTGGCTGAGGGAAATTGAAGTGTGCTGGAGCTTCCTAACCAGCAGACGAAGGTTCACAGGGGGTCTAAACACCAGACGGGCCCTCTATCAGCGGTTCAAGCCTTCAGGTCGATGGGAAATTGATAGACGGGAGCTCCAGAGGCTTCAGCTGAGGAAATTGAGGAGTCTCAGTGAGCAAAGGGACTCACTGAGAGCTGCTGGGGGTATTTATAGGCAGCTAGGAGCTCTGGGGGTAGTTTCCAGAGCTTGGCAATGGCAAGAGGCTCAGCCCGAAGGAAATGGTTCAGGCCAACGGTTATGGGCAATTTGGGGAGAAGACAGCCAGCCAGACGAATGCACCGAGAGCAGGAGAGGAAATTCGGTATTTTTCCCGTACTGCCACGGGGGCTGGAGGGGTTATGGCTGTCGGGGGGGACCAGACTCAGACGGGAGATGTGAAGGAAATGATCCACAGTGCTCGGGGCCCTGTATCAGCGGTTCAAGCCTTTGATTCGACGGGAAATTAAGAGACGGGAGCTCCAGAGGCTTCAGTTGGGGAAATTGAGGAGTCTCGGTGAGCAAAGGGACTCACTGAGAGGTGCTGTGGGTATTTATAGGCAGCTGGGAGCTCTGGGGGTAGCTTTCAGAGCTTGGCAATGGCAAGAGGCTCAGCCCGAAATAAATGGCTCGGGCCAACGGTTATGAGCAATTTGGGGAGAAGACAGCCGGCCAGACGAACGTGCCAAGGGCAGGAGAGGAAATTCGGTCTTTTTCCCATACTGCCACTGGGGCTGGAGGGGTTATGGCTGTCGGGGGGGACTAGACTCAGACGAGAGATGTGAAGGAGATGATTCACAGTGCTCGAGGTGCTCGGGGCCGTCTGATTGATCATCTATCGAAGCGTAACAGCCCTGATCTCCCGACACTTAACGAACGGCGTGGATAGAATGCCCACCATTGGATTAGATTGGGAGATCTTACGGCTGATCGGGGATATCACTTATCTTGGATTATTAGTCTAAGAGTTCAGAGAACATTTCTAATCTATCTTAGGGTAGTTTACTGAAATTTTCAAGATTTATAGGGCATTTAAGCATATTTGATCAAAATGACCAAAATGCCCCTCTTAAGGCCAAAATTAGAATTTTAGTGTTTAATTGTCCAAATTACTCCTAATATCTTTTAATGTGTCCCATACTGATAAATAAGAGAAATTCACTTATCTTGGATTTTGACCACTTAATTAAGCTAATTAGCACTAATCACTTAATTAAGCTAATTTTTGGGGATTAGTAAATTTAGGGCATCTTAGGGCAATCCAACCTTTCCAAATGGTTCTAGAATACTTAGGATAGTATTAGGAACCATCTCTATCAAGATCAGAGGCTTAATTATGTTTAATTTTACTAATCCCTAATTAGGGTGATTAAGGAGTGATTAAGAGAAATTGATATCCAAAATTAGTTTTAAAGGTCTGAAATTGATCTCTAGGGTTTAGGAAGCAATCAGAGCCTTTAATCTCTTCATTTGGATATATATTCAATTTAATATGATTTAAACAAGGACAGTAAAGAGTTGGGCAAATATTTTTAAATTCAATTATTGGATCTGTGATTTTATTTTATATTTAGATTTCTTGTATTTTTCTGATTCAAATGGTATATTGGATCATACCATTTGGATCAATATAGCCAAAGTTATTTAAATAATTTATTCTGAATGTTTATTTAAATTATAACCATAAGATTTATTTAATTAATCACATAACCTTTGAAAATACATTCCTATAATTAATTAATTAGACGCGGCTCGAAATCAAACCGCCCGGGTCAGGGTTGGCCCGGCCCGGACTTCATTTTCAACCTCTCGACGGGTCCGTCCCAAGCAAACTTCCATGCTGAAATTCTTGGCGCTCAGACGACGGTGGGACTCAGCTTGGTCCCTACACGTTCCTAGGGTCGAGACGCATTGATTGGACTAAGAACCCCATCTGGATCCCTCTGGATCGATGGGGTGCTACTCACCCGAGACGCCTTCGATACTGGCGTTTCAGACGCATTGTGAGGAAATAATTTTCCTCACAGAGGCAATTATCCGGCCGAAGCTCGATACCTAGACCTTCAGGGAGGTGAGACGAGTCGATCCCCCAACATTTCATAACCTGGGGTGCAACCAATCGCTGGGTCCTTACTCGGACTCAGCCATTGGCTTGACCGCTAGCTCAGTCGATCGATACGAGCTAGCTTATCCCCAGGTGACAATTATATTGGGTTTCCTAGGTGGCTAGGGTTCTCTAGGCGACATTCAGAGGCTCAATGCAGAGACAGGCGAGGAATTGGATCAAAGAAAATCCATAGGAGAAGGCTGTACCTAAGGACGGGTTACAGGCTTGGCTGAGGGAAATTGAAGTGTGCTGGAGCTTCCTAACCAGCAGACGAAGGTTCACAGGGGGTCTGAACACCAGACGGGCCCTCTATCAGCGGTTCAAGCCTTCGGGTCGACGGGAAATTGAGAGACGGGAGCTCCATAGGCTTCAGCTGGGGAAATTGAGGAGTCTCAGTGAGTAAAGGGACTCACTGAGAGCTGCTGGGAGTATTTATAGGCAACTGGGAGCTCTGGGGGTAGTTTCCAGAGCTTGGCAATGGCAAGAGGCTTGGCCCGAAGGAAATGGCTCGGGCCAACAGTTATGGGCAATTTGGGGAGAAGACAGCTGGCCAGACGAATGCACCGAGGGCAGGAGAGGAAATTCGGTATTTTTCCCGTACTGCCAAGGGGGCTGGAGGGGTTATGGCTGTCGGGGGGGACCAGACTCAAACGGGAGATGTGAAGGAGATGATCCACAGTGCTCGGGGTGCTCGGGGCAGTCTGATTGATCATCCATCGAAGCGGAACGGCCTTGATCTCCCGACACTTAACGAACGGCGTGGATAGAATGTCCACCGTTGGATTAGATTGGGAGATCTAACGGTTGATCGGGGATACTTACGGCGGGTGGATTAGATGCCGTCGGATTAAATCTCAAAACCGCGGGACGGTCGAGATTAGACGGATCTGATCCAAGGTGCGAGCCATTGTATTAAATCCGCAGAACGGACGGCCCAGATGGCGCCCACGGTTTGGAAACCAGTCGACGGTTGGAAAGGATAGATTTGCAATTATAAATTGTTTAAAACTCTAATTTGCAATTAAACCAATTTAATTAAATCCAAAATTTGATTAAATGACCTCCAAAAATTTCCAAAATTTCACCCTTAGTTAATTTGGGGGTGAGGAATTCAAATATGAACTCAGATTTTGATTTGGAGTTCAAATTATTTTAAGTATTTTCTAGGGCTCAAAAATAGCCAAAATACTAAATTTTCCAATTTAGCTCCGATTAATTTTAAATTTCTAGGGTTATGTTTAAATGACCCATTGAACCCAATAGAATCAAAATCAAAGCTTAGATTAGCTTAATTAATCTAAGTTTAGCTAAGATAACAACTAGGGTTGTTATATTGCCGGATCCCAAAATTACTTCGTGTTAGACAATAAGTCTAACACATCGAAACTAATCTAAACAGTTCTAAACATTCATTTAATATTTACATAATATAATTAAATCTACTGAAATACTGTAAAGATAACCAAAAGCATAAAACTGTGTAAAACTGTATAAGACTGTACAAAACAGCAACAAAGTAAAGTAAAACTGAATTGTAAAGTGAATACTGTAAATAAATCAAAATAGTACTGCATCTAAAACTGAGTAATCATATGTAAATTGTGTTGTATGTCACTGAGACCGTGCATCTGAATATGCCACAATATTGTATGTCACTGATATGCGACCAAAATATCACTGAACTGTTATGAGCAGTACAGTCCAATGTATACATATATCTAGTTGAGAATACTGTCTACTGATGATGCCGATGCATCTTGAAATTCCCCAGACAATGTATGCAATATTCCGTAACTCACAAATCATCACTGATACTTATATATTATTTTGATACTCACACATCATGCTTATGCTCATGCTCATGCTTCTAAATTACATGAGATAAATCTAGAAAATACCTTAAAATCTGATAATGAATCCAAAGTTTCCATTGTGCAGAATCATACTAAAATGATTCTGACTCCTAAATCTAGTCTTGTTAATTAGTTAAAATTGAGTGTTTACTTAAGAATTATTAGTCTTAGAGAGTGTATACAGATATTTAGTATGTTTGCAAGAAAGGTAGATTTAACCCTTAACTTGTCTAAACTGCACTTATCGAAGCGCACTACGATAGGAGGCAGAACCCGGCCACAGTTTACATCTCAAGCTAAGCTGTTAAATGCCCTAATTACAAGCATACTTAGTGGTTTACGCAAAGTTACTTAAGATACTTAGTTTGCTTAAACTACACTTATCGAAGCGCACTACGATAAGAGGCAGAACCCGGTTGCAGTTTACATCTCAAACTAAGGATCTTGTTCACTAATTGTAACACTCTTAGTCTTAGAAGATTTATTCTAACGGGACTGTATTCGACTAATCCCGCATGATAGCACCTGGTCATAAGTCCACATTGGAGTGAATCAACCAATCCTGAATACTACTGAAATAAACCAGTAATATGGGTATACCCTACTATACCCAGCCAATAATCTGAGTTCAACATATTCTATTTAATTAATAAGGATTTATCAAATCTATTAATCCCTACTCTAAGTAGGTGTATTCTACACAAGACTCCAAGGATGTGATCAAGGAATCACTCAACATAGGTTGCTACCACAATGAATGAGCCACAATCTAAGTACTTTAGGTGATTCCTACCACAAGGTATCAAATTCAACTTTTAAAGTTATGAAGGATCAACTAAGTTTTTACCTCAATAATTTACATAAGTCCTTCCTATCTCAATATATCATTAGTTAAGGTCTTTAACCATTTCAATAATGATTCTATAGCAAGACCCTTAAGATCTCACTCTTCTACTTGTTAAGGTTTACTTATTATATTTAGGATAAGTGATCAGATTAGATGATTAAAATTCATTTGATCCTTTCTTATTCTATAATCATGGGATAAAATCAAAGATCTTATTAGAGTTAGATCATTTTATAAATCATTACAATTTTATTTCCATCTTATGCTAATTGTCTTATATAAGAGAAAATCAAAGATCTAAAGTTTAGATTCAGATGACTCAATCACACATCTTCAATATTATCCTTACCACTTCTAATTTGATGATTTAAGATCAATATCAAATCATATGCATTATTAGAATAATGTCAATTAAATTATCTTACAATCAAGTTAATTAATTAAGTGATTAAGGTTTAGATCTTAATCAAGACAAGCTAGGGTTTAACCCCTAACATTTCTATCATTAAGACCAATAATTAATTTAAAGGTCAATGACATATCAATGTATTATTAGTGTATTATTGATGTCAAGCTTAGGTTTGGATTAAGTATCATTTACTTAATCAAGTTATCAAGATGTTTAAGTTCAAGTAGGTACATTTAAGTATTCAAATAAATAGTGAAGTTCTCTAATATACATTCTAAAAGTACATAGATAGAAAGATGACACAAAAGGGTAATCAATGCTAATCAAATTTTAAATTAAATTAAAGGGATTAGCATTTAATTATAAATCTAAAAGACTTAAGTTTCATGCTATTGTTATTGTTAGGATATACATATTCAATTCAAGCACTTAAAACTCTATTACTTAGCATTTGGCACAATACATATTTAGGATCCAAAGTAGGTTTTGAGCACTGATTTAATTTCAACATGGAATTATATGCAATGCTCAATTTTAGCTAAAATAAGTTTAAATTTAGTATAACTTAGCCCCAGTAGGGTCCTAGGGGTCTTAAAATATCAAAACAGTGAAGTTTTGGCAATTTCAGCCAAAACTAGGCAGTTTTACAAAAAATCTGGGCAGTTTTTAAAGAATTCTGGGAAATTTTGCAAGTTTGGGCGCTACAGCGCGCTGGTGCGCACAATCCGGTGCGGCCCACTGCGGTGCGCTATGGCGCGCGCAGCGGTTCATTTTGCGAAATCACTGTTCAATTAATTTATTTTCACATTTTCCTAAGTTTCAAAAATATTTCCGGTGCAGCCCGCTCCAGCGCGCTACAGCGCGTTGTAGCGGTCTATTTTGCAATTTTTACTGTTCAAGTACTCTATTATATGTTTATATAAGTTTCCGCCGAAATGCCACCGCAGACCACTACAGCGCGCTGGAGCGGTTCATTTTGCAATTCTACTGTTCAATTAATTTTATTAATGTTTTCCCTAAGTTCCTGTCGAAATGCCGCTGCAGCCCGCTGCAACGCGCTGTAGCGGCAGACGGTGATTTCGCTAGGTGTGAAACCCGTGAGGCCCTTCTTTTGAGTTTAATTACTCATAATCTAGAGCATTCCATGAGTGGTGCCATATATCAATGGAAAGGTATTTTCGATACCTTTCTATCGACACCAAAATCGACACGAACGGAGTATTTTAACTATACTAAAAATGTGGATGAATGATAGGGTATACGAAATAGATAAAAATAGAGCATATTCCTTTAAAGCTTTTAAGAGCGTTAATGGCTTTCATTCATGCATACGGACTTCCAAGGCTGTATTCTAGCATAATAACAACTTGTAAAAGGCAAAAAGATAGGAGCAAACGGGTACCTTAGACTTTGCAAGGGAGAAGGAAGGAGGGACCTTTGCCTTTCTTCGAAGCCTTAAAGAGGAGCTCCTTCTTCTTCTTCAACACAAATGCAGCAAGCAATAGAGGGAGATATAAGAAAATTTCAGCAAGCCAAAGAAGGGGGGCTGAGCTTCTTTTTAAAGAGGGAGGAGAAGGAGGTGTGAGGGGATATGCCATCATGACCTTATGGAGCTAAGATGTAAGGAGCCATCATGCTTGCTAAGGAGCCTAAGGGGCATAGGGAGGGATGGTCAGCCGCAAATTGCAAGAGGGCTGTCAGCCAATAATAATAAAGATTGGGGAAACTGCAAATAAGGGATCGGATAATTACATATTTATTTTCCTTAACTATTTAAATATTCCAGTTTTTGGAATGTGCTCCGAAAAATTCCAAAAATTCACCCATAGCTAATTTGGTGGTGAGGAATTCAACGGCGAAGTTGGAATTTGATTTCGAAGACTATTTAATTATTCTATTTTTCGACGCATTTAATTACATTAAAATATTCGCAAAAATTCGATGACTTCCAAATGCGTCCAAAACATCACCCCTAGCTAATTTGGGGGTGACGATTGCAATGGCGAAGTCGGATTTCGATTTTGAGGTCAAAATAATATCTCAGTTTTCTAATTAATTAATTATTAAAATAATCCAAAATATTGGATTGAATTTCGAATTGCTCCAAACCTTCAGGGTTTGGTTCTAATGACTCGATGAACTTAATGGAATGATAATTATGCTATGATTATATTAAAATTAAGCTGGGTAATAACCTTGAGTTGTTACAGGACCACAGCAGATCCACTGCGGGGTCCCAATAGTGAGGCAGTCATTCCGTTAAATATATTCCATCGCACGAATCCTAGCGTACTGATCTTATGACAATAATGATATGCGCCCGGATCCTCTGTCATTTGTCAGATCGAGTAGCCGATCCCACGATTGATGTCTTTTCCACGTTTACCTATTTAAGTAATGCATCAAGACCGTCCAGATCCAACGATTCTGTGATCAGATGGCCCGCAACTCGACATGCCCTGATCACCTTCGTCCCCAGCCCGTCTGTCCATGCGTCTGGTCCCCCCCCCGACAGCTCGACCCCCTGCAGGCCTTGTGGCAGTATGGGGACACCTCGATCTTTCTCTTCTGCCCTCGAGTCCAACTATTTGTTGATTGCCTTCTTCCCAAGATGCCCTTAGTAGTTGGAACCATACCTCCCCCTTGCCCCAAGCCTTTGCCATGGACCTAAGCCATGGCAGACCTTCCCCTCAATCCCTCTAGCAGTAAATAGCTCTCCACCTGTTCAGGGAGTCCATTTACTCATTGAAAATCACTTGAATTCCCTTAAACTCTCTCTCTCTCAAGTTCTCAGCATTCCTGATGGATTCCATCTACTGTGTACCGCTGATAGTGGGTTAAGTCTGGTGTTCAGACTCCTTGTGCATTGTTGAGATCCTCTAGAAGCTCCAATACCTCTTCAATTCTCCTCAGTCATTTTTGTAATCCAATTTCCAAGTACTAGCCTAATCTTGTCAAGTCGTGTGGACTCGACGTTCAATTGAGCATTCTAGGATAGCATTTAAATGTCTTCTAGCTTTCCCTATGTAACAACCCTAGGTTATTACCCTAGCTAAAACTAGATTAATTAAGCTAAACCAAGGTTTAATTTTGATTCCATTGGATTCAATGGGTCATTTAAACTTAAACCTAGAAGTTTAAAATTAATCGGAGCTAAATTGAAAAATTTGATATTTTTGGCTATTTTTAAGCCCTGAAAAATACATAAATTATTTTGATCTCCAAATTTAAATCTGATTTCATTTTTGAATTTCTCATACCCTAATTAGCTAAGGGTGAATTTTTGGGAATTTTTAGAGCTCATTTGATCCTAAATTGGATTGAGAAAATTTAAGATAATTATATATTATTTAATTAGAATTATTTAAATTAAAAAAAAATTATTTTTATTAAATAAATAAACCTGGGCTTTGCTGTCGGGACCGCGACAGATCCGCTGTGGGGTCCTGACAGCAGCGCACGCATTTCGGCCACTCGATTCGTCAGCATGCATCTCAGCGCGCTAGATCCAACGGCCCTCATACCGCGTGCTGTAATTAAATCCTAATCGCCCGATCGACAGATTAAATCGGACGCTCGAGATCCTCTCTGCAGTTTAATTAATCAGGATGCGTCCATCACCAACGGCTTAGCGGATCAGACGGCGGAGACGGGTCTAAGCACTGTGGATCATCTTCTCCACTCGCCCGTCTGCGTCTGGTCCCCCCGACAGCGGGGATCTCTCCCTGGCACGTGGCAGTACGGGAAATTCACCGAATTTCCTCTCCTGCCCTCGGCGCGTCCGTTTGGTCGGCTGCCTTCTTCCCCAATTGCCCCTAGCCGTTGGCCCGAGCCATTTCCTTCGGCCTGAGCCTTCTCCCCATTGCCGAGCCTTGGACACCACCCCTAGAGCTCCCCTTGGCCTATAAAAACCTCCAGGAGATCACAGTGAGTCCCTTTGCTCACAATGAACCCTCAATTCCTCCAATTGCAGCCGCTGAAGCCCCCGTCTTCCTTGGTGAATTCCGGCTTCTCCCAAAGTGTGAACCGTTGATAGAGGGCTAGTCTGGTGTTCAGACTCCCTGGAAAGCTTCGTCTACTGTCTAGGAAGCTTCAGCGCCTGTCAATTTCCCTCGGCAAGGCCTATACCCCCGACTCGAGGTACAGTTTCCCCTATTGAAAATTTTTTGAAGCTCCTTTCATTTCTATCTTCTGGAATGAGCTCAGAATGTCATCTAAGCAGCCTTAGCCACCTAGGAATCTCCTGTGATTGTCGCCTGGGGCTAGGCTAGCTCGAGTCGATCGTATCGATCGACTGAACTAGCCACCGAGCCAATGGCTGAGTCCGACCAAGGACCCAGCGATTGGCTGCACCCCATGTTTAGATAGGTTAGGGGTTCGATGCGTCTTGACTCCCTGAACGTGTAGGGATCGAGCCCCAGTCGAATCGAGGTCTCTGTGAGGAGAATTTCCCCCTCACAGGAGACCTGAAACGTCATCGCAGAAGGACGTCTCGTGTGAGCTAGACCCCATCGATCCAGAGGGATCCAGATGGGGGTTCTCGGTCTAATTGATGCGTCTTGCCTCAGTGAATGTGTAGGGATCAATTTGAGCCCCTGTCATCGCCGGAGCGCCGAGAATTTCAACCTTGAAATTCGCCGGGCTCGGGACCCGTCGAGAGGAAGAAGACGAAGTCGCGGGTCCGGGTCGGGTCGGTCTCTGACCCGGGCGGTTCTGATTTTGGGCCGCGGTTAATTAAATCATTATTGGATTGTATTTTTAATAGTTACGAATTTAATTAATTAAATCCTATGATTTTCATTTAAATAAAAATATAGAATAAATTAATTAAATAACTTTAATTATATAGATTCAAATAGTATGATCCAATATACCATTTGAATTAGAAAAATTTCAGAAATCTGAATATAAAATAAAATTTTAGATTCAATGGTTGGATTTAAAAATATTGGCTAAAACTTCTCTATTCTTATATAAATCATATAAAATCTTTTAAATATCCAAATTATGAGTTTAAGGGCTCTGATTGCTTCTTGTACCCTAAGGAATAATTCCAGACTCTTAAAATTAATTTTGAATAATTAATTTTCTTAATCACTCCTTAATCACCCTAATCAAGGATTAGTGAATTAAACTCTAATTCAGCCTCTGATTTGGGTGGGGATGGTTCCTAATATCATATTAGACCTAGTATAACCTAAGTGTAAGGTTGGATTGCCCTAAGTGCCTTAAATTCACTAATCACCCTAAGTGACCTAATTAAGTGATTAGTGTTAATTAAAGATCATCTAGGCCATCAAAACCTAAATTAAGGGTGTTTCCCACTTCATTAAGTAATATGAAACACATTAAAATAGATTAGAACAAAATTGGGTAATTAAACCCTAAAAGCCTAATTTTAGCCTTAAGAGGGGCATTTTGGTCATTTGGACCAAAATGTGATTAATTGCTCCTCAAGGCTTGGGAATTTCAGTAAGTTACCCTAATTTAGATTTGAAATGTTCTCTGAACCCTTAGGCTAGTAATAATGTAAATGCGACCATCAATTCAAGAAATCTCCACTTAATCTCTAATTTAGACATTTAGGTCTTAAGAGATCATTAAAGGGTCTTTTGGCATTAGTCCTTAAATCTAATACTTGAGATGATTAAATACCACCTGAATAAGTTCAGTAAGGGTAGCCTAAGAGTTAAAACTTAATAAAATTATAATTGGTAAAATTTAAGTTAAGAATCTAGCTTAAGATCTAAAGTGATCAAATCTCAGACCCTTAGATCTTAAGTAGTCATAAAAGAATCAACTTGAGTTTGATGTTTAATTTAATGCTTAAAATAGTCAATTTCAACCTTAATAAACTCCTTATAGTTTAACTATGAACTCAGGTTCTAAAAGAATCACAAATGGAAACTCTTAAGTTAAAACCTTAATTTAAGGTCTAAAGTGATCAAACTCCAGATCTTTAGATCTTATATCTTAGACTTAGATCTTCAATTTTGAATTAAACCACCTCCAATTGAAATTCTTCAATGATTAATTGTTTAATCTTTTGAAACCTTCCATGTGGGTATAGGATGATTCAATCAATAAAATAATAAAATTATCTTAAAGATTGAATATAGATCTTATATTCTCAAGTTCTTAATTGATTATTTTATCTTATAATTAGTAGAATAGCCTTTTCACTAAGATCTTAGTTCCTAAATCTTTCAACTTATAGAATTCTTCACCTTCAAATTGGGTAACAAGTGAGAAACCTAGATCCTATTTAGAATATCACCTAGAATTTGGGATTTGAACTCAACATAGGGTTTAAGTTCTAAATTCTTAAATCTTGATTTATTTAATCAAGATTTGGGTAAGAGAGTAAAATATTCATAAAATTTGGTCATTGATTTGCTTACTTAAACTATATAGTCGTCTCATAATTGTGAATTAGAACTTGTTAAGTTCAAATATTTAACTTTAAGGACGTGAATCTGAGATTCTACTCGATAGCTGGATATTGAAGATCCTAAGCTTGTACATTCTCAGAGTAGTTAGATTTGGTAATTAGACAACAACAGATATCACATAAGTCTAGATTGAGTCTCTTGCTTACTTTGACTAGATTGCTTTGTATACCTTGGATTTTAGAGCCTTATTCCTTGTGCATAATAGGAAAAACTTAGGATGTGGATGATACATCCCAAGCTAGTATTGAAATTGCATATCATTCAGTTTTGTTTTGTTATAGTTAGTAGAATTGTATTGTATTGACTGGACTCAGACTTAACATATTTAGAAGGCTAGGCTGAGGATTGCTTGATTGATATTGGAGGCCCTGTATAGCCTATTGGCTGGTATGGCAGTACTATGTCCTAGGCTTATTGCTACTTTAGCTGGATTATTTGGTATCATTTTATTTTCACTTTGCCACATGCTTCAGTGGCCTTACACTTTATATATTGCTTTGCTTTTGCCACATGTCTCAGTGGCCTTCTTTTCCTTTTTCATGTTAATCTGCATGTTGTATGTATACTTTTATGGCTTAGATATATGTATAAATGGCATGTTTAGGATGCTAGAATTTTATCATGTTCAGTACTTATATTCTTTTATACTCAGTATATTTTATTTCGATCATAATCATGTTAGGATCATGTTAAATTCAGTGATTGCAGTTATTTTTGCTTTCAGCCTCACCTTGCTTATTTAGTGTTTTGTATATTACTTCACATACATATTGCTTGCTATAAATGGATAGTTTATAGTATTCCATTTCTTTTAGAGCTTGTTGCACCTTTATTGCTTGCATGTGTAGTTAAATTAAATTGTGATATCTTTAAATGCTCAGTTCATTTAAATAGCCTAAAATGTACTTAGACAATTGTCTAACTGTAACCTTTTTATTTTGTTGGCTGGGGCCCTGTGTGGCAGCCCTGCCCCGCCGTAGTCCTGTTAACCCTTAAGTTAACATGATTACGGTGGAGGGGTCACCAAATGACAAGGTCCCCACTTAGAATTGAATTAGACACATGTTCAAATCCAACTTAAATAAGGACTTTGCCATTCATCCCGGAATTTATCACTAAATGATCAAACAAGAACTCAGAGTGCGGAAGCATAAAACATAACATCCATTCAATACAGTATAAATACAATAATACAGAATAAGTAAAGTACTAAAAGAGAAATATAAACCTGTATTATTACAACATTTAATAAGTTTAAAAGAACTGAAAGGAAACTCTCAATCTCACTGGAAGAAAGGAAACTAAAACTACAGATCTTCAGGAACGGGCTCCTCCTCCAATGGTAAGCTCTCAACTGGATCTACTGCTCCAATAAACTCAGAACCTACCATTATCAGTTTCATAATAGTAGGGCCCCAGCTAATAAAAGAAAAATTGGTTAGACAATATGTCTAAGTACATATTAGGGTAAACAATTTATTTTGTTAAATAGATATTACCATAAAAACAGGACTGAAGCAATAAGTGCAGAAAGTGTACAAAAAGAACAGTAATAAGTTATAAACAAACAGTTTATAACTAAGCAAATATGAAGTAATACATACCTCTTCCAAGCAATTGCAACAAAGATAGGTAAGTAAAAGAAAAGTAAAATTATAAGAAAAGTACAACCTAAACATGCTTATGATCAAACAGAATATGCTAGGTGACATACATAATTTGAACAGTATAAAACTGAAAATAACTAGCATCCTAGGTATGCATAAGAAAACAGTAAGTAAAACTAGCATCCTATATATATAACACATTCAGGAAAGCTGTAAGTAAAACAGTGCTATAATGCATAGTATATAAGTAAAAGAATAACTGAAAATAGAAACTACAGTGACTATATAAGTCATTTGAACTGAACACGAACTCAGTAAATCTTAGTCTGATGAGCTAAGAAACTCTGAACTGAACATCACTGAAAACTCTTAGCCTGATGAGCTAAGACAGAACTGAATGTAAGTGTACTTTAATTAGTATATCCATATCAGAATCCTGACTCTATAGTCAGTAAGGCTAGAGTCTATCCATCCTATCACTCGGACTAGGCATGGCCAATAGACTGTCGGACATTAAACCCTCGAAAGGTTGCCGACCCCGAACGAGTTGATCGAAGAGGTATACTAATCAAGCTACACCTTACAAACCACTTGTGAAACGAAAACACAATGCTGCTTATAAATGTTCCAAATTAACATAAGATATTTATCAAATATCTTAAGTACATAATACATATTTCAAGGTATAAGGCTCAAAATCAAGGAATGCGAAGCATCAATTTCAAAAATGAGCAAGAAACTCTATCTAAAACACAGGTGATATCCATTGTTATCTACTTTATTCGTTCTGTCTACTCTAAGTTACATAAGTTTCAGAATCAATTCTTACACGTTCTATAACTTAGAATCACGAATCCTACTAGTTGAAGATAATTAGAACTGGCCAAGTCCTAATTATAACTTAATCAAAAGACGACTATTTGGTTTAAAATGAATAAATCATCGACCTAATTTTGTATTTTAATTCATCCCAACCTCATCTTGATTAGCCAAATCAAGATGAAAAGATTAAGAATTAGACTCCAGATGATGGGGTCTAATTACTTAATCTAAAGGTATAATTTAAGGGTCTAAGTTTAGAACCCAAATCTCATAGATTAGGTTTAAGCAAATCCTAATGATAAATCAAATTCATTAGGATAGATTCTCTATTCTTAATTCTAGGGTTTAAAGATTAAATAATTATTTAATAAACTAAGAAAATCTATAAATTAGAAAAACTCAAGGTTTCACCTATTGAGTAACCTAATTTATTCAATAGATGAATTCTAACTTAAGATCTATTCCTAATCTTAAGAATTAAGGCTCTTAATTTCTAAAAGTATTTCTCAAGACACACATCCTAACTAATGTTATAAGGACCTAAGGAAAGATCTAAGAATGATTTAAGAAGAGAAATCACTCACATTAGGACTTAAGAATTTTCTTAAGGAGCAAATTTTGAGATTTTAATCAAAATCTAATTTAGACTTGAATTTGATTAATTTCAGTTCTAAATCATTCTATTTAGTGATTTTAGTGATTAGAAACTGAATTTAGGGCTTTTAAAGGCAAAACCCTAAATTTGGGCAAAATAACAAATTTGCCCCTACTTAAGGGTTCAAAGATCAAATTTTGATCTAAGGCTTAAATTCTAAAATTTTCTTTTGGAAAGTGATTCTTACTGTCTAATGTAAGATTAGACAACAACTAAATTAATTTTGGGTTATTATTAAGCCATATGAGATCAAATTAGTGAATTTGACTCATAAGGGCAAATTAGTAATTTGACTAAATGAAAGTTAAATTTTCTTTTAGATTATTGTTCTTTACTGTCTAAGCTTTCCATAGAATCTAAATTTGCTAAATTCTGATAAGTATTGGCCAAGTTATGACCAATACAAGATTTAGGGTTAAAAGGTGATTAAGGAATTCTTAATTATGGGTCAAAAATCCTAACTTTGTTAATTAGTGTCCAAATTGAGCAAAATTAGTGGCTATGGTTTACAATTAGTCCACTGATCATAATGACATATGGTAGGCTCAATTTGGATTTAATTTGACTAAGTTAAGACCTAATTAGGATTTAGGGTGATTAGTGAGTGATTAGCAAAATCAAGCAATCAAATACTAATCAAACTTCACAGATAGATTCTAAGTGGTTGTAGGAGTCCTCTGAAACTTAAATTACTCAATTTGGATTATTAGATTTGCTAATATTCACTAATCAAGATTTAGAGTAATTAAGGGTGATTAGCAAATCTAACTGTTGGATCTAAAATATTTTTATATATTACTATTAATTAAGTTCTTCTGATCTAAATTAATATTTGGATCATTAAATTTGGAGCTCAATTGACCAAGTTATGGTCAATTGAAGTTCTAGGTCTATTAGGGTAATTAGGGTTAGGACCTAAAAGTGATTAGGCAAAAATTAATCCAAACAGCAAAATGAACACTATCAAATTAATACTCAGGGTTTTCTGATCACTTTAAGACCCATATTGGGTATGTTTGGATCATTGGATACAAAGTTATGGGTTAATTAAGTTTTGTGACATTTTTGGAATTTAATTAATACCCTAAAATATCACTTTGCTAAATATAGGTCCAAATGCAATTTACAGTGCCATAATATTCCTCTATTTTTGCTGAATCTAATGGTATATAATTTTGCTATATTTGGATGTATAAATTGCAAGTTATTAAGGTTTGAAATTTGGAATTTAATTAATTAATTAATACAGGTTTTAAATTTAATTAATTAATCTGTTATATATATATATATATATATAATTACGTTAAATAACTAAACATTATAATTATATAAGAAAAAAATTTATTTATTTTATTTGCAGGACACGCGGCGCATCCTTATTGGCTGAGCTGAACGCCGCGGGCCCCACCAGTCAGACGGTCAGCGGGCTGGACACGCGTCATGCCAGGACTGGCTGGCGCACTGCGGAGTGGGTCCCGCGGGGCAGGCGAAATGCCTCGGGTCGAGAACCGGGCCCGGGCCGACCCGACCGACTCGAGGGTCTTCTTCCTCGCGCGCTCGACCCCGACTGCTGGAACTAGGGTTCGCTTTTTCGGCGTCCTCCGGTCACGGCTTGACTTGATTCATCCAGAAAACAATAGAACACTACTCGATCTATCCATAGGTGGTCTAAACCTAGCCGAAGATGGACGGAGACGACCGATGGACCAAACCCTAATTTCGACTGTGTATTCTAACGGTTTGCACTGTTTAGAAATTTATAAATTGGATCGATCGAATTCTTTAGAGTTCGATCGGTCCCGATAAATTGTCAATCCACATTATGAAATAGAGTTTCGAAATGGACGCAATTAATTGGAATGCAAGTATTAGGAGATCAGGTACCTTAGGTTTGGACGGCTGCGAATGGACGAGGCTCGATCTTAAGATTTGGATCTCCAGTTTGAAACCGAGAAAAGCTAAGGTCTTAGGGGTCTTATAGAAGCTCTAAGGCGGTGGCTAAGAGCGGTGGGAAGGTCCACGTTGCGCCGGCTCCACCGTGTGTCCAGATGTAGGACACGCGCTGCATCCCTCGGCGTTCGCGAGGAAGACGATCGCGCGATCGTCAGATCTTTCGATCGGACGGTCCGCGATAATCGTCAGATGAAACGGGGAAAATAGAATTAGGGCGATGGCGTTAACTTTAAGTGGACGGCGTCGTTAAGTTTAAATAATTATTTATTTATTTAATTTAATTTATAGAGATTTAATTAATCAAATTTACCCTATTAAATGCATCCCAAAAATTTCCAATAAATCACCCTTAGCTAATTGAAGGGTGAGGAACGCAACGGCGCACTCGGATTTTTATTTCAATGAGTATTTAATTATTTGATTATTTGGGGTATTTAAATATTATTAAAATATTTGATGAAAAATCAACGACTTCCAAATGCCTCCGAAATTTCACCCTTAGCTAATTTGGGTGTTCTAAACGCAATGTCGAAGTCGGATTTTCAATTTGAGGTCTATATAAAAAGTCAAATTTTCTAGGGTTTGGGATTTTCCAGAATTCCTGATTTGACTTTGTTGACTTCTGGTTTGACCTAGGTTTTAGTGGCGAGTTCTAAATTACTTAATTAGTAACTTAGAACCTTAATTAAGACTTAGATTAGTCTTAATTGAGCAAAGTAACAACCTGGGTTGTTACACCCTAGCATTTGTGATACCGATAAATGTCAGATTCAGACGTGTTCATGGGCAGTGTCGCAGAAGAGGAGCAGATTCAAGAAGAGGACCTTCCAGCTGCTGTTTAGATAGTTTTGCCTTGTTTATTTCATTTTTCAGTTATTCCTTTCAGTTTGTAATAATTAACTTTCTGGATGTACTTTACTTTCTGCATTGTGATGAGTTACTATATTGCATTTTCTTTTCCTACTATGTATGCTTGTGGATATTACTCTATTTTATATTGCTTCTGCCACTTTAATATTTATATTGATGAATGTTATAGCACTTGGTGATAAGTCATTGACTTAAGGCAGGTTGGGTTCGCCTAACTTTACTTAAGTTGGGGATTTGCCACAGTTGGAGCACCGTACTTCCTTATTGTCAGTATGGGGGCCCCACACCCTAGGACGTCTGTGTGTGTAATTTGGATCGATTGAGCTCGGTCCATATAGTAATTGTTCACTGTCTGGATGACATTGGTGCTCAGTGAGGTCGAAGCTACCCCATTGAACACTATAGCTCAATTGAGTCCAAATCTATTGCAACCCTTCTTCTCTGGGTCAATCAAACTCATTCCGATTATCGTTAAGATCTGGGCTAGCTCTGATCGATCGTATCGATTGATTGGGCTACGATCGTCGACTCGCCTCACCTCACTGATGGTATAGGGATCAAATCCCATCAGTTTGGTGGTCTCTATGATGAGAATTGACTCCTCATATTAAACCCTAAGTACCAGCTCTTATGCTGATTCCATGGAGTAGTCTTCCGGAAATCCAGTGACTCCCCGTGAGGGCTTCTAAGTTCAATCGATGTGTCTTGACTCCCTGATGGTGTGGCAATTGATTGTTAGTCGTAGCATAGCGTATCGATGGTGAATTTGGCGGCCCAAGGTTACATATAACGTCTGTCTGTGAAAGGGTATTAGGGACGACGTGTAACAACCAAAAGTTGTTACCCAGCTTAATTTTAGCTTAATCATATCCTAATTATCATTTCGTTAAGTTCATCTAGCTGTTGGAATCAAACCTTGAAGATTTGGAGCGATTTGGAGCTCAATCAAATAATTGGAATATTTTAATATATTTAATAAATTAAAAATTTGAGGTATTTAAATTGACCTCGAAATCAAAATTCGACTTTGTTGTTATGATTGACACCCCCAAATTAACTAGGAGTAATGTTTTGGACACGTTTGGAAGTCATTAGATTTTCACAAATATTTTAATGTAATTAAATGCACTTGAAAATAAAATAATTAAATAATCGTCGGAATCGAAATCTGACTTCGTCGTTGAATTCCTCACCCCCAAATTAGTTAGGGGTGAATTTTTGGAATTTTTCGGAATACGTTTATTAAATTTGAATTCTTTTTATAAATAAAAAATTAGAAAGAAATAAATAATTATTTATTTCTATTTACCTATTTCTTTTTCCCTTCCATTTTTATTTACTAGCTGGTCGTACCCTACATTCGGCGCCTTCCCCACCCCCCTTCTCTCATAGCCCATGCTCTACCACCTCATCTCATTCTCCTTTAAGAAGGAGCTCAACCTCTCCTCCCTCCATTTTTACTCAGTTGAGGTCCCTCTTCTCAAGCTCCTAGTCAAGGAAGAAGAAGCTCCTTCCTCCAAGTTCTTGAAGAAAGCAGAGTAATCTTCTTCCTCCATTCTTGCAAGGTTAAAGGTACCCATTTGCCACCCTCTTCCTTGGCTACTCTTCTGATTTATTAAAGTACTATGAATGTCATGTTTATTAGCTATTGTATGGAATCTATGTATGATCGTTGAGCCTCAATCGGACTCAAATGAGTCCGATCAAAGCTCGTTTCTCCATTGAAAAATGTTGTTAAAAACTATGAAAATTTTGTATACCTGTAGCTATGGCATTAATTTTTGTTTGTTAGAATAATCCTTCATACCGATTTTGATATCAATGGAAAGGTGTCTCAGAAAGACCTTTCCATCGGTATATGGCACCACATGTGAAGTGCCCAAAATTGGGAGTATTTGAGTATAAAAGGAAGCCCATTATAATTTTCACATAGGCAAAATCACCATCGGGCGTTGCCGCACGCCGCAGCGCCCGAAATTTTGAAATTGGCTCTGTCGTAGCGCGTTACGGCATGCTGCAGCGGTATAATAATTTGATGAAGCATAAAATTTTGATGAAATTAAATTAAATTCGTCGTAGCGAGCCTGAAAGCGCTGCCACGTGCTACAACATCTAAATCTAGGAAAATTCTGGCGTCGTAGCGCGCTGCAGTGCCTGAAAGCACTTCAACGTACTCTAGCGCTGTAATCCATTGCATCGCCGGAAAGCGCTACCGCGTGCTGCAGCTTCTAAATTTAGGAAAATTTTGGCGTCGTAGCGCGCCGCAACGCCTGAAAGCGCTGCCCCGCGCTTGAAAGCGATGCAGCGCGCCTGAAAGCGCTGCCGCGCGCCACCGCGTTGCAATCCGTCGCAGCGTCGGAAAGCGTTGCGTAGCGTCGGAGCGCCTGGCTTTCGGCCAGAAGGCGTTACTGTGCGCCGCATCGCCCATAATTGCCAGAAAGTGTCCAGGACTGTCTAGAATTGTCCGAATTTGTGATTTTTCGCATGCTAATGACCCTAGGATCTTAATGGAGCTGAAATATATCAAATATAAACCTAGATTTAGTAAAATTAAGCATTGTATGAATGTGTAAGTGAGTTTCAATGAGAATTTGTAACAACCCAAACTCTTAAGCTGAAGCGCCCTGCCTTGTCATCGTGCGCAAAAAGGGGTAATCGTAATCGATTCGACGGCGGAGCGACGCGCCACTCGGGGAGGAATATCCCATCTTCCCGGATCGCTCAAACCAAACCCATCTGAAGGGCTGCTGACTCAACCTCAAGGAGGGTTGATAGCTAATACTTACAATAAGAGCAGTATCCTTATCTTGAGTATTAGACCAATATATATATTTAATGTAAAACTCATGAAGAGTCTAATATATGTATAAGATATCAGTATTTTCAATATGCTGATCACATCACAATACCAAATATAAGTAGTATATAAATAGAGTACGTAAGCTAAAGTAAACTATAACAACCCAAGTTGTTACCTTAGTCAATTAAGACTAATCTTAATCTTAATTTTGATCATGTGCTAATTAAGTCAAAATAAGTTAACCTCTAAGACCTAGTCCAAATCAGGAGTCACATGGATCAAATCCTGATTCCTAGGAAAATCCATAAATCATAAAATTTGATCTATCTAAAACAATCTCAGAACGAAAAACGGACATCGCCATTACACTCATTGCCCCAAATTAGCTAGGGGTGATGTTTTCGTGTCAATCAGAAGTCGTCGAAATTTCGACAAATATTTTAATAATATCTAAATACCCCGAAAAGTGAAAAATTAAAATACTCGTCGGATCAAAAATCCGACCTCACCGTTGTGGTCCTCACCCCTTAATTTGTTAGGGGTGGATATTTTGAATTTTTTGGAGCTAATTTATAAATTAGAATTTATTTAATTATTTAAATTAATTAAATAAATTATATATTATTTAAATTATTAAATTTATTTTCTGTGGCGCCGTTAGCTTCATGACGCCGTCTGCCCTTTTTTCGTTCGGCTGTTTCTTCAGAAGGAAAGATTCGGATCGTTCGATCGGACCGATCGAACGGTCCGGAGACATCGTTCCGATCCGTCCCCCGCTTTGCAGGACGCGTGGCTCGGCGCCGCTCCCGCACCCAATCGTCTGCTGCCGACATCACAACAACCTCGCGAGCTCCGCCGAACCCTCGCATATCTTCTTCGGGGTCGGTAGCCACAGGGTTTTCGACAGGCAAGTGATTAGGAGCCCGGATCTCGCCGAACTCAGCCGGTCTTCCGCAAGCCCTAATCAATCAGGTACCTCTACTACTCTTAGTCTCTTTTCTAAGCTTCGTTTAAGCAACCTAGCATTAGGATTATTGCATCCTTCTCCCCCTTTCGGTGCCAGATCGGCGCCGATTTGCTGAGTATCGAACCCTAGTGTTCCTCTCCGCTGACCTTCGCAAGGCGAAGAGTCCTCGTGGGCCGGGTCGCGTAGACCCGACCCTTCCCTCACCTCACAACCCAACCCGTCTTCTCGAGGACCCGTCACGGCGCACGCCCGATCCATTTCGACCCGGGAGCGACCGACCTGAGTCTCGGCCGAGACCGCTCGCGTCGGGTGCGAAGCGTCGCCCGCGAGGCTGCGGGTCCCCCGCCCTGCAGTCGAATGATGACGCGGGGTTCACAGCAGTCGCCGCGCCCAATGAGGGCGCACCACACGTCGTGCGGGCCCCACCATCTTGAAACTTTAGCCGTCGTGGCCCCGCCTCGCCCGCCCGCAACCAACCACGTATCGCCACCTGTCGCCGTGGGTCCCGCCTCACTAAGACTCTGCAGAGAAAATGAATAACAGTATATCTATAAATTTATATATATATATATATATATATATATATATATATAATCAGTTAACATTAAATTAAACCTATATGCATATATAATTTGTTTGTATAGTCATAACTATAGGCCTAAATGTACGTATAGGTATTATATCGTAATGGAATAATTAGATTAAGTTAGTAGATTAATTAGGTTGTTATTATAGTAGCTTAACTTAATCACTGTTTAGTATTTAATTAGGACAAATTAGCATAATGAAAATTAGCAGTATTAACAAAAGAATTAGGATAACTTAAATAGTAGGCGTGATATAATTATTTATGAAGTAGAGCAAATAATATAGGATAATTAATATTTAGTAATTAGTTTATTTAATTAGGCGTAATAACAAATCAATATTAAATTCAACTAACCGATTTATTAATAATTAATTAACCTCGTACCACTAATTATAAAGTTATATATATATATATATATATATATATATAATTGAATGTATATGAGGTCAGAAATCTAAAGTATAAATATATATATACACAGTATATCCATGAGACAGGACCTTATTTAGTTAGGTAAATACACATATATTTTAGCAACTTTGTTAATTAGTATATAATATATATATATATATATATATATATATATAATTTGATAAATTAAAACTAATATAATATTAATTCATACTGGTTAAAATAAGCAAATTTACTCAATAATGTATAAATGATTATATGTATTGGCATGCATATTTATGTAAATATATGTATGCATATAAATATAAATATATATATATATATATATATATATATATATATATATATATATATATATATATATATATATATATGAGATAATTAAGTACCGGTGGTTTTAACTTAAATTAATTATAAAACTGAATAAAATTTAGTCTAATTAATATTATTTAACTAATAAAAACAACTAATCACAAATAAATAGGTATGTGAATGTACAGTTAAGTTAAATATATATATATATATATATATATATATATATATATATAAATATCTACTATTAAGATTCAAGTATTATAATTATGTTAGTATACAATTAATATATATATATATATTAGTTAATTAATGACTGATTTAAGATTAATCTAATGAGCCATTAATACTAATTAAATGATTTAATGGCTTAAATCAATAAATTAAATTAAATTAGTATAGCTGTAAACTATTAAAATAAACTAGTTAATAAATTAAAATATTAAAGCACTAACAATTTAGATAAATAAATACTAGGATTAATAATATAGTGAATTAATTGATTTGATTGTAAGTAACAAATTTAATTAAATTAGTTCGACAGTATTTAAGATTAACTTAATTAGTAAGATCAATTAATTAAGTTAGTTATTACAAGTTAATTAACTAGATAATGAACATATCAAACTAATTTATTTGATTATCAAAAACAGTAAAACAAATATTAATTGGATCTTTAATTAATTAAGTATAACTTGAGTAATAATCAAATTGAACTAATAATATAGAAAACTTGATTACTTTAGGAATTGAAACGTCGATAACTTAGTCAATCGAACTCAGAATCCAGTGTTCTTGAACTCTATGGAATCCTTGAACAGTAACTTACAATAAACTGCATAAAAATTAAGATTTCAGTAGAGTGAAAATTAATGAATTACCCTTAAGTCAAAAACCTTAATTTGAACCTGTAGAACCCGTTTTTTGTCCAAATTGGACGTACTTACTGTCTATCTTTAAGTTGGACAGTAAGGAGTTATTTGAAACCAAGAAACCTCAGTTTGGACCTTAAATCAAAAGTTGACTTTTTGGACCCTTAAGTAAGGGCAAAATAGATATTTTTCCCAAAAATTTAGGATAAACACCCTTAACCTTTAATTAGTCTTTTAAAATACTAAAGCTAACATTATAACCATATTAGAGACATTTAAGTAAGTGAAATTAACACTTAGGTTAGATTCTAGAATTTTTCTAAGTCTTTAACACTACACCTTAAGGACCCTTCCTAAGATTAGGACTAGATCATAGGTTTGATTTCATTCATTAAAAAATAGGGTTTTTCAATGAATGAATTCTTAGTTTTATTAGTTTCTAGACTTTTATTTTATTTTACAACTTATTTTGATTATTTTGTCTTTTAACTTTAGTTTTAAGATAGGAGATTCATGTTATTAAGCTTGATTACTTAATAGGATTTGCCATAATTATTAGATCACTTTTAGAATGAAACCTAGAACTTAGGTCTTATCTTTTTCTAGATTATGTGATTAAACCTAAATCTTGTAGTGTTTAATCCATAATCTATAGGTGTAGAAGATCTTGATCAGATCTTAGATAGAATATCTAAATTCACCAAAATTAGGACGTATAATTTATTGATTTAACTCATAGTCGTCTATCTGATTAAACTAGATTAGAACCTGATCAATTCTAATCCTTTTTAACTTATAAGGATGAATTTCTAAGTTACACTCAATAGTAGGAAAATAGTGATCCTGAACTTGTGTAACTTGGAATAGTTAGAATGGTTAAGTAGAAAATAAATAATATCACCATGTTTAGTAGAGTCCCTTGCTTCTATTTGACATTGTTGCTATGCATTCCTTATATTTTTGTGCCTTAACTCCTTGAGCATATCATATAAGATCTTTGATATATAAATAAAATGTTAGGAAAATATGAAAACTCCTTAGATTCCTTATGAAGGTATTAAAATGATTAATTAAAGATAATAATTGTATGTGTTTGAGCTACCTCTCAATGTTGTCTTCTGATTGCCTAGTCTCCTTGTTGACACTAGAGGAAGACCTTATTTATATCTTATATTACTTTGTTGTGTGCTGATTGCCTAGTCTCGTATGACACTAGGGGTACACCGTTAATGCCTTAGCCGTGCTGGTGCTAAGATCCTTCGATATTCGGTGGGATAGATTAGCTCTTTTCTGTTTGGCAGTTAATACACGGACATTTATATATATGCAGTCGTGATATTTTGTTTAGTTTTCAGCATTTCTATTCAGTCAGCAATTTTTTTATTTTGCTTATATATATATTTTAGGATGTTAGAATTTTGCTGCTATTATATGTATCACTGCTGAGTTATGTTATTTTAATTTGCATATGTCTCTTGATCACCAGCATATTTAGGATGTAATATTTCTTTTAGTACTTGTTTAGTTATTTATATTCATATGCCTTACCTTATTTAGCTTGCATTTGAGGCATGTCTTAGCCTCTCTTTTATTTAAGTTATAAATAATTATTTATAGCTTTTTCCTTTCTTATTGTATTGCTAGTTGCTCCCTTATATAATTGTTACTTAGAGAATGTAAATGGTGATATTACAAAATACATATACAATATATTAGCATAAAATATACTTAGACAATTGTTTAACACAAGATTTTTTTTTTTTTGGCTGGGGCCCTACATTATGAAACAGACAATGGCAGCTCCTCTTATATATGCATCTACTCAAGTAAGATGGTAACATAAGAGGAATATAGCTAACCAAAATAAAATATATCAACAATATAATAAATAATAAGCTAAAAACTATAAAGAATGTACAAACTACCATATTAAAAAGAATTAGCCAATCTGACCCAATATATTCCCATAGCCTTTATGGGCTAGGGCGGACATAATATCACAATATAGTACAATATGATTGAAGAGACATATAATACTATACAAATATCTTTTAGTTATTTTACTTTTGTTTATGGACAATTTCAGAAATAACTGAGGAGTCAAACACGTCTGCAAGACTGAACAGGTCCCAAGCTTAACATATTCTCCTCAATGAGTGATGTTAAGCATCCTGATCTCTCTTTACCCCTATCCATTAGAGTAATATGCACCATAATTCATATGTACTGAACCCAAATACAAATGTTTTCCTAATATTCTAAGTTTTTATTTTTTTTATGCTACAGTAATTTTCTTATATGACATATTCAAAGAAAAATAAGCACAAAGTTCAAGGAATGCATAGCACAAGATCAAGTAGTAAGCAAGGGACTCTACTAAACATGATGATATCATTTATAATCTAATTTAAACATTATAACTATTCCAAGTTACATAAGTTCAGGATCTCCAATTTTTACTATCGAGTGTAACTTAGAAGTACGTCCTTATAGGTTACAAAATATTAGGACTAGCTAGGTCCTAATATGATTAAATTAATGTCGACTATAAGAAATCATTATGACCTAGTTTATGAGCTTAGATGTTCTAAACTAAAAGCTTGTCCAAAATCTACCAAGTTAGAGATTATGAATTAAACACCATGAGATTGGGCTTAAATCACATAATCCTAAGGGTATGATTTAAGATATAGGTTAAATCTAAATGTGAACTAATGATTGAGGTAAATCCAATTAAGTAAATTAGACTTAATAGGATGAATCTCCTATTTTAAATCTAATATTGAAATATAAAATAATCCAAATAAGTTGTAAAATCTAGAAATTAATAAAACCAATGATTCATTTATTGAATAATCCCATTATTTAATGAATGAAATCTAACCTAATATTTAAACATATTCTTAAGGAACAGATCCTAAGGTAAAGTGAGGATTCCTAATGATAAGGCTTAGAAAATTTCTAAGAATTGATTGAATTTCTTCACACTTACTGATTTTATTTAGTTAGGGAGGTTAGAGATGAATTTTAACTAAGGCATATTAACCTTAGGGATTTTCAAACCTAAAATTGAGATATTTTACAAATTATCCCAATTAAGGGATTTATGACTTAAATTGATCATAAATCAATTCTATTACTGATATTAATAATTTCAAAGGGTATTTTAAGGGTTAAGGATATTTAACTTAAATTTTGGGCAAAATGACCATTTTGCCCCTACTTAAGGGTCCAAAAAGCTTATTTTTGATTAAGCACTCTAAATTAAGATTTTTTACTATCAAATAATTTCTTACTATCTAATATAAAGATAGATAGTAAGTGCACCAAATTTGGATAATAAATGAGTCATATGGGTCCAAACTAAGGTTTTTAACCTAAGGGGCATTTTAGTAATTACACTTAATAAAATCTAACTGTTTATGCAGTTTACTATTGGTTACTATTCAAGGATTCTATAGAGTCCAAGAACACTAATTTTTGAGGTATAATGAATTAGTTATAGCCATTTCAATTTCCAAAAGCAATTTGATAATTTTCTAAGCTAAGGGGGTTAAAAAACTAACTTTCATTTGATCTCCAAATTCAGAAAACTCAGTGGTTATAGCTTCCCTATATCACACTGAGTACTTTAATTGGGAATAGACCCAAATTGGACTTTAATTGGTCAAGTTATGACCTAATTAAGGTTAGATATATTTTGGTCATTTCTAATTTTTCTAGGGTTAAGAACCTAAATATTATTTTAGATTATTGTTGGCACTAAAATTCTAGGCTATCTAGCACTTTAAATATTTGGATTTGGAGTCTAAATGACTAAGATATGGTCAAATGAATTTTCTGGACGCTATGGCGCGCTGTAGTGCCCAACGGTGATTTCGCCTGTGCGAAAACTGTGAAGGGTCACATTTTGAGCTTAAATACTCTCAATACAGAGCATTCCATGAGTGGTGCCATATATCAATGGAAATATTTTTCCGATACCTTTCTATTGACATGAAAATTGGCACAAACGGATCATTCTAGCTATATTTTTTTAAACAATGGTGATAAAGGCAGGGGTGTGCAGAATGGACGAAAAATAGAGCATGAGGTATATTACTTTGAAGAGCTATAGTGGTTTCCATACTTAATCATGGATGTCTAAAGATGCAAATAAGCATAATAGAGGAATGAAATGACCAAGTAAGGAGAACAAATGAGTACCTTTGCCTTTAGAAGAGGAAGAAGGAACCTTGAAAAGCTTGGAGGAGGAACTTCTTCTTCTTCTTCTTCTTTAGCATAAAGCTCAATAATGAGGGGAAGGGTGGAAGCTTGAGAGCTTTATTTTGACAGCCAAAAATGAAGAGGAAGAGCTGAGCTTCCATTTATAGGAGGAGAATGAATGGGGAAAGCCATCATGAGCTAGGAGGAAGGGAAGGAAGAGGGATGGCCATAATCATAAAACCTTGCCATTAAGGAGGGTGGAAGGAAGAAGGATGACCATAGCCATCAAAACTTTCAATTTATGAGAGAGAAGGAGATGGGTCAGTTGAAAGTGGATGTAAGGGCTAGCTAAATGGAATAGCCAATTAGGAGAGAGAAAGAAGGAAAAGAAAAAATGCAATTAAGAATAAATAACTATTTATTCCTTTAATTAATTAAAAATTTCAATTTTAGAAATGCGCTCCAAAAATTCCCAAAAATTCATCCCATGCTAATTTGGGGGTGACGATCGCAACGGTAAAGTTGGATTTCGATTCCGATGATTATTTAATTATTCTATTTTCCGGGGTATTTAATTATATTAAAATATTCACGAAAATCCTATGACTTCCAAATGCGTCCAAAACATCACCCATAGCTAATTTGGGGGTGATGATCGCAATGGTGAAGTCAGATTTCAATTTCAAGGGTAAAATAAATATCTCAATTTTCTAATTAATTTAAATATATTAAAATATTCAAGAAAATTCATTGACTTCTGAAAAATCTCAAAATTTCACACTTGCCTAACTCGAGGGTGAGGATCGCAACATCGAAGTCGGATTTTAATTCCGATGAGTATTTAATTTTCCAATTTTTTGGTATTAAATGTTATTAAAATATTCGTTGAAATTTCGACGACTTCCGATTGACTCGAAAACATCACCCCTAACTAATTTGGGGGTAATGAGCGCAATGGCGAAGTCTAATTTTTGATCTGAGGTCAATTTATATAGGTCATTTTCCAGAGTTTCTATATTTCCCAAAAATCAGGACTTGATCTATTTGACTCTTGATTTGGACTAGGTCTTAGTGGATGACTCCTAATGACTTGATAAACACTTTAGGATCAAGATTAGGATGGAGATTTGTCTTAATTGACAAGGGTAACAACTTGGGTTATTACAGACTCCCCCATTTAAAAATTATGTCGTCCTCGACATCACTCAAGTGGAAAGAAAAGACAAGAATAAAAACATGAATTGAATTTGAAGTTTAGAACGCTAAGAAGGAATACCTAGATTCTCAAAGAGTCTAAGATATTTAACTCGCATATCGGCTTCCTTCTCTCAAGTGGCTTCGTTCCGAGAACGATTCCTCCAATGCACTTTGATTATTTCAATAGTATGACTTCTAAGCTGTTTGCGATCGCGGGACAAAATTCGAATTGGTTCTTCGGCATATGATAGATCGGGTTGGATCTGAATTTTTGGGAGATGCACGAGGTGAGATGGATCTTTGAGACACTTTCTTAGTGATAATACATAGAATACATAGTGGACTGCTGCTAAGTCGCCTGGAAGAGTTAGTCTATAGGCGAAAGAGCCTATTTTGGCTGCTACCTCGAACGGACCCACATAGCGGGGACTGAGTTTCCCAGCTATGCTGAATCTAAAGACTCCTTTCATCGGACTGGCTTTTAGGTACACGAAGTCACCAACTTTTAATTCTAGCGGGCGATGGTGCATATCGTGGTATTTACTCTGGCGGTCTTGGGCTGCATGAATTCGCTGTTGTACCAACTGAACTTTCTTATTTGTCTCTTCTACTAACTCAGATCCGTATAGCTAAACATTACCTGTTTCTGACCATGCCAACGGAGTACTACACTTCCTACCGTACAAGGCTTTATATGGAGCCATCTTTATACTGGCTTGAAAACTATTGTTGTAAGCGAACTCCATTAGTGGGAGGTGATCTTCCTAAGTCCAGTAAAATCAAGGATACATAGTTTAAGCAGATCTTCGAGAACCTGATTTACTTGTTCTGTCTGACCATCCATTTGCAGATAAAAGGATGTACTCATTGCTAGGGTTGTGCCTAGATCTTGATGCACGGTGTGCTAAAATTTAGAACTGAATCGACTGTCTCTATCAGATACAATAGATTTGGGAATTCCATGCAATCTGATTATCTCTTTGATATACAGCTTGGCGAGTCTCTCAACCGAGTCTGTTTGCCAAATGGGAATGAAATGAGCGGATTTTGTTAATCGGTCTACTATAACCCAAATTGCATCTGTGTAACAACCTGGTGTTGTTATCAGGACGATTAGGCTTAAACTTAACCAGATTAAGAGAAAATATAAGATCTTGAAATAAAAATATCCTCAAATGAAGCGTATTAAGGAAATCCTTCTATCAAAATTTGAGCGCAATCTGGATCCCGAATTGTCTTAAATAAATTTGTAAAGTTTAAACTCTATGGACTAATAATAGATAAAATAAATATTAGAATTTAGAAATTTTTATATATTTAAGTTAAGCATCATATGAGGATGCTATGTTTCAAGTTTTGTGAATTTTTGAGCTCCGAATTAATCGTAGCAAATTTTTGAAACTTTTCATTTAAAAATTAATATAAAATAAAGTTCAAGTCCAAATCTAATAATCATTAAACACTTGCGTTCGTCTCGTTGAGACGCTCATTGCAGTACCAAGTTGGTAATTTTTGGAGTTCGATCAGCGATTGATAAAAAATTTGGAAGTTTTAAGCAATTTTGACCATTTGATCGCAATCCGATGTCCCTAAATAACTTGTGCTGCTTATAAAATACTCTCTACTATTACCCTAATAACCTAAACCTAAACTTATTCTTTTCTCCTCAGTCGAAAAGTCTTGATATCTCCTCCTCTATTCGGCCGAATCCTCATTTGATTGACAAGAGCTCCTCCTTTTTCCCCTCGACTCATTCAATCCTCTCGCTTGGCTGGAGGTCGAGGAACTCGTCAGCGCCTCTTCCTCAACTTGTGGCCGCGTTACAGCTCGTCCCTCTCGGCAGGAGGCTGAGAGGCGTCGGCCAACCAATCCACCTTCTTCTTCTCTGTTTGGCCGAGGGTCGCTGATGCCATCCTTTCAGTCTAGCCAACCTTATGCCAGTGATGTTAAGCTAACTTTCTAAGACTTAACAAGAATCTTAAATCTGAATTATTGAGTATGATGAGATAATTGTATTAAGGATCGTCATTATGATATGCATAGATATATGTTAGCATAATCTAAATCTTGCATATTAAGTAGATAGATCTATACAAATTTTGTCAAATAATATATATATCAACTTATTATTTAGCAAGAATACAGTTGCAAAGGAAATTTTTGAAAGACATTTAGTGTATCAATTATTTGGAGAAATTCATTAATGGTTCTTCATAATTTACATTGCATGTGGTTTCACACACTTTGAAGCAGCTGGATAAGGCTTTGTTTACATAGTATTTATGTTCTTAATTTAGAAGATATGTTGATTTATTTAATTATTACTCGAATAAATCTTGCGTCCGATAATTGTTATAAGATTAGAGGTGATATGTCTACTAGTTGATCAACCATATAATAAGTATTTATTTGAATATGTATGCTTGTATGTAAATCTAAATTAAGTGTTCTGAATGGAAATCCATTGGAGTCTAGTTAAATGATTTATTAATCATTTGCATGATTTTATACTCATTATTTCTCATCTTAAGTTATCATTAAAATTTGCATGAAGAAGATAGCTTAGTGATGAGTCAAAATTCTTTTCCATAAATTTCTTAGCATGATCAATGCATCTCCATGAACATAAGAAATAATTACTTTTACTCATGCTAAGTTGATTCATATGCCATCCTCTAGATCCCTCCTTAGCATGTTGTATTTTAAATCTTCTAATTGCAGTTGCTGAGTATTTTGGTCTGAGATCTCATGATTGTCATGTTATTAGCTGGTCAAAGTAAGTATCGTTAGTCGCTGTCTACCCATTTAGTGCAGGTATTGTGAATGCTGCCTCATCCCAACCAAGTGATAAAATGCAAGCTCATATGATAAGCATAAGGTACGTTACGTACTTAGAACTTTATTGAGTTTTGTATTCATTTAATTATATTATTTTCTTGAGCTCTATGTACAGTGCGCACATCACTTGCATAGATCTTAGCATCATTAGTGATTTGATTGTTATTTGAAAACCATGATATTAGAGTATAGGAACCCTTGCTAACTAAGTAGTAATCATTACCTTAGTTGAAAATTATATATTTTACAGACATGAATTAGAACCTAGAGTCAAAACTAAAACAATTCCTTAGGATTTTCACTTCACCTTAAGATCTTTTCCTTAAGATTAGGAATATGCACTAGCTTAGATTTCATTCATTGAATAATTGATTTATTCAATGAATGAAACCTTGGTTTTAATAGTTTCTAGATTTTCATAATTTTATTCTGATTATTTTATTTTTCAACTTTAGATTAAGAATAGAAGATTCATTCTATTAAGCATGATTTTTACTTAATAGAATATGCCTTAATCATCAGTTCACATATAGATTGAACCATAGATCTTAGGCTTACCTTTAGATTATGTGATTGAACCCAAATTTATGGTGTTTAATTCATAATCCTTAGCTTAGTAGACCTTAATCTGATCTTAGCTTAGAATGTTTCAATTCATCAATTAAGACATGATGATTTATTATTTAACTTATAGTCAATTTTGATTAAATTAAATTGGAACTTGATCAGTTTTGATTGTTTCTGAACTTATAAGGCCGTGTCTCTAAGTTGTATAACTTGGAATAGCTAGAATGGGTTAATAGACAACAACATATATCACATAAGTCTAGATTGAGTCTCTTGCTTACTTTGATTTGATTGCTCTGCACACCTTGAATATTGATCCTTATTTCTTGAGCATAATAGGAGAACTTAGGATATGGATGATACATCCTAAGTTAGTGTTTGAAAAGCATAGCATTCATTTAGTTCTTTCAGTACTTTCAGTTAGTAGAGTATGTCCTAGCTTGGTCTACCTCTTAAGTTCTAGTTTTGTTATAGAATAGACTCATACCTAGCTCCGTGGATGTCTAGGATGGATACACATCTTATTCTATAAAGTTCAACTCGGACCTAGCTCTGTGGATGTCTAGGATGGCCACATATTGAACTTTCAGTTCAGAGTTCCTGTATAACCTATTTCTGTTATGGCAGCACTATGTTTTAGGATTACTGCTACTCTAGTTTAGTTTTCAGTTATTGTTTTTGCTGTGCCACATGCTTTAGTGGCCTTACTTTCAGTGCTTGGTTGGCTTTGTCACATATCTTAGTGGCTTTACTTTAGCTCTTTCTGTGCTTAGTTGTTTTACCACATATCTCAGTGGCTTTTCATTTATTTAACTATGCTTGTTTGTATATATATGTTCCATTGAATATTTATAAATAAAGGCATATTAGGATGTTAGAATTGTATGTTTTTTATTAGCACTTGTGTTCTTTATGTACTCAGCATGTATCCATGTGATCATAAGCATATTAGGATCAGATTTACTTCAGAAGTTGCAGTTACTTTTACTTTTAGCCTCACCATCTTTAGTTGTTATTTTGTATGTTCAGTCATACTGTTGGTTTGTTATAAATGTTTTATTTGTGACTATTCTTTCTTTGTAGCATGTTGCCCCTAATTTTAATAGCTTAAATTGTACTTAGACTTATTAAAGTATAACTAGATTTTCTTATTTTGCCTGTGCCCTGTCATATATGTACATATGGCAGATTAGGAGTATAGGTCAGATGCAGTGCTTGAGGATTTAGCTGCTAGCAGGTTAAAGTGAGGTGTGGCTCATTAAAGGAGATATACTTAAATCTTCTTGGCCTGGATCTATTAAAAGTGTAATAACTAAGTTTTCTTATTCTTATTATTCTGCATTTAATGTATTATATGTGAATGAATTAACATGGACTGTGTCTGGATGCCTCTTTTTTTTTACCTATTTTGCACTGCTATACTATATGTATGTTTCTATTAGATCTTGCTCAGCTCCTGATTAGTATCATGGATATAATTTGGTTTAATATCCGTGGTACTAATGACGACCACCTCTTAAACTTAGTTGATTAAGGGGCGGCCGCCACAATCTGCTCCAGACCTTGCATGAGGCAATCCCTTCATGAAATCCATAGATATATCTATCCAGTTCCATTCAGGGATGTCTAGTGGATGAAGTAGACCACTGGGTCTTTGGTGTTCTACCTTAACCAGACTGCAAGCGTGGCACTTTGCAACAAATTCAGCCACACTTTTCTTCATTTCTGGCCACCAAAAGGATTGCTTCAAGTCTTGATACATCTTTGAGCTTCCAGGATGAATCTGGTATCCAGAGTTATGGCCTTCGATCAGCACCTCCCGATGCATGAACTTAGGGATCCCCAAGCGATCTTTTTGATAGATAGCACCTTTATGTAATCGAATGTCGGTGCGACGACCACTTTCGATGGCTTGTTTAAAATTTAGGTACTCATCATCTTTCGTCTGAGTAATAGATACGTCTCTGTGGAATGTGGTTCCACATTAATCATTGAGAGCATTGTACTCACTTGGTAACTATGTGCTGACTTGATATCCATTTTACGGAATTCTTCTTCAAGAGGACTCTTAGAGATAAGAGCATTGAGAGTCGCATGATGGTTAAGCGCATCAGCTACGACATTTGCCTTTACTGGATGGTACTGGATGTCCAGGTCGTAGTCACTAATCAGTTATAACCACCTTTGCTGTTGGCAGTTCAACTCCCTTTGAGTGAATATATACTTCAAACTCTGACGATCTATGAAAATCGAGTACTGAATTCCATATAGATAGTGACGCCAGATCTTTAAAGCGAACACTACAACAGCTAGCTCGAGATCATGAATGACGTAATTTATTTTGTGAGTCTTTAGCTGATGGGAAGCATATGCTATGACTTTCCCTTCTTGCATTGGTACGGCACCTAAGCCTATACCAGATGCGTCAGTATAAACTTGATAGTTCACTTCTTCCTTAGGAAGAGCTAGAACGGGGGTAGAGGTAAGCGCATCTTTTAGTGCTTGGAATGCTGCATCACAAGCTGGCGACCATTCAAAGGGTACAGTCTTCTGGGTGAGTTTGGTGAGTGGAGAGGCTATTTGAGAAAAGCTTTTCACAAACCTTCTATAATAACCGACCAAACCCAAGAAGCTTCTGATTTCTGTCATGGACTTGGGTTGTACCCATTCTTGGATTACGCTGACCTTGTTTCGATTGACTTTGATCCCTTGAGCATCTACTACGTGGCCTAGGAAGGGGATAGATTCTAGCCAAAATTTGCACTTCGAATACTTGGCATATAGCTGGTGGCTTCTTAGTTCTTACAATATTGCCCTAAGATGACCTTCGTGTTCTTTTTTCGTCTTAGAATATATTAGAATATCATCTATGAACATGATGACGAATTTGTCAAGGTATGGTTTCAAGATGCGCTGCATTAGGTCCATAAAGATGGAAGGTGCGTTTGTTAATCCAAATGACATCATTAGAAACTCATAGAGGCCATATCTAGTTCTAAAAGCAGTCTTCGCTATATTAGAATCCTTTACTTGCAGCTGATGGTACCCTGATCGTAGATCGATTTTTGAGAACACTTTTGCTCCTGATAATTGATCAAACAGATCATTGATATGAGGCAATGGGTACTTGTTCTTTACTGTTACTTTATTTAGCTCTCTATAGTTGATACACATTCGCATTGATCCATCTTTTTTCTTGACAAACAGAACTGGCGCTCACCATGGGGACGAACTAGGTCTGATAAGACCTTTCTCCAATAGTTCATGCAGTTGCTTGTTCAGTTCTTATAATTCCTTAGGTGCCATTCGATAAGGAGCCTTAGGGATTAGCTGCGTTCCTGGAATAATGTCAATTGCAAATTCTACTTCCCGTGTAGGAGGAAGACCGGGTAGATCTTTTGGAAAGACATCAGCGAACTTGCAAATGATGAGGTTCTCGGATAAGGAAACGCCTTCTTACTTTTCTCCTAGTATTATTACTAGGAAGGCATCATAACCTTTCTGAACTAACCTTTTTTCTTTTATAGTATTGATTAGCGAGTCTTGAGTACTAAGGTTACCAATGAAGGATCTGGCCTTACTACCACTACCCAAGGTGATCTTCTTCTTTGTACAGTTGATAGTGATATTATGTTGGCTTAGCAAATTCATGCCTAATATTACATTAAAATTGGCTATTGGGAGAACTACTAACTTGGCTTCATACTTCTCATTTTCAATGAGGATTGGTACTTTACAAAACTGGTGAGCTGGCATTTGGGCTCCAAAAGGTAACCCAACATTAAGAGGATTTGCTAGGCGATACAAGGGTAGGTTAAGTGACTTTGCCCAACCTTCAGACACAAAAGAATGGCTAGCCCTAGTGTCGAAAAGGATGTTATAGGGTTTGTCATTTATGCATATTGAACCTAATTATAGATGTAGTAATTACTAACTATGTTAAGTAAATATTATCTGTGGAAATAAAAGGGGTTCGAGAGTGTGTACTTGATACCACGTGATTGTCTTCAGCGGCTTCAAATGGTGTGAGGGTATACACACGTGCAGGGCCAGCAGGCCTGTTGTTATAGGTCTGCCGTGGAGGTGGCTGAGGTGCATTTGGACAGGGGACATTAGCTGTCTCACACCTCATAGTTGAAGTAGAAGGTGGTGCTGGACGAGCGGTCGCAGGCTTCTGAAATAAGTCAAAGACTTGGCGGTGCTTGGAGCGGTCGATTTGATCACCATCAATCGTTTCCGTAGCCGTACAATGATAGAAACGATGGCCTGGCTGTCCGCAAGTGAAATAGACACGATTCTCGTGGTAACACCGACCATACAGGTGTGGTTTCGTGCAACCATTGAACGGATCGGTAGGGGGATCTTCGACCTCAAGTTGATTTACCCTGGCTCATTTAGGAGGATTCGGTTGGAATGAAGTGGACTCGATACTCCTCTTGGGTTCTTCCCTAGTCTGGCCTTGCTCTACTACCTTGGTAGTTTCAAGTAGCTCCGCAAAGTCTGTTATGCGTAGAGGGATCACTTGGTTCCTGATGGAGGGTCGCAAACCGCTTTAAAATCGGTGGCAGTGGTCTGGCTAAGTAGGGATTAAGCTGGTAGAGAATCTTGCAAGGTGACAGATTCTGCTTCGTATGCAGATACAGATCAGTCACCCTATTGTAATTTCAGGAACATGTCTCCCAAGCAGTGTTTGGTGGATAGATGGATGAATCGAGCCTGGAAGGCCTCAATGAATTCATCCTATGTAATGTCCTCTAGTGGTACCTCGACAAACTGTGTGCTACGGGTGGTGTCCCACCAATATTCAACCTCATCTTGTAGGAGGTGGGTAGTAAGACCGATCACCTCTGAGTTAGGGCACTTGATGCTTGTTAGGTTCTTTTCCACCATTTTTATCCAGGTGGTGGTGTCAACTACAGAGAGACTCCCATTGAAGGCGGGGGGTCTCAAGCAGAGGAAGCTGTGCAGCAGTCCTTCTGCAGACTGTATGTGAGCTAATGAGAGTATTGTAATGTTGGAGCAACTTCTACCGTAGTGCGATTCTGGCTTATTTGAGCTACCAGCAACCGTTCTATTCTCGCGGCCTGCTTAGCCTGAGCATCTGCGACCTTCTTAGCCTGTCTCTGGCTGGATTTTGCTTGTTTTTGGTGGGATTCCACCATTATTTTGACCGCTTCCAGCCAGGCACTTGCCTCGCTGGATGAAGTGTTGGAGGGAGCAGGAGAGGGGCGCTGTCCGGGATTCATGACTTTGATTTGCTAGAATCTGAATCAAAGATAATACATCTTCAAAAATCTAGAAAGTAGAAAATTATAACATGGTATCTCTTTTACTTTAGATCATTATCTACTAAGGCTCTTAGTAGCTTTACCCAGAGTGTTAATATCTCCAGAGAAACTATGGAAAGCAAGGGGAGTGGAAGATGAACATCCAGGATGCACTCCCACTTACCTTGGGGACAATGTATATTTTAGACTCCTAAGGGAAATATCATTAGCTTTAGTGATTGCTAAAGGTAGTTGTGCTGTTATTATCCTTAGGAAGATAGAATTTAGAAAGTGGAAGGTAACTACTTAAGAGTGATTTAAGACCTAATTGTTGGTTTGTAATCCTATATGGATTTATACGTCTTAATACGGAAGTTAAGTTCTAACATCTCAAGTTCTTGATCTTGTAAATCTCATGAAGGTTTAATTTGAATTAGTTAGCTACATATTATACTTAAGTTTATTTATACTTAAGTTCTATTACTTATGAATGTATTTTCCATTCTATACTCTTATTATTATGAGTTCATGATTATGGTACTTTGGATGTAACTCTAGTATTTAATTAATGACTGATTGGCAGAATAATCATCCATTAGGTAGAGTGGAATACAATTTCCAATCTGACACCTTAGGGAATTCTCTGATACCAGCTATGGCGCTCCACTCCCTAGGTCTGCAATCATTAGGCTAGGGAGTGGAGTGTCACTCTGACAAATCCCTCACTTATCGTTGGATTAGGTAAGGTCCACAATCCAATAATATGGGAAGGATGTGCACAGAATATTTATAAAAATCAGTCACTAAATTTATATATTCATATAGAGTGCGGAAGCAATAAGAAGTAAGGATTACATCCATTTACCATACATCAACCATGAAATAAAGTGAAATAACTCAAAAAAATAATAATGTGCAGAAAGTAAACACAATCACGAGTACCTATATTATTACATCATTTAATTAAAGTTTAAAAGACTAAAAATGATAATATCACTTGTCCTCACAATGAAGAAAAAAGCAATTAGAGGTCTTCTACACCCGGCTACTACACCTCCTCTGGCCCTGGCTTTTTAAACTGAACAAGATCTGACATTGTCGATTTCACAATGCTAGGGCCCCAGCCAATAAAAGAAAAATTTTATTAGACAAATTGTCCAATTACATTTTAGACAAGTAATTTATTAAGCATTCGTTAATATCACTATTTTACTCTAAACCAATTAAAACATCTATTTAGCATGAGAGCAAGTAAGCATACAATGGGATGAGAATAAGTTATAAATGTAATATTTATAACTAAGTAAGAATTGAGGCAAAAACACACATCAAGTAAACTAAATAAGGTAGGGCATACATATGTAATATAGTAAGTAAAAATGCTGAAAAGAAAAGTCTAATCTAGACATGTTGATGATCATATGACATATGCTAATTTAAAACATAAATCTGAAAATGGTATATATAATAAGCAGTAAAGTCTAGCATCCTATATATGCATCTACTCAACTAAGCGGGTAACATAAGAAAAATACAGCTAATCGAAATAAAATGCATCAACAACATAATAAACAATAAGCTGAAAAATTGTAAATAATGTACAAACTACCATATCAGAAAGAATTGGTCAATCCGACCTAATATATTCCCGTAGCCTTTATGGGCTAAAGCGGACATAATATCACAATATAGTACAATATGACTGAAGAGGTAGATAATACTATGCAAATATCTTTTAGTTATTTTACTTTTGTTTTTATGGACAATTTCAGAAATAGTTGAGGAGTGAAGCACGTCTGCAAGACTGAACAGGTCCCAAGCTTAACACATTTTCCTTAATGAGTGATGTTAAGCATCCTGATCTCTCTTTACCCCTATCCATTAGAGTAATATGCACGATAATCCACCATGTACCGAACCCAAATGCAAATGTTTTCATAATATTCTAAGTATTTATTTTTATCATGCAACAATGTTTTTATTATATGACATGTTAAAGAAAAATAAGCACAAAGTTCAAGGAATGCGTAGCACAAAATCAAGTAGTAAGCAAGGGACTCTACTAAATATGGTGATATCATTTATTATCTAATTTAAACGTTCTAACTATTCCAAGTTACATAAGTTCAGGATCTATAATTTTTACTATCGAGTGTAACTTAAAAGTACGTCCTTATATGTTACAAAATATTAGGACTAGCTAGGTCCTAATATGATTAAATCAATATCGTTATAAGAATTTATCATGACCTAGTTTTTGATCTTAGATGTTCCAAACTAAAAGCTTGTCTAAAATCTACCAAGTTAGAGATTATTGATTAAATACCACGAGATTGGGCTTAATCACATAATCTCAATGGTAAGACTTAAGATCTAGGCTAAATCTAAATATGAACTAATGATTGAGGTAAATTCTATTAAGAAAATCAGACTTAATAGGATGAATCTCTTATCCTAAATCTAATGTTGAAAGATAAAATAATCCAAATAAGTTGTAAAATCTAGAAACTTATAAAACTAAAGATTCATTCATTAAATAATCCCATTATTTAATGAATAAAATATAACCTAATAATTAATCCTATTCTTAACAAACAGATCCTAAGATAAAATGAGGAATCCTAATGATAAGACTTGAAAAATTTCTAAGAATTGATTGAATTTCTTCATACTTGCTGACTTTATTAAATTAGGGAGGTTAGAGATAGATTTTAACTAAGTAAGGCATATTAACCTAACTTAGGGATTTTCAAACCTAAAATTGAGATGTTTTATAAATTATCTCAATTGAGGGATTTATGACTTAAATTGATCCTAAATCAGTTATATTACCGATTTTAATGATTTCAAAGGGTATTTTAAGGGTTAAGGATATTTAACTTAAATTTTGGGCAAAATAACCATTTTCCCCCTACTTAAGGGTCCAAAAAGCTATTTCTTAATTAAGGGTTCCAAATTGAGATTTCTTACTGTCTAACATAAAGATAGATAGTAAGTGCACTAAGTTTGGATAAGAAATGAGTTATATGGGCCCAAACTAAGATTTTTGATCTAAGGGATATTTTAGTAAATTACACCTAATGAAATCTAAATTTATATGCAGTTTACTATTGGTTACTATTCAAGAATTTTATAGAGTCTAAGAATACTAAATTCTGAGGTATAATGAATTAGTTATAGCCATTTCAATTTCCGAGGGTAATTTGGTAATTTTCTAAGATAAGGGGGGTCAAAAGCTAACTTTTTCATTTGATATCTAAATTCAGTAAACTTAATGGCTATAGCTTCCCTATATCACAATGATTACTTTAACTAGGAGTAGATCCAAACTGGACTTCAATTGGTCAAGTTATGACCTAATTAAGGTTAGAGGTATTTTGGTAATTTCTAATTTTTCTAAGATTCTGAACCTAAATATTATTTTAGTTTATTGTTGGTACTGAAATTCTAAGCTGTCTAGCACTTTAAATATTTAGATTTGGAGTCTAAATGACTAAGATATGGTCAAATGAATTTTCTAGACGCTACAGCGCGCTGTAACGCCCGACGGTGATTTCGCCAGTGCGAAAATAGTAAAGGGTCACATTTTGAGCTCAAATACTCTCAATCCTGAGCATTCCATGAGTGGTGCTATATATTAATGGAAAGATTTTTTTGATACATTTCCATTGACATAAAAATTAGCACGAATGGATCATCCTAGCTATATGAATAATGGTGATAAAGGCAGGGGTGTGCAGAATGAACGAAAAACAGAGCACGAGGTATTACTTTGAAGAACTGTAATGGCTTCCATACTTAATCATGGATGTCTAAAGATGTGAATAAGTATAATAGAGGAATGAAATGACCAAGTAAGGAGAACAAATGGGTACCTTAGCCTTTAAAAGAGGAAGAAGGAACCTTAGAAAGCTTGGAGGAGGAATTTCTTCTTCTTCTTCTTCTTTAGCACAAAGCTTAACAATGAGGGGAAGGGTGGAAGCTTGAGAGCTTTATCTTGACAGCAAAAAATGGAGAGGAAGCATTGTGCTTCCATTTATAGGAGGAGAATGAAGGGGAAAGCAATCATGAGCTAGGAGGGAGGGAAGGATGAGGGATGACCATAGCCATCAAATCTTGCTGTTAAGGAGGGGGAAGGAAGAGGGATGACCATAGCATTCAAGGCTTTCAATTAATGAGGGAGAAGAAGATGGGTCAGTTGAAAGTGGAGGTAAGGGCCAGCTGAATGGAATAGTCAATTAGGAGAGAGAAAGAAGGAAAAGAAAAAATACAATTAGGAATAAATAACTATTTATTCCTTTAATTAATTAAAAATTATGAATTTAGAAACGTGCTATGAAAATTTCCAAAAATTAATTTGGGGTGACGATCGCAACAGCGAAGTCGTATTTCGATTCCAATGATTATTTAATCAATATATTTTTCGGGGTATTTAATTATATTAAAATAATCGCGAAAATCTGACGACTTCCAAATGCGTCCAAAATATCACCCCTAGCTAATTTAGGAGTGATGTTGGCAATGGCGAAGTCAGATTTCAATTTCGAGGTCAAATAAATACCTCATTTTTCTAATTAATTTAAATATATTAAAATATTCAAGAAAATTCAACGACTTCTGAAAAATCTCAAAATTTCACCCTTGCCTAATCTGAGGGTGAGGATCACAACGACAAAGTCGGATTTTAATTCCAACGAGTATTTAATTTTCCAATTTTTTGGGGTATTAAATATTATTAAAATATTTGTCAAAATTTTGACGACTTCCGATTGTCTCGAAAACATCACCCCTAGCTAGTTTGGGGGCAATGAGCGCAATGGCGAAGTTTGATTTTTGATGTGAGATCAATTTATTTAGGTCATTTTCCAGAGTTTCTAGATTTCCCAAAAATCAGGACATGATCTATTTAACTCCTAATTTGGACTAGGTCTTAGTGGATGACTCCTAATGACTTGAATAATACTTTAAGATCAAGATTAGGATGGAGATTAGTCTTAATTGACAAGGGTAATAAATTAGGTTGTTACAAACACTCTCCAAGGAGATTTAGCTTTTTATTACAGAATAAATAAAATCATACATATAAAAGAAAGTAAACCTTGACATCGATTTACAACAGAAAAAAAAATAAAGTTTAGGAAGAGTACTTGGAAACACCTAGGAGTTTTCTAGGATTCTCTTGGTCTTCCTATTTTGCTTCTACTTGACTTCTCTTTCTTTCCTTTACTATCTTCTTCTCTTTACTTTTCATGGTCCACCTTTTGTCCCTTGGAGAGTTCTCTTATTTTTTCTCCTATAGCCTCCCCTTTTTAGTCTTAAGAATATCAAATCTGAGAACCCCGCCTCAGTTTTCCTTGGCAATATTTATAATCCTCTACACAGCCTCCTTACATTCATTATGTTAACTGTTGGTAAAATACAGCACAAGACAAGCAATGTAGAATGGCACTTGTAATGCAAACAACAAACCAAAGTCCAAATATATTCAGGATCGGGGTGCGTTGATGGTTACCGAGCTAGCTTAGTAATCACAAAATCACAGCAAGAAAATCACAGCACATACAAATCATCCAAACACAAACATATACGTAGAAAACCCAAGGATTGAGAAAAACCATGGAGCCACACTAGTGAGAAAATCCACTATGAAAACTCTTCAAGGTTTACAGAGTTACAAGAGCTATATCACCTCAGCATACACAATTGTAGCTCTACTCTTATAATGGAGAAAGGAAGAAGCTACTACCTCATGGAGTTTCCCTTCCAAACAGTAAGCCTTCTCTTGCTCAGCAGCTCCCTAGGATTTCTTCTAGGGTCTCTCTTCCACAGCCTTCAAAGCCTCCAAAATGATTGTAAAAGCCTTAAGGTTTCCTCCACTACTTTGGTTTAAGTAGCTAACTCCATTTTGGACCCAAAAAGTCTAAAATACCCCTCATATTTCTTCAGATCGAGACATGGAATAAAGTAGAACTTCGTTGCTGCTATAGTGCTCTACACCGCGCTGCGGTGCGTAGTAGCGGTCAACTTTTAATTTTGCATCCATTGTAGTGCGCTACGGTGCACTGTAGCGCCCGCGTTTGATTCTGTTGTGGCGCACTGTGGCGTGCTGTAGCGCCCGCTTCTCGATTGCTAACCACTGAGGTGCGCCGTAGCGCCTCAGCTTCTGGCTTGGTTCCGATGTTGCATGCTGTGGCGCGCTGTGCTGTTCTTGGACAATGAAGTCTCCATAACACAACATTAACCCCCTCTTTACCTTAGTTTTTTGGTCAGCCATAAAGATATATTACAATATTCTCTTGGAATACTACAGAGTTAAATGTTATTTGGAGTTCCAAGTGGCTGAGGAAGGCCAAAGATCAGGATTTTTGGTCTTTCCTAGGTTTCCATAAATTCACAAATTCGGGCATTTCTTCTTGGAGTGCTACAGCGCGCTGCAGCGCGCTAGGGAGCGCTGCAAGGTTTTGAGCTATAGGCTTATAATTTATAAGGAACCGCTGCAGCACGCGATAGCGATGAGCTCTCGGGTTGGTCTGCTACAGTGCGTGGTAGCACTAGTGTCTCGGGTTGAGACCGCTGTGGTGTGGTGTGGTGTGGGCTTCTTTTATGATGTAATCATGATGTTTTGGAAGGACCCGCTGTGGTGCACGATAGCGCTGAGCTCTCAGGCTTGCTCCGCTATAGCGCGCTGCGGCGGATTAGCCATGTATCTTCTGTGCTGAGTCCATTTTACTTATTGATCCACCGTGGCGTGCGATAACGCTGAGCTCTCGGGTTAGACCCGCCTTGGCGCACTTTGGCACACTTGGGTGCGCTGCAGCAGTTTGTGTCCTAGGCTTTTGCAGATGGCTTCAGGTACTTCAGTAAACCTTAATCCACTGCGGCGTGCTGTAGCAGTTTTCTCCTAGAATTCCTTCATTTGCTCTAGAATTTAGAGTTTCTTCAATTTACCTAAAAATGCACATAATTTCTTCCAAGTAGGTTGTTGTGAATGGTGTTTTATGATGCATTTCTTACATCATTTGATTTAAATATCAGATATATCACACACCCACACATAAAGCTCATCCTCAAGTAAGTTCAAAATAATTTTCTAAATTTTCAATTGATGGATTCAATTTGGAATGTCAATGTGCTATACTCAATTCACTGAACCTTGGTTTCAGATTATGGTGATTGCAATGTTTCAATACTTTCTACCTTCCTACCTTTAGTTTTAGGCCTTTTGTTATAGTCAATTCTAAACTCTAAAGGTAGTGCTTATGTCTTCCTGAAGTGATTGGGTAATTACCTTTGGATTTTTTTCAACCTTAGCTAGCAAAAGTGAGTGACAAGAGTGCTGTGCCATGTGTGCTCTTTCTTTTGATTCACAAGAAACATGTAAATTCTTAGGAGAGATATTTTTCTTCATCTTAATTTTCTCATTTTCTTTCACTTGGGAGAGATATTTTTCATCACCCCCATTTAATTTTGTATTAAAATTTTTAGCTCAAGGGAGAGACATTTTTCTTTATCCCTGATTTGGTTCCTTGTGGTTATTAAGTCCTACAAGAGCTTAGCACACTCAATTGCTCACTCACACATTGCCAATTTTTGGTTTTTATTTCAATAGGTTTACCCCTCCCCCACACTTAGAATTCAGCACATAGACAATTCAAATTATTGGAATTAAACATCATAAGAGACTTTTTCCTTAGAGTAAGTGAAGGATTGAAATGTTGATCTATCACCTAAATCTGTCAAGCTTGATAGTGTCCATGAGTTTTCACATTTGAGTTTAAGATTGAATCCATAGAATTAATTTGTTTAGAAATTTAGTTTTTCATACATATATATCCAAGAGATAAAGGTTGGTGTAGAAAATCCAAATTTTTTTTTTATTAAATTTCAAATTGCAATTATAGAAAGCAAAACAAAACCAGAAAAAATGAAAATAGGAACGGAAAAAATAACAAATAATACAACCTTTTCATTTACTCTTCTTCTTCTTCTTCTAAATTTGATGCATCCGGTCCTCCGTGCAGACTTCACTCTTGGAACATTGTTCCAAGAGCATCATGGAACTCAGACTCAAACTTACGCATCCGTGCTATCTCAAACTTGCAGAATCGCATGTCCTTAGCCATTGCCTCCCTTGATATTTCTGGTGGGCGTACAACTTGATCAGCATTTGGTTCGTGAAAGACCGGCCGGTGGATGCGGAAGCCTGTCCTTCCTCCCCTCTTCTCTTCTTACTCCTCTGCCCCTCTTGATAGCGCACGTTAAGGTTATGGTGGGTGAGAGGAGATCTTGGGGGAAGGACCACATCGTTGGAGAGTACCTTGACTCCTTGAGCCAAGCATAAACCCGTAATCAGCGAGCTGAAAGCAAGCGCAGCACATGACTTGGTCAGGGCATTCTAGAGCTGCTCAAAAATTACCTTAGAGATATGAATACATCCAGGTCTTTCAATATTGCATATGAGCAGTGCCCTAGCCCTGGTCACTTCTCTAAGATGCTCAGAAGGCATGATAGCGCTAAAAATGAGGACATGCCATGTATTGCATGAGTCCGTGAAAAGGGCTCATGGAATGTTAGCAAGCGATCCTAGCCATCCAGCATCCTCATGAGTGAATGCACTCATAAAAATGCTCGATCTCCTTGAGACCAAACTTTACCATCTTCCCTCTTACAAAAATTGTATGCTTTTTCATGTTGAGCACATTTGCATACACTTCTTGTACTAAAGAAGGCGGTGAGTTGGTTTGCAGGGAGACCAAGTTAAGGGTATGCTTTTTCTTTTTATTCATGCCATGAGTGTGATTCAATTTCTAGTCAAAAAATTGGAAAAATGCAGCTTTTCCAGCCTAAATTTTCAGAATTTGAGTCCCATGGTGCGCTGCGGCGCGCTGTGCCGTCTCGAGACTTATGAATTTTTTTGGGCTGTGCTAGAATTTTGTTGTAGCGCGTTGTAGCAGCGAAATCTGCTATGTCGCGCTGTGATGGGTAAATTCACTTCAGTGCGCTGTAGTGGATTTATTCGCTGCAGTGCGCTATAGCGCATTTCAAAGCAGCATATTTTTTCTCAATTATGTTTTGCATACAGGTTTTTTTTTTTGACACAGAAACATTTTGGTTGTTTATTGAGTTTAAACCACTCCTAAGTGCAAAAAGCAAATAAAATAGAAATTTGGGTTGCTTCCCAAAAAGCACTTGGTTTAATGTCGTCAGCTAGACATGTTTTGGTTCAAACATATTCAAAATTAATGTTTGGTCTCCATTTCAAAATTTCAGATTTTTGGCCCTTAGTATTAACAGAACATTTTCTTATCATCATCGCATGCTAAGTTAATTCGATTTTTTCTTCCAATTCATTACTAGGAGGTGGAATCCCTTTCTTCTATTTCCTTCTCCTCCTTGTTTTCTTTTTTCTAGTTGGTTTTTTCTCAACTTATCCTCCATATGAGGAGTTGGTCCTACTCTCAGCTTTCTCTTCATCAAGTTCCAAAATTTTCAAATTTAGCATTTCACATAATTCCTCCTCCCTCATGTTCTTTTTCCAAGCGAATTCTAACATTTTTTTCTTAAATTTTGTGTGTTTTAAGTCAATGGTTGCTATCTTCCCTCCCACCTTAATGTTCATTTTACCATTCACTATATCTATTATTACGTTAGTGCTGGCTAAGAAGGGAGGTCCACATAAAAGCATGAAATTCTCATTCAAAGGGTCCCATTTGCAAATTATAAAATCTGCTGGGACAACAAGTCCTCCTAGTCCCGCTGGCACATCTCTCACAATCCCAAGGGGTGTTAAGGAATCTGAATTTGTAAATTCTAAAATTGTGATAGTTGCCTCCATACCTCATAGCTTGAGATGCTTGAAGGTATGATAAGGCATGATGTTAATTGGGGCTCCTAGATCACACAATGGATCTATAAAAACCTCACCCTTTATCACGCATGGAATGCTCATTCTTCCGGGATCCTCACACTTTACTGCCACTAATATATCATTTTCAATGTGTTCCAACTCCCTCTCCTTCTCTAATTCAATCGTGTTAATTTTTGTTTGAATGTTCAGGGTGCTGTCATAAATTCCGTCGGAGTGAACAACACTCACTGTCTCCCTAGGATTTATTTCAGTGGAGCTGGGCAATGCACCTTGCTGACATGTGGCCAGTTGTTTGGAAATTTGCCTAAGCTTCACTTCAATATTTCTAAGGGATGCCTATATCCCTTAGAGGCATCATGACGGTGAATTGTCGCTTCAGTTCTTTTCATGAATTGAATTGTTTCACCCTTAAAAGCATTAAACACTACTTCTAAATTTGAGGGTTAGTTTTGATAATTATTCCCTGAGTTGTATCCTTATTTGTTCATTACATTACCCCCATTATAGTTTCCAGAATTATTAATATTGTTATTGTTTTCCCAAGAGAAGTTAGGGTGGTTCTTCCAACCGTGATTGTAAGTATTTGAATAGGGGTTGTTCATAGAATTATTCTGGGTTGCATTGTTATTTCTCAGGAAATTGATTAGCTCAGTTTGTGAGGGTGCAAAAGGGTTGTTGAAATTATAGTTTTCACTCATGTGCCCCCCTCCACAAAACTCACAGGAAAATTTTTGAACATTACACACTGTCATATTCTCTATTATTGGTTTAATGCATTAATTTCATTTTGTAGCTCCTGAATCTGATGTGTTTCATTAAGTTGGTTTGCTTCTACCTTCCTAAGATTTAGCCTATCAGTATGCCATTGATATGCGTTATTTGCCATTTCATCTAAGAGGTCAAAAGCCTTTTCTTGTGTTTTGCTACTCAAAGATCCCCCCCGAGGCTACATCTATTAAGGTTCTAGTTAGTGCATTTAATCCAGTATAAAATGTTTGCACTTGCATCCATAAGGGAAATGCATGATGTGGGTAGCGTTGTAAACAGTCCTTATAATGCTCCCACTTATCGTATAAATTCTCACCATTTTGCTGTGAGAAATTAGAGATCTCATTCGTTAGCCTTGTGGTTTTAGCGGGTGGGAAGTATTTAGCTAGGAACTTCCTAGCTAAATCATCCCACATCCTAATGGACTCACCAGGCAAAGAAGTTAGCCACATTTTAGCTCTATCTCTCAGCAAAAAGGGAAATAGTCTTAATCTAAGCACATCATCCGAAACACAATTCATCCTGAAGGTATCACACAGTTTGAGAAAGTTTGAGATATGAGCATTTGGGTCATCTGAGGCTAGCCCCCTAAATTGGTTATTCTAAACCATGTTTAAAGTTGAAGGTTTAATCTCTCAAAATTATTGACTTGAATTGGGGGCCTAACAATAGCATTAGGAACTCCTCCTGTAGTAGGGAGGGCATAGTCTCTTAATGGTCTACCTCTTACAATCATAGGTGGCTCTAAGGGATTAACTTCTAGGTGATCCATTTCTAAATGAAGTTGGTTAAGATTTGTTCGTTCTCTCCTAGCCCTTAAGTAATTATGCTCAATTTCAGGGTCAAACAATAAATCAGCAGCACCTCTTCTATTCATGCAATTCAGAGATTTACAGCTAACAAAAATTAGTTAAATTCAACAATGAATTCAACACAAGTTCAACAGTTCAGTAGTTAAAGTTTTAACATAGTTTCAAGCATAGTTTAACAGTTCTGAATGCAGTAATACAATTTTAATCAACACAAATTCAGCAAGCAGTAAATAATTTAGCACTTAGAATTGCAAAAATTTTAGCATGCACCAGATTTTGCAAATTTTTTAGAAATCACAACAACTAACTTCCAGCCTAGTTAGTTCTATAAGTCAAGTGGAATATATTTACAACTAACTAAAAATTGTATGCACAGAAAATTAAAAGATCTAAATCACTAATTACTAAGAAATTGTAATTACTACAAAACAGAATCGTTCCCCGGTAATGGCGCCAAAAACTTGACAGACCTAAATTTTGTGTCTGCGCTTGCACGCAAGTGTACATGGTCTGAAGTAATAAGTGCAAGGTGACTTAAGGGATTTTATCATTCTCAGGGAAAATAGTCTTGTTCTTAAATTATATTTCTTTTTACGAATATTTAGAATATTGATTTTTTGGTTTTAGATAGTTCCTAAATTAACAATATAATTTACTTTAGGGTAAGATATGATTTGTTCAAAAGGAGAGAGTTGGGGTTTCATTGTAGGACTTGTAAGGACTTGGTGCTGTTACTTCATTATTAAAATGTATAACTGATTTTTTTATGCCTAATTCAATCAAGTGAACACTGTTTGAATTAGATTTAACCTCCCATTAAAATAAGTTCAGATTAGTGCTGCAAGGTGGACACCTCCTGGAGTTCTTCCTCAGCACATGAACCTTCATGAGATATTGATTTGTATTTAATTTTTGATTTCCTACGTCTAGGTTTTCAAAATATTATCTTTTAATTATTCGATCTCACAATCTTGATTTCCATCAATTTGCGTCATGCGCTGACACACGCAGTTTAGCTAGATGAGCGGATGCATTGGGTTCAATGGACTATGTCTCATCATCTATTGTGTTTCCAATATCCTCACATCCCTTCAACTTTGCTGAGTCGCAGAGCATAAATTTATGGTAACTTGGTTCACAAGCATCAATCTCTTAGAAGAGTCCTTAAGGAAATGTGCAAGTGAGCTTAAGAACTTATCACATAATTCTCAGCTCTACTTCACTAATTTTCTTGCTCTAGTCCAATTGATGAGCTTGGAACTCAAGTTCTTTCTTTATTGATATTTCATTTTAGTTTTTGTTTTAACAAAGAGATTTTGAATAGAATTTCATTATAATAACTCTAGTTGTTATCCTAGCTAAATTCAGATTAATTAAGCTAAACCAAGCTCTAATTTTGATTTCAAGATTCAATGTGTCATTTAAATCTAACCCTAGAAGTTTGAAATCAATCGTAGCTCAATTGAGTATTTCAACAATTTTGCTTATTTTAAATCATGAAAATTAGCTAAATTAATTTGATCTCCAAATTAAAATCAGAGTTCATTTTTGAATTCCCCACCCCCAAATTAGGTAAGGGTGAATTTTTGGAGGTCATTTAGGCCTATTTTGGATTTATTTTAAATTGGTTCAATTGCATATTAGGGTTTAGAACAATTCCTAATTGCAAATCAATCCTCCCTCCAACGATCGACTACCTCTAAACCATGAGTGCCATTCGGACTATTGATCCCGCGGATCTGATCCAACGGCCAGCGCCTTCGATTAGATCCGTCTCATCTTGACCGTTTTGTGGTTCCAAGATTCTTATCCGATGGCATCTAACTATCCATCTTAAGTAAGCCCCAATCACCCATTTGATCTTTCTATATGATCCGACAGTTGATCCAACATCCTCGCTCGGCCGTTAGGTGTCGGGAGATCAGTACCATTCCACATCAACTAATAATCAATCAGACAGATCTGAAGTCCCTCACGACTGTGGATCGTCTTCCTCCTCAGCTTGCACCTAACAGTTGAATCCCTTTGTACAACCACATCCTCAAGCCAGCTTGCCACCCTCATGCCACGTCAAGGAGGCCGTTGCGACCTTGCCCTCGCCGCCCTAGCACACCCATCCAAGGTTGTGGCCTAGTCCACTCCAATTTTGGAAAAATTGAGAGAGCACTCTCGGGCCAAGCCTATGCCATTGCTCCCGACCTCAACAGCCACCCCAGACCTTTCCTCAGCCTATAAATGCCTCTGGGTTATCACAGTGAGTCCCTTTGCTCACTATGATCCCCAAATTGTTCAGCTGAAGTCCCTAGAGCTCTAGCATTCCCGATGATTCCTGCTGCTGCGAACCGCTGGTATAGGGTGTGGTCTGGAGTTTAGACCCCCTTGCTGAGCTTTTGCGATTGTCTGGAGGATTCAAATCTTCTCATTTTGCCTCTATCGCCTCTGCCATCTCCAATTTCAGGTACATCTTCTTCCCACTGAGCCGTGTAAGCTCAGCCTATCAATTTAAGCTCGTAGTTATTGCCTCTGGATGTTGTCTAGCTTCCTTAGCATCCTAAAAATCTGACCTAATTTCTCCCAGGGTTTGAGCTAGCTCTGATCGATCATATCAATCGATCAAGCTAGCGATCGAGCCACGACTGCGTTCGAGTAAGGACCCGGCTATCGGCTGCACCCCAGGTTACATAACCTTGGGGATTTGACTCGCCTCACCTCACTGATGGTGTAAGGATCTTACCCCACCCATTTGGTGGTCTCTGTGAGGAGAGTTTGCTCCTCACAATAAACCCTAATCACTCTAGTTTAGGCTGTTTCAGTAGAGTAACCTTCTGGCGATCCACTGCATCCCAATTAGGGTATTTAGGTTCAATTAGTGTGCTTTGTCATCCTGATGGTGTGGCGATTTAGTGCTGGTCATGGCACGAAGTATCGGTCGAGAATTTTGCGATCAAGACCCTACCTTAATCTGTAGGTCGCGTGAAGTGAGCGGGGACGACGACACTATCGCCTCGGGCAGGGCCAGCCCAGGCCCACGCGGTGCGACAGTGCCGGCCCAGCCAGGCCTCGCTCCGACCCGCGTGGTCAAGTAATTGGGCCGGGTAAATTAAATGAATAAGGAATTATTTACCTTCTGAAAAATAAAGAATAAATGGATTTAATTAAGTACCCTATGATTCAATTTAAATAAATATTCAGAATGAATTAATGAAATAATTTAATCAATACTTATCCAAATGGTATGATCCAATATACCATTTTAATCAAAAAAATGCAAGGAACAATAATATAAAATAAAATTCATGATCCAATAGTTAGATTTTAATTAATTACCTAATCTTTCTCTATTATTAATAAATTCATAATTAATTCAATTAATGTCCAAAAATTATAATAAATGTCTCTGATTTTTCATGAGACTATGGAGAACTTAATTAAGATGTTAGAAATAATTTAAGAGTCCTGAATTTGCTAATCACCTTTTAATTACCCTAATCTTAGATTAGTGAAATTAAGCATCAATTAACCCTCTAATTTTGGTGAATTAGGTTCTTAATGCTTTCTTAAGAGTTTTAGAACTCTCCTATGTGCTTGGATCATCTTAAAGAATCCTAATTATTTTAATCTCCTTAATTAGTCTTAAAATGAGATTAGTGCCATTTAAGCTAAATCATGAGCTAAATATTGGGTTAAGTGTTTCAATCATCTCATTAACTAATATTGAGTCCGTTAAAATTGATTTGAAATAATTTGAATGCTTAAATCTTAAATTTCCATATTCTGTCTTAAAGGGTATTTTGGTTATTTTGACCAAAATATTCTTTAAGCAACCTTAAACCCTAAAAATTTTAGTAAAGTGTTTTTAGTTAGTAATGAAATGTATTAGTATCATTTCCTTAACTTTTGAGTCTAATTAATCCAGTTGAGTTAAGTTTAATTTTCCTTTTTCTTAAGTGATCAAACCTTAAATCTTAGATCTTAGACTCTTAATCATTTTGATCTAATTATGCCATCATCTTGTAAATCCTTAATTGATTTATTATCTTAAACCCTTTGAAACCCTCCTTGTGAGTGTAGGATTGATTCAATCAATAAATAATATGATATTCTATAGATTGTAAGTAGATCATAGATTCTTATATTATTGATTGATTATTTTGTCTTATGATATTAAAATAACCTTTCACTAAGATCTTAGCTTCTGGTTCCTTCAGATTATAAAATTCTTCATCTTTAGATCAAGGTTGTGTGTGAACTTTAGATCCTTGATAAGGTAACACCTTGGATTCAAGATTTGAATCGCAATTAGGAATTTAAGTCTAGAATCCTTAATGTTGATTAGTATGATCAAGATTTTGGTTGAGTGAGTAAAACACATTAAATTAAGTCATTAAATTATTTACTTTAATCTTTTATAGTTGTCATTGGTTATGAATTATAACTTGTTAAGTTCTAATGTTAACATTAAGGCCGTGAATCTAGGATTATACTCGATAGTTGGATATTGGAGATCCTAAGCTTGTATCTTCTCTAAATAGTTAGAACGAATGGAAGTAGACAACAACTGATATCACATAAGTCTAGTTGAGTCTCTTGCTTACTTTGACTATTGTTGCTCTGCACACCTTATATATTGGGCCTTTTTCCTTGTACATAATAGGTGAACTCAAGATAATGATAATGTATCCTAAGTTAGTACTTAAAAAGCATGACATTCATTCAGTCATTCAGTGCATTCAGTTCAATAGGGTATGTCCTTGCTTAGTCTGCCCCCTCAGTTTGAGTTTTGTTATAGAATAGACTCGGACCTAGCTCTGTGTTTGGCTAGAATGGATACATGTCTTATTCTATAAGTTCAACTCGGACCTAGCTCTGATGATATCTAGGATGGATACATGTTGAACTTTCTGTTCAGAGGTCTTGTATGACCTATTTTTATTATGGAAGTATTATGTTTAGGCATGATTTTACTTCAGTTTAGTTTCAGTGCTTTGGTTTGCTTTGCAACATGCTTCAGTGGCTTTATTTTGAGTTCATCTCAGTGCTTTGGCTTGCTTTGCCACATGCTTTAGTGGCCTTTTATTTATTAATTCTGCATACTTGTATATTTATTCCTGTTCAGTATTTATTTAATATTAGCATGTTTAGGATTCTAGTCTTGTATTTTACTTCAGCATGTTTTAGTACAACTTTCTTTTATGAAATTGACATGTATTCCTGTGATTATAAGCATGTTAGGATGAGTTTCAATTTCTGTATTTTACAGTTATTTATACTGTTCCTTGTTATTTGTTGCACCTTAAATTACTTGTATGCTTAAAGTAATAATGTGATATCTTTAAATGTTCAGTTCACTTAATCAGCCTAAAATATACTTAGACAATTGCCTAATTATAACTTTTTTCTTTTGTTGGCTAGGGCCCTGGCATTTGTGATACCAACAAATGTCAGATATGGAGCTATTCGTTGGTGGTTCTGTTGGAGAAGAGCTTGGATAGGAGGAGGATCTTCCTATTGCTGCTTAGTTAGATCTCATTTTCTACTATGAGGATGAAAGCTCTTTTTCTTTTTATTTAAATATTAAGTCTGTAATAATTCATAATCTGAATGTAATTACTTTTTGCACTTTAAGCTAAGTTGCTGTTGCATTTACCTTTCTATACTATGCTGTGATGTGGATATTATATTATACTATTTTCTACTTCCATTACTTTGATATATTGATGTATATTCTCAGTTTCAGGTGACAAGTCTTCTGCTTAAGGCGGGTTGGGTTATACCTGACTCTACTTAGGTTGGAAATTTGCCACAATTGGAGCACCATACTCCTCATAATTATGTTAATATCCGTATTAGCATGGACACAGAGGGTACAGGGCCCATATTCATCCATGCATTCATTCTATAATAATAAATAGTAAAATAACAATCAATTTTATTCATTCAAACAAATCCATTACAACACCAATTTAGCCTTACATTTTCCTACAATCACATCCCAACCCTCTCCAAAGAGATTTAGCTTTCCATTACAGAATAAATAAAAGCATACATGCAAAAGGAAGTAAGCCTTGACATCAGTTTACAACAAAAAAATAAAAATAAATAGAGTTTAAGAAGAGTACTAGGAAACACCCATGGGTTTTTTAAGATTATCTTGGTCTTCCTCCTTTGCTTCTACTTGACTTCTCTTTCTTTCCTTTGGTGTCTTCTTCTCTTTACTCTTCATGGTACACCTCTTTCCCCTTAGAGAGTTCTCTTATTTTTCCTCCTGCAGCATCCCCTTTTTAGTCTTAAGAATGTCAAATCTGGGAACCCCGACTCAATTTTCCTTGGCAGTATTTATAATCCTCTTCACAACCTCCTTGCAATAATTCTGTTAACCCCCTCTTTCCCTTGGATTTTTGGTCAGCCATAAAGAAATATTCCAATAATCTCTAGGAATACTATAAAGTTAAATGTTATTTGGGGTTTCAAGTGGCTGGGGAAGGCCAAAGATAAGGATTTTCGGTCTTCCCCAGGTTGCCATAAATGCACAAATCTGGGCATTTCTGCATGGAGCGCTACGGCGCGCTGTAGTTCACTAGGGCAACCTGCAGCCTTTTGAGCTACATGCTTATAATCTGTAAAGAGCTGCTACTGTGCATGGTAGTGCCACGGGTTGAGACTACTGTGGCGAGGACTTCTTTTATGATGTAATCCTGGTGTTTTGGAAAGACCCGCTGCGACACACGATAGCGCCGAGCTCTTGGGTTTGCTCTACTATGGCGCATTGCAGCGCACTTAGGCACGCTGTAGTGGATTAGCCTTGTATCTTTTGTGTTGAGTCCATTTTCCTTATATCCGTTGTCGCGCATGATAGCGCCAAGCTCTCGGGTTAGACCCGCCTTAGCGCACTGGGGCATGCTTGGGCGCGCTGCAGTGATTTGTGTCTCAAGCCTTTGAAGATGGCTCCAGGTACTTCAGTAAACTTTAATCCATTGTGGTGTGCTGCTGCGAGCTGGGGAGCGCTGCAGTGGTTTTCGCCCATAATTCCTTCATTTACTCAAGAATTTGGAGTTTCTTCAATTTACCTGAAAATGCACATAATTTCTTCAAAGTAGGCTATTGTGAATGGTGTTTTATGATGTTTTTATCACTTCATTTGATATAAATCTCGAATTTATCAGCGGCGCCAAAATTCCATGCACTGATCACTTGGTGATCGATGCGTATTGACGCACGATCGGTCGCGGATCAAACGAGCTGACCTGATCTGGTTCACAAAGACAACTCGCGGTCATCGAGTCAGCTTGATGAAGTGACTGCCCTAATCTGAGAAGATAAAGTTAGGGCTTCGACTTACAGATGACCCCAAAAAAGAGAGATTTGTCAGATGGTACCTGTATCGACACCGGAGAGTGCTTCATCTGCCAAAAAAGCCTAAAGATAGTTAGCCTAGAGTGAACAAAATCGGTGAAGAAGGAAGCACTATGAACAACTGTAGATTAAACTTTGATAAGAGGTTTAATCGGGCTCGATTGAGCCCGATTAAGTTTCAAAAATTCGATTAAGCTCATGGAAAAAGCAATGGGTTTCAATTATTGGGTCAAAGAATGGAGAGGTTGGGTATCTTGTAGTGCATCTCATTTTTTTTCATCTCTTGAAAGTAAGGCTTGAAGAGTATTGAACTTCAGTTTGTTGCAGAACAATGTCCAAGTTGATTCGAGCTCTCAGAAGACCAAGGGAAGAAAAAGGATGAAAGATGGAGTTTCTAAGGCTAAAGAAGGTAAGAGGAGGCTTGACAGGGATTACCAGAGGTGATGAATCCATAGATTATATCTAAATAAAGGGGAAAATTCATCTATTTAAGATCTTTATGATGCTCCTAAAATTAATTTTTTCTATCTTTTTTAGGGAAATAGAATCCAAAGGAGTTCTAAGGCATTTCTGCAGAGTTTTTAAATTTTAAAGAAAAACCGCTGCAGCGTGCTGCAGCACGCGACCGCGCGTCGCAGCGGGTTGCAGCAGAAATATCTAAACTATATGAAAATTAATCTCAAACTAATTGAACAGTACTTTTAGCAAAATGACCCTCTACATCACGCGGTCGCGCGCTGCAGCGAAAATATTCATAACTTTATAAAACGGGGGCTCAACTAATTGAACAGTGATTTTAGCGGAATGACCCGCTACAGCGCGCGGTCGCGCGCTGCAGCGGAAATATTCATAACTTTATAAAATGGGGGCTCAACTAATTGAACAGTGATTTTTGCAGAATGACCCGCTCTAGCGCGGGGTCGTGCGCTGCAGCGGTCTGTAGTGAAAATATTCATAACTTTGTAAAATGGGGGCTTAACTAATTGAACAGTGATTTTAGCGGAATGACCCGCTACAGCACGCGGTCGCAGGCTGCAGCGGTCTGCAGTGGGACATCTTCAAAAGCTCAAATGCGGTAGCGCACGGCAGCGTAGGACTTGGCGAATGTACGAAGGATCATTGCACGCCGCAGCGCTCCCCGACGCGCTACAGCGGCTTGCCGCAAAATTTTTCAGACAAGCATTAAATGCGGCTGGGGACATAACCTCTATCCTGCATTTTGTCCTCAGCCATTATTCCCTGCTGCAGCCCATTTTATTTGAAAAAGGAAGCTTTGAGGTGATGTTTTGGGTAAGCAATTGGGGATTATTGTCACCTCACCATAAATGGAGGTTATTGTCATGATGAATTTAGATTTTTTATATGGAAAAGCTGGTTTGAAATATGGAGGAGGATGACAGCCCCCCCTTTCCTATAAATATCCCTCCTTTTGACTAGAGGAGGGTTCACAATTTTAGCAAAAATTCTACTAAGTAAGGAGGAGAGCCAAGGGAAAAGAGGAACTCCTCAAGGGTGGAAGGCAAGCTCTTACTTTGGAAGAGGAGAAAGAAGGCAGCATTAGAGGCCTAAGGAGGGAATATTGAGAAGGAGAAGAAGGATTCTGGAGAACTTCTACAGAGTGTTCCTAGTATCTTCTAAACTTCACTCTTGTATTTTTTTTAGTTGACCATGAAAGGGTCTTTATCCATGTATGTGTTTTTTTTTCTTTTCTTGTGCAATGAGTAGCTAAACTCTCTTGGGGAGGGTTGGGGGTTAAGTCCCATTTGCATGATGTAATATTAATGTATGAATGTTTTCCCTCAAGCATAATTTGTTTGTGATTTTAATTCCTTACTAAGAAATTCTTATCTAATTAGTCTTGAATGTAATTATGAGAAAAGAACTAAAAACAAACTCCAAGAACTAATTATCTTGTGATCCTTAGCTCACCTTAGGTTGGATGCTAGATTATGAGTGCATGAAGGCTTGGAACCATGTGAGAAAGTTCATAAGCTCAATGCACCTCAATCTAAGCTCAACCAAAGAGTTGATGCAAGTGATGCTAAGACCTACTAAATGAGCTCCTTAGCTCAACATAATTGAGGTAGAGGAAGGAAGTCTTGAAGTACTCATAAACTAAGTGACATAGTTGTTGAGCCTAACATGTGAATCCCTCATCTCAACTATGTATGATGCGAGTGATGCTCGTATTGGAAATCAATACTTGTAAGAACCTAAGGTTTAAAAAATCAAACTCTCCTTGATCAAGAGAATAAGATTAAAATTTAAATCCTAAGAATGTTACAAGAATCTTTGTGCCAAAGTAGAACCGAATGTGAGTTCATTTTATGCATGAGATTTGAACTTGTAAGACCTTGAGCTAGACTCAAGGACAACAATGTACACTTGATTTTAATTATATTAAATGATAATGCTTGAGGAACCAATCTACATGAATATTACATCATGACATGTGGGATGACCCCAACTCTCCTCTTTCTTAAATCTTGCTATTTTTACTTAGTGAATATTTGTGCTAATTTTAGACCACTCATCCAATACATACTATAGCTTAAACATTAGTGAGAATAGATACACCTTAGTGCCAAATCAACCAATTCTCTGAGGATCGATAAATTCCCGGAAAGTCACACTTTCGACTTATTACTTCAGATCACGTACACTTGCGTGCAAGCGCAGACGTGTATTTACAGTCTGTCAAGAGGCTAGATGTACGCCCTCCTGTGATCTCTGGCGCACGAACGTGGCCAGGGACAAAGGCGTACAGTTCGCACATTTGGATAGTCAGATCAATCTTTTGATCCGATGGTTGGATCGAACAGCTTAGATCCACGCTGTTGGATCCATTTAAAATTAATTCAACACAACACATTTAAGCATATGATTGTCCCGTGCTTGGTGCTAAACAGTGGATCCTCGTGGTTTAAAATAATTAGTCATTGGATTTATATTAATAAATATTATTTAAATTATATTTAATACTTATTTAGTAAATTGATTATACAAAATAAATACTCAAATTAAATAATTAAATGAACTTCAAAAAATCCCAAAAAATCACCCTTAGCTAATAGAGGAGTGAGGAACTCAAAAATGCTATCAAATTTTTGATCAGAGGTCAATTTATTTATCTTAATTTTCTGAGTATTTAAAAAATATTAAAATAATTTGGGAAATTTGATGACTTACAAGCAGTCCCAAAATATTACCCATGGCTAATTTGGTGGTGATTAGTCTAATGAAGAACTCCAATTTTGATTTTGTGGTATAAATAAAATAGGCATTCTTTTGAATGTTGGAAAATCTCAAATGATCTCCAAATTGCATCAAACTTAAGGTGGAGGCTCTTAACACTATTATAAGAGTACTAGAAGTGAAATGGAGTTGATTAGCTACTAATTTTAGGGTAACAACACTAGAGTTGTTACAACAACTTTCCATTATCAAATCGATGGGCAGACAGAAAGAGTAAATCGAATACTTGAAGATTTATTATGTTTTCATGTATTAAACTTTGGCAAATATTAGGAAGAGCATTTACCTCATATTGAATTTTCCTACAATAATAATTTTCAAGCCCATATAGTTATGACACCTTATGAAGCACTTTATGAAAGGAGGTGTAATACTCTACTAGCATGGATTGATGCAGGTAATGTTCAATTATTTGGATCTGAATTGATCAAAGAAGACAATAAAAAGATTCAGTTAATTAAATTAAGGATGTTGGCGGCCCAAGATAGATATAAAAAGTTTTGTGATAATCATGGTCATTCTCTTGAATTTACAATTGGGGATAAAGTTAATCTTAAAGTAAGTTCTATGAAGAGAATATAATAATTTGGTGTTTTTGGAAAACTAAGTCCAAGATATGTGGGACCAATTGAAGTAATTCCAAAAGTTAGGACATAAATGTATTATCTGAAATTACTTGACAATTTTGCAGTCGTCCATAATTTTTTTCATGTATCAGCTTTAGGAAAATGCTTGTTATTTTTAATCAGCAAATTCAAATCTCAAAAATAGAATTGCATCTAGATTTATCATATGAGGCAAAGCCTATTAAGATTATGGGAAAAGACCTCAAATAGTTGAGGAATCGCTGCATCCCCATGATTAAAATCTAGTGGCAAAACCAAACAGTCAATGAAGCTATATGGGAAAAAGAAGAGGATATGCAAAAGAAATTCTAGAACTCTTCTCCTAAACAAGTAGCCTCTCTAACTTTCTAATTTCAACTCCTTGTTACTCTTAATCTAATTTGTTAGGGTGTTGAGAACAACACCACTTTTAAGATGGGAAGTTTGTAACAACCCAATATAGTTAATCAGTTTTTAGCAATCAAATCAATTTATAATTGTCTTCATTAGTCTCCAAATGGTATTTGGAACAAACTCAAAAAATTTTGAGTGATTCAGAGCTAAATTAAATATTTTAATTTTTTAAATATATTTACTTACTTAAAAAATTAAGATAATTAGATAAACCTTCAAATTATAATCCGAGTTCCCTATTGAACTACTCACCCCCAAATTAGCTAAGAGTAAAATTTTAGGAATTTTTGAAAGTCATCAAATTTTCTAGAATATTTTAATATATTTTAAATACACAGAAAATTAAGATAATTTAATAAATCTTTGATTAAAATTTTGATTTTATTTTTGAGTTCCTCACCCCCAAATTAGTTAGAAGTGAATTTTTGGGATTTTTTGGATATTATTTGATTGCTTAAATTTAATTAATTAAAATAGAATAAATTAATTAATATTTTAATTATTAAATCATTTAGATGCAGTTTACATAACGGATGCATTCCATCAGATTGAATAACGCTGATTAGCACTGTTCAATTGAACCTTCCATCTCAATCGAACGGTCGGGAGTCTTCTTCCCTGATCGATCCCTCATGCTCGACGCGTGGTCGCACGCGCGATGTGTGGGAGGCCATGTCCCCCGCTTAGCTTTAATCAAGACCATATAGCCTCCTTCCCTTGTCAAGGCACATCCTTATCTCCTCTGTACGCAATTAGCAAAAAGAACTAGAGCTCCCCATGGTGACATGATGGGCTTTATAAGGCCTTTTTCCATCAATTCTTGTAATTATTTGTGTAGTTCTTGTAGCTCTCTTAGAGCTAGATGGTACATTGCCTTTGAAAGTGGTTGTGATTCAGACCTATGTATAACAACCCAAGGCTATTATCTTAGCTAATCTAAGCTAAACAAAGCCTTAATTCTCATTCTATTGGTTTTATTTAGTCATTAAAATATAACCCTGAAAATTTGGGGTCACTTGGAGCTCAATTAGGTTAATTGACTAATTTTCCAATTTTAGAATCCTAAGAATTAGCTAAATTAATTTGATTTAAAAATGAAAATTTGATTGCATTTTTGAATTTCTCACCCCCAAAGTAGCTACGATTAATTTTTAGAGATCATTTGGTCCTAAATTAGATTTGGAATTCATTTGAAATTAATATTTAAATTATTTAATTATTTATTTAAATTTCTCCAATGGTCGGGTGCCTCAAAATTGCAGAGGCCATCCCGACCATCGGTTCCATCTTTGTGCCCTTGATCTAATGGCATGTGCCTTCCTTCGCGTGGATCTTCTATCAACCGTCGGATCATAGTTACGATTCAATGGCTGATCTCACACGCACGCTCAACCATTAATATCCTTTCCATTAGAGCCATCGTGATTTCCATTTCAATCCTTCAGGCAGTTGATGATACTCCCGCTACTGTGGATCATCTTTCCCACTTGATCGGTCCCGATAACTGGATTCCTTCATACCATTCATGCCAGAAGCTATCCCCACATCCCTTGCCATGTCATCAAGACCATTACCATCTCCAATTGTTGGTTAGGCTTCCTCAATGATTCTCATGACCTGATTGTGCCTTTTATGGTATTTGGTCGAGCTTTGATGGGCTCAATCTTATTGACTTTAACTCAAGCCCCCTGTAGCTTTAGGGGTTTAAATAGCCTTGAATTTGCTCATAGTGAGCCCTTTGCTCACAGTGAATCATAAATTGCATTTTAGTTTCTCTGCTAATCCCCTCCTACTATCCAAACCATAATCAACAGTGCCAGGTTCATTCCCAAGAGATTTGAGGGTACGGTCTGGTGTTCAGACCCCCTATAAAGTTCAGTCGATCCTCTATAGCACTTAGAGCACTTCAAAGCTCTAGTTAGCTTCATGTCTCTGCAAATCATCTCATCCAGGTACTTTCCTTTCCCCCATTAAGCTGTCTGAGCTCAATTTCAATCCAATTATGCATTTGGATAGTTCTGTGATGTGTTGTGATCTAGCTTAGGAGTTTAGAAATCAACCTGGCATCAGTTTGAACCGTTCAGCTCAGTCGAGATAGCGAGGAATCACTATCTGGACAGAGTAGCTGTCCAGTGGAGATGAAGTTGCTCTACTAAATTTCTAAGCTCAATAATTTCTAGCTAAATCTATTTTGCAATTATATTCTTTGGTGAATCAAACCCATTGCAACCGTCCTAGGGCTCAGACCGAGTCCTGATCATTCATATCAATTGATCTGACTACAACACTGAACTATGCTAGATCCCAAGTAAGGACCCATCAATTTGGTGGCTACCAAACCCAACTAATATAGGGCTTAGCTTTATTTAAGCACCTTAGATAAGACAAGATCAAGTGCTAGCCATTATGTGGTCTATGTGGGGAGAATTTGCTCCGCACAATAAACCCTATAAATCCTATAGGATTGGTTTTGGAGAGAGTAAAGACCTAGTGATCCCATCTCCCTCGCATGGGGTTTCAGTGCATGGTCAGTGCATCTAGACGTGAGGATTGTTTTGGGATTTGAACTAAGATGTGAGGTTGTATGGCATCAAATAATTCAACGATTCAAGCAATCCTTAGCTGCCGGGTGTCAGAGGGTGAAGGCATGAAAGAAGTACAGTAATGGTCTAGGTCATCCCCGACTCGCGCCATTTGGAATAGGGTTGGAATAATCAATCGATTTATTTCAATTAATTTTGCTTAGGGAATTTAATTGGGAAAATTAGAATCCTATGATCAATTATTAAAAATCATTTCAAATAAATTAATCAAATACCTGCCAAATATAATCCAAATGGTATGATCCAATATACCATTTTGATAAAAAAAATGTAAGGTATAATAAATTGAAATTAAATTTAAAATCGGTGGTTAGATTTTATAGTTCAGCCTAATTACCTTAAGATCATAATTAGTAAATATTAAATCCATTCCTTGGCCAAATGGCATGATTCAGGTCTCTAAATCTTCCTTAGATAGAGGAGAACTTAATTATGTAATTAAAAATGATTTATGAGGTTTAATTTCACTAATCACCTCTTAATTACCCTAAATATTTATTTGTGAGTAATTACCTTAACTGAACTCTGATTTCTAAGATCTTGGTATATATGAACTCCTTAAGTCATATAGAACCTGTTGGTGAGTTTAGATCTCACTTTCATAGATTAATTTTGTTAATCACTCTTAATGAACCTAAAAATGGATTAGTGCTTATTAAGCCTATATTAAATCAAACTTGAAGTTTAAGGTGTTTATCCTCTTATTAGGCAGTATTAAACTTTTTTGAATTAAGTAGACTTAATTTAGAACCTTATGACTCAAAATCTCAATTTTGATCCTTAAGGAGGGATATTTTGGTCATCTTGTCTAAGAATTGGCTTAAGCTTTTAAGCCTTATGAATCTATCCAAAAGCTTAAAATCAATAAAAATAATTATTTTTAACCACTTTACTATCCTTTAGACATGAAAAATGAGGTTTAAAAGTTAAACCCTAGCTTTCCCTAAAAGTCTAGTTAAGTGACTTATTAAAATTCTTATTGTGAATTTAGGAACCACATTGTACCTCTTTAAATGCTAAATTAATGTTTAAAATCAATAATAATCAATTTAGATGATTATTAGACTATTCTTAAATTTTATCCTAAGTATTCATCTTAAGTGAGTTCTTAAGCCAATCATAGTTAATATCCAAAATGCTTAGCTTTGACATGTCTGCCCCAAATCTTAGTAGTTCAGTTTTATTGAGAAATAAATTGTTCTCAAGAGATTGAGCATTTCTTAAAAGATTCTAATCCTCATTTCATTAAGAATCAAATTTTATTCTTAAAATCTTTAGAAACTCTTAAGTGCTAAATTCTATAAGTTTTCTTTTTATAGCCTTTAGTGAATTCAATACTATTGAGTAATAAAATTACTCAATAAATTAAATCTAGTTCTAGATTTAGAAGTTAAGTCTAATTATTTTGCTTATGACATTAAATTTTTAGCCTTCCTAAGATTAGAGTTCTTTCATCTTAATAAATCTTCAGCCCTTATAATTCTCCATCTTTAGGGTGAAATGTGTGTAACCCTAGATCCTTAGATGTTAGCACCTTGGCTTAAAGCTTAAGCCCCGATATTGAAGTTTAACTCTAAATCCATAAATCTTGATTATCTTGATCAAGATTGGTTAAGGACTAATAAAATACATGAATTAAGTCGTTGATTAATTGTTTAACCTTTGTAGACAATATTTATGATTTTGGATTATAACTTGTTAAGTTCTGATATTTAACCTTTAAGGCCATGAATCTAAGATTTTACTCTATAGTAAGATGTTGGAGATCCTGAGTTTGTATTCTCTCAGTATATATAGAACAAATTATATCAGGTAATAATAGATATCACATGTGTTTTACTAGAGTCTTGCTTACCCTTAGTTTATTGCTTTGCACACCTTGTACTTAAGCCTTGTACCTTGGACATATTTAGTTGAACATAGAATACTCAATGAGTATTTTATGTCAGTTTCAAATGCATGCATAGTATCAATCATAATCAGTACATACAGTTCCTTTAGTTATCAGCTCAATAGAGTTTGTCCTAGTAAGTCTGCCTCTGTAGTTTAGTTCTTTTGCAATAGTATTGAGTCTAATCCAACCATGAGAGGGATTGGATGATACATGCTTGATTCTATAGTCTGACTCGGATCTAGCCATGAGTGGTCTAGATGATACATGTTGAACTTTTCTGTTCAATGATTATGTTTGGCTCGTTCCTATTATGGCAGTACTAATACTAGGCGTACGTCTAATTTCAACATTTCTTTCAGATTCTGTACAGCTTCAGTGGCTATATTAGCCAATTTTTTGTTATAGCAATTTTATTTATTATTTTTTTATTCTACACACTTTTACTAATATTTCAATTTAGTCTTTTACTATTGGTTATATGATGCTAGGTTTGATTACATATTATGCTCAGTTTCTATTTTACATCAGTTCAGATTTATTTTCTATTAAATCAACATACTTCAGATGATCATATGTATGTTTAGGATTTTCTTTCAGTAGTTTTCAGTTATATATACATATATTGACTAAATCTGTTGCAGCTTCTTGTTTGAGGTATGTTTCATTGCATACTTTATTTTTGTTAAGTTATAAATCTTTTATTTATAATTATCCATTTTTGTTATTATTTATTGCATCTGTATAGCTGCTTAAATGTTCAATTAATTGTGATTTCTTAAGACATTTTGATTTTATTAAATCAACCTAAAATGTACTTAGATAATTGTCTAATACAAAATTTTCTTTTCTTGACTGGGGCCTTGATATTGTAAAACCAACAATATCAGGGTTTTTCATGGAGGTAGCTTCAGGTGAGGAGCATGGCCAAGAGGAGGACCTTCTTGCTATTGTTGAGGCTTAGATAGTCTTTTGCTTTCTATTTATGAGGATGAGTGTTCCTTTATTTTAAACTTCAATTCAATATTGTAATAATTTAGATTCTAGATGCCTTTTATTTTCAGCACTTTTATATTGAGTTGAGATATTGCTCTTGTATTACTGTATTATGGATATGAATGTGGTATATTTTGCTTTCACACTATGTTCCTTTTATATATTCATGTTTGATGAATGAATTACAAATAAAAGTGGCATATTCTGTAGTTATCAGCAGATTAGGTAGAAAACCTAATTCAATTATTATTAAGAATTTGTCACACAATAACCACTCCACTATCATGTTAATATTAGTGTTAACGTGACCACGAGAGGTATGAGGCTCCACACTATGTCAATAGTAAAATTCACTTCTCTTATTGGAGATAGGCCAGGGAATTCTTTTACTACTTTGGTTTTACATAAAGGTGTCTTTTTCTACTTCCTTTACTATAGTAATTAGGTATGTCTCACACCCTTTATGAATAAACTTTTCTGCTCCTAGTACAGTGATTAGAGACGCATTAATGCCCATTCTTTCTATGACTACTTATGGTTTCCATTCTTCGTTAAGGATGACCTTCTTCTTTCGACAGTTAATGACAGCTTCATGTTTACTCAACTAATCAAGCTCTAAAATGATTTCAAAGTTCATTATAGGGAGGATTTGTAGAGTAGCCTCATATACCTTTTCATTGATAGGAATGTTGCAATTACAAAATTGTTGAGCGCTCATGGTAGTGCAGGAGGGCATCCCAATATCAAGTGTGTTGGCTAGATTACAACACTGTACATTGAGAGTCCTTGCACAATTATATGAAATAAAGGAGTGTTCTGCTCCTATATCAAACAAGATATTATAAGATTTCCTTTTAATATATATAGTGCTAAGTTAAATAAGGAAATAACTATTGTAAGAAATGCTTATGTATATGTATGGAGAGACTTTAAAATAAAGATGATAAAGTACCTAACACCACATTATTATCATCAAGTGCCATGACAGGTGTGAGGGTATAAATCCTTACTGAAATGGTGGGTCAAGGAACATGTTCATTCCTCTAGGTAGGTTCCACTGTTACTATTGGTGGGGCTGCTATTACTGCTATAATTTGTCTAGAAGCAGCTCCCCTCCTTTGATTATTAGAGAGGGGGATAGCTAGTGTTTGATTCTAGTTTGGGGTAGTTCTAACCCCAGGAATAGTGTCTCCATCAATCATTCTTTTAGCAAAACAAAAGTGAAAAACCATGACCGATGCACTAATAAGTATAACAATGATTCTGACCATGGTAGCAGCTCCTTATTGGGTGAGGTCAACCACAATTACTACCTTCATTGGTCCTGAGAGCTTCAGCAGACATTTGGTATGCCTTAGTTGGTGGAGGGTAACGAGATCACTTATACACATCTTGGTTCCTGGTAGGAGGAATCAGGCATTTTCCTTGTCTATTGGTGATCACTTGTTCATTGTAATCCAGCATTGTGGTACAATCTAAAGGCTTAGCAAATTTTGTATGCTTAAGCAAAATTAGATTAGTGAAAATGCTGTCCTTCAACCAATCTAGAAACTTACAACATCTTGTTGCTTCATAATCTACTAATTTAAGTGCATAATGAGAGAGTTTGGTGAATACTATCTCGTAGACTGCCACTGATTTGATTTCCTAAATTAATTTATAAATTGGCTCTCAAGTATCCTCTGTGCAGAGTGAGGAATGTAGTGGCCTTAGAATCTTATATAAATTCTGTCCAATGTATGTCTTCCAGATCTATGCTCCCAAAAGTGGTTTTATAGGTGATTTTCCACCACCTCTCAGCTTTCCCTTCTAGAAGATACTTTGCTAATCTAATTGTTTCAACTGTGGGACACATTAAATTATCCAATTTGCTTTGTATTTCTTGAATATAATCTTCAGCTTCCATGGGTCGGACTGAGCCATTGAATGTTGGAGGATTTAGTTTCAGAAAGGCCTGTAAAGCACCATTTATCCCAAGTGTTTGCCCTTGTGGGGGTTCTAGTGTGAGCAAGGAGGTAGATTTTCCGTTGGTTTGCAAGGGCGAACAACACAGCCTCTAATAGTCAATTTATTCTATTTTTTGATGTTGCTGTAGTTATTGTTGTCTTAATTGGGGTTGCCGCTGGTATCGCAAGGAAGCCTTCATCAGAATCCATTTGTTGGAGATGATAATTAAAACTTATATTAAATAGAAGTTTTGTCAAGCAGAATCACACAATCAATTATTTGTAATAGTTAATAATTTGATTAAAAAAAAGATACATATACATT